>KV751320.1:3052623-3087824 GCA_001698575.1 Mola mola | reverse complement strand
TGCAAGTCTTCTTTTTGCATCTATCTAGGCAAAATTATAGGGCGTGAAAGATGGGGCGTAAAATCAAGCTGGCCCAATTGTTCCCCAAGGTGAATGAAAAGGCAGCAAGTTATTAGACAGCAGCTATTCCATCCCTTAAATGTAAATCAAAACTTAGTTTAGAGGGGGGATGAAAATTAAAAATTGAAGGGCATCACACTGTGTGCTGTGCTGTCATATTGTTACAGACAGGCATACACCCCTTAGGTGTTTGACTTGCTAGCTAAGATAAACAGTTTTCGCAACTCTAACAACAAAACTTCAAATGCCGCTTCCACCAAATACATAGGTATAGGCAAATAGAAAAACTAATCCCATATTCTTAAAGTAAAATATAATCAGAATAACATGACAGTATAATCTAATAAAATATATATTATAAACACCAATCGCTGAAAATATAGAAAACAGCACATAAAGAAATCTCAGTGAACAAAGCAAAACTGTGTTTGTTCAAAGAAACACTTCAGTCAATAGGTCATCAAATGTACTCTCCAATAAATGTGCTTCTACATACTTCTGCTTTTTATGAAGTTCTAGACAAACAGGAGCCACAGTGTGAAATCCCCAGGACCTGTGATGTGACTGCTTACTTACATAATGTCATACTTTAGACAGAAGTAAGCAGATAAGTTATAATAACTAAGATAAATTTTTTTTGTATGGTCAGTTATTGCTCATGTAAATGAGTAGAGCAATGATAATTAAATTTCACCCCACCAACACTGACAAGAGTCACTCCATAAGATGGCTTCAAACTCATTTTTTCATCATCATTTTGTCATCAATATAGTATTTGATAATTGGATTATGGGCTGTTAGCAAAATACAGTGCTTGCAGGATGTGTATATTTTTGGCCTTATGTGTACAGGTATGTTTAAGTTAATGTCATCTGGATCATCCAGCATTAAAAAGAACATTTTCATTTTTTGTATTCGGTAAATTTTGTCATGACTAAGCAGTCTGTGAATTGTTGTGTTTTCCAGTGTTAAAACGTTGTGCTCAGTTGGGGAGGTGGTAGGTCTCTATTAAAATGTCATGGCAGTCGCTGTCAGGAACATACTGCTTTTGTGTCTCAACACTCTGACAACATGCAGCAAAAGAAGAAGAAATCAATGATGTCCATACTGTGTAAGCCTGCTTTATCTCTAATAGTGATAAATCATCAGTGCCTCCAATAACGCCTTAGCACAGCTACTAGCAAGTAAAACTGAATTTAGGAAGAGATTCAGGGAAGAAAATGTGAATTGACTTTATTTTACAGTGTCCTGAATTTGAAAAGAAACACATGAAGCATTGGCTGGGATGTTACTGGTTAGGTTAAATGCAGTCTGTAAATCTTTAGTCAGGTCTGTCCAGCTAAAAAGATATGAGCAACAAGACAACACAACAACACTAATGATACAAACAAACACAACTCAACTTGTCAGGCTCAGCATTCTATTGGACTAATTTATGGTTGTAAGCTGTATTTTGTGAGGTAAGCTAATTCTACTACTTCCCTAGTGTTAGCCAAAGAGATTGAGAGATGCAGCACACAGTTAATGTCAAGCTGGTCCTGAGCCCTTTCAAATGGCCAATGTAGTGGTGCTGTCTTAAGTTATTATGTTGGTATTATACACAACTGAAGATGGATGTCTGTGATTTGGTCACCTCTCTCATCTTTTTTTCTGGAATGCTGTGGGAGTTTAACCCAAAAGAGGACATGTAATGTTACCAGAAGGACCTTTATTGCTTCTAAACTTTTAGTTGTAGCTTCGGAGACCCGGCCCTTTAAACTGAGAAAGGCACTTTAAAGTGCATTATATCCTTAGTTATTCCTGGTGCTCAGGTATTAGCACAGTCCACATAAATAAGCTGTCTCCAAAGGCTGCTTCACTAACAGAAAATGGTCCATTATTGATTTTGGCCACACACTCTTTGGTCTTAATTTTATAAGCATTCATTTTGTTGGCTATAGTATGCTTAATCTGGTTTTTTTTAATATAAAAGAGCCTATTGAAATTGGCAATTTGGTCACATAGTGTTGATAATATGGTAATTAGCAGCAGTGAATCGAGCTATATAAATGAATTGATACCAATTTAATGTGAAGACTGTAACTACTGGAATGGAATTTTTATTAAGAATGAAGGCAACCTTCAAGATCAAATCTGAGTATATTCACTTTTCATGAATTGAGGCTATTTTCTACCCTCCCTAATGTCCCATAATGTTTTCTATTCACATCTCCCCTCATACCTAACATCTAAATGAAAATCACTAGCATCCATAAACATGTCTTCTCATGGAATGGGAAATGCAGGGGACTGATGTAAGTAGATAAAAAGGACAGGGAATGAAACGGTTCTTCTATACCTCATTTACCAGCAGACCGCTTAGCGAGGCCATTGGCATTTCCGGGGTCAAGGGGGCGAAATGAGTGTTCTTCATATCCTATGGTGAGTCACAAAAAGGAGATCACTTACACGTGCACGTACACGCACGCTCACACACACACGCTCAGTCTTATGCAGTCAGCGTGATTTATTGCAAAACCTCTCAGGCGACAGACATGGGCTGTTGACTCTGTCACAGCAGAACAAGAGAGAAATAACTTTATGGATGTGGATATTGAGAAACAGACATTAACAGAGATGGCCTGAATAACAGGAAACCAGCCTTGACCTCTGTGGGTGAGGGAGGGGAAAAGAGAGGGCAAGGGACAGCTGTCCATCTTTATTTGCAAGTAAAAAGCACAGTCCAAAGCTGAGCAGACTTAGAAACTTAAAGTTGGAACAAGAATTTAACAGTCCCCCTCAGTTTCCTGTTTAGTGCCCAATGTTGTTGTGATTGGAATGTAAATTCCAATTTCTAGAATATAGTGCCACGTTGTATAACTCCCCCAGAAAAGGGGAGAAGGTTTCCATGGGCAGAAAACAAAAAACATGTAATTTCCCTAAACATTTTTAATTAGCAGATATTTTGTAGGACAGTCTAATTCTAAAATGATCAGTTTAAAATGTCATCATCAATTCATTTTCCATCAGGGATATTGTGGGTCAGAGATGGCACGAACAAATAAATGAATAAAACAATAAGTAAACATAACACCTACCAAATTTCACATTTCACTGTGGGGACAAAAACAGTCAGAAAGAGAAGATTATGTAACTTATTGTGCCTCCCTGTTTTATGAAGTTTTTCATTGCATTCATTACAGTCTATCTCATTTTATGTCTGTCTCAGCCCATTCTTCTCCACCACCAGCGATGGCATTGCCTCAAACAAGGTCTTTGATTAGTACTGCTTCTAAATAAGGCCCATCCTGTTGACCCTGAAAACTCTGCAATTTCCTATTAACCCTTCCCTCTCTGTTCCTCTTTCTGTCTCATCTCACCCTTTTTACACCACATCTGCTCTCAGAAGAATTATATCCTGCTGGTTAAACAGACCAAATAAATAATCAAAGCCAGTGGAGCGGTGTGTCATGCAGCATTTGCTTACTAAATAAGTTATTTTCTGTTATGATATCACACTCGCTTGCTTATATGTCTCAGCTCCAGCTGTTTTTGAGGGGTAATTGAGGTGTGAATAGTGGATGCTTAAGCATATTATTCATCTTACTGTAGATATGCTTGTTAAATGTTTAGGTTTAGCTCTGTTCGCACCCATGGGAAGTTGCCGGCTGAAGACTAAATCCAGGTTAGACACCTTGTCAGCCAAATGGTTCGCCACAAAGACTTCTATGCCACAGGATTGCCCAAATAGACCTTTTCATATCTAATCAGCATTAGGTGACTAATAAGCAAGTAAATCCCTTATTGAGCTGAAAATGACATCTGACCCCCTGATACCATATTCACCACTGTTCTTAAAAAAGGTGGTTTGCTTAATTGAGAATATTTTGTCCTGCCTGACTTCAGACGGGTTAGAGTGAGCATGTGCATGTGCATACTATCTCTGATTTGACCCATGCACATAGCCAAAGTCAACACAAGGCATTTATTTCCAGCCTCATCCATGACCGTACAGCCTGAGCTCAATTAATTCAGCCTCCAGACACTTGAATTCCTAGTTTAAACAGGAGGCTCAAAGCAAAGAGCAGAGTGAGTAGGCTTTAAGGATTACTGCAGACCGGTATCATGACATTTCTGATAAACTTTGAACCGGCCGATTTTAAGCAATGTAGTCCTACCCACACATTTAATGTCCATACACTGAGAGTGGGGAAAAGCTTTCAGAATGACCAATAGCAAATTTAGTCCATTTAAATCTGCATCTTTGCAGAGTCCATTTATAATATAGTTCAGATGTTTTCAACAAATGTAATTTCAGGTTGATTTGTTAAAAAAATTCAGAGGAACACTGTCAGATTTTTAACAAAACATGTTTAATGTTATGATTTTAACCCATTCATCACACGTTGGTTTTGGAAAGAATCACTACCTGCAAATATGAATCAAAATGTACTGTAGTCTGGTTTATTTTTCCAAATCACATGCTTTGGAGCTTGTGCTTGTCTCCCAGTTTTTATATCTGAGGGAGTCTCATTTAGCTGTGGAAAAACATCTGTTCATTTTCAATTAACAAGAATTTCAAAGTTATTTAATAGCATTTCATTTTAATTCTTATATCTCTGACCCAGCGTTAGCCATTGCAGTAGTGGGTACGTACATCTATGTGTTTCATTTTTATAGGTATGTCTACACTTTGATGGAAATTGTTCAAATTTCGTACAAATATTTACTTGGACTCAAGGATTTTATTTGATTTGGTGATCAGTGGTTGAAGATCAAGGTGACCTTTTAGACACATTTTTGGTTAGAATATAAGACAAGTGTAACAAAATTAGTGTTGATTATAATCTGCTTTGATGAATGTATATGATAAATCTTTGTTATAGAATTGTTGAGCTTCAAGTGATGGTTGTTACACTATGTGAACAGGCTCTCTGTCAGTCATTATATATACATATATATATATATTATGAGATAGGAATGCAAAATTCAGCTGTACAACTGCAGGGCAGTATTCTGTTGGAAATGAAAATGTTGTTATTATTGATATTGTAAATTACAATAACAATAATTACTTAACAATCTAACAGTTCCAATGCCCAGGTCCTCTAGATGAGAATGTCAGATGTTATTCTTCATTTGTATGCTGTTAATGTCCAAAAGTGAAAGACTTATTATCTCTAGAGCTGTAATCTTGCACGATTTGGCATTTAGCACACAAGAGCAGGAAGATAGAGATTACATACTGCAACTTAATTTTATGCTACTGACACTGCTTAGTAATTTGTAATTTTTTTTCAGACTCACGCCATACTTGTGATCCAAAGGAGGATAGTAACAACCCATGGATCTACATGAGTGAGATGCGAATTGGCTGTTGGACGAGCTTCATCAGCGAGGACAAGGCAGAGGTTCACATTCTCAACCTCAAATTTGATGTCATGGTAAGCATGTCAAGGTTATACAAATGATATGCTAAGCATGTATGGCTAATTATGTGAATGTCAACATATGGAAAAATTGCTTGTCTGGGGATGGAATGTAAGACACTGCTAGTAAAACACATAATTATAGCCAAAAAAAAAAAAAAAAAATCCAATCCCCTTACTTAACATGTGTAGTAGGTTGAGACTGACCAATAATGGGTTTTCAAAGGCCGTACTTTTGACAGCAGATTAATGAACCGAACCAAGTAATCTGTCTACCTTTAAGCACAGCAGTAAAATTCAGCAGGCAAATTGAACATTATCTGTAGTCCAGAAAATGATTGCACAACTGAAGAGCAACAGAACATGAAAAGTTAAAATGCTGCAAAGTCAGCACTGTAGCTGTCTGTCAAGCTGACACTCCAGCTTACTTGTTTTTTTTAATCAAATAGCAAGACCACATGTTGTTATCTGCTACTTACCCACCCTTTTCAGTGGACAGCGCGATATATCAAGAAGCAATGTGTCATGCCAAGCATTGCTCATATTGGTCACCTTGTATGCAGTATGCATTTTACACTTTTCAGAACATGTCACTCAATGTTTATCAGGGAAACAGTTTGAATATAATTCTTAATTTATGTGCGCAGCTGTGCGTTTTGTCAAAATGCAGGCCGCGTGTCACTGCATGACAATCAAGCAAAGGCAAAGTTCGTGGCTGGTTTGTGAGAATATGGCATTGGTACAAGCAATTTAATTTCCAGCTGTAGAAGGGGTAACCAGTTTATCAAAAATATGATTGGGTGCAGGCCAAAGTTGCAAGAGAATTAAATATGACAGCTGGCTTACTTCCCCTGGACATACAGGCTCATAGGTTGTTTGTCAAATCACAGGTTGAATTTTTAGATTAGTGTTTAAAAGCAGAAATTGACCGATAGTTCTCTATATATTATATCTAATATATATATCTATAATCAGACTAGGCGAAGGGGTGTCATGTGATGAGTTGACTTAATACTGATAGTGGTGTTAACTGTTAGAGATTAGTGTGCACAAAACACAAAGATAAACTAGTCAAGAGACAAGAAAACAAGGAGCAGCTGATATTTTTCAATCTGTTTTTGTTACTATAAAGAAACATTTAAGAATAAAGTCTTAATTACAGGTCTTAAGGAGTGCCACTGCATAAAGTGCCTGCGTAGGAAACTGTGTAAGCTGTGTAAATCTCTTGCAAATAAAGGGAGGTGTCTTTATATATTCTGAGAAATTTGGATATCACTTCAGTCAGCATCATTTACAGCTGACCTCTACGGCCTATATGAGAATCTTGGGTTGTGGAAGTAAAAAAGGGAGTTTACTGTAGCCTGCAGATTATATCTGCTTGAGGCTTTGCAACTCAATTTTAGATTAGAAGTAGCATAACCTGAATCTCCCTGAAATATCAGCAGTTGAGTTGAATCTCAGGTAGTAAAGTTGCCAGTTTTCAACAAGGAAGACAAACGTGTGGATGCCCATACATGGTTCTTCTGCTTTGATTTTGATTCTTTTCTCCTTAATGTCCATTGAGTCTGGCAGCGATACAGGATATGTTGTGATAAAGCAGTGCTACACTAAATCAGTGCTCTCTAACTTTATTTAAGATATATTTTTTAGAATGGTTTCTTTTATAATCTCTGACTGTAGCCTTTAAATAATTAAGACCCCAAAACCTTATTCACGCATTATGAAATGTAACACTCACGTGCTATGTATAGCTAAATAACCGGCTAACTGGATAACTCTTAACAGATGCCAGACATTAATAAGAAAGTTTGGATTTCTCAACCCACAACAGTTTTTTTTTTTTTACACTAAGCAGGCTTCAGTAACGATAAAGCTCTGCTAGTGACTGCGAGTTTAAGGTCATTTTTAAAGGGGAGTTTTATTGGATTGTAGGAAATGACATCCCAATGTAACCAAGAGAAACATTTTAATCTATATATCGGTATTGCTGTGCAGACTCCATTTTTCACTGTCCAACAGTTTCGATAAGCCCACATTAGTCATTTCTTTGTAGTGTTTTCTCTTTGTTTGCCTCAACTGTTGTTTGCAATTAGAGTTTTTTTACAAAGTAATTTCACATAAAACTCTGTTAAGCAACTGCTGTTTATTTATCGTGTCTTACTTTTTCACTTGGCCATTCTTTCTCATTTGCTAGTGATTATGAGGAGGGAAACAGATACTAAGTGCAGCCGAGTTACAGTACAGCACCATCACAGGGTGATACAATATAATGCCTGCCTGAATCCATAACCTACATAAATCCTTTTGTTGCATCAAAGAAAGCTCTAGAGAATCTTTTTATATTTTTTCTTGATGGAAATCTTTATCAGTAGGCTATGAAAGAGAGAGAGCAGTAGGGTCGCACAGTTCCAAAAACAGATAATTAATATTTGGCAAGCGAGTTTGATAGTTTGGTGGGCTGCCACAAACAAATGGATATATGGGAAACCCCTAATATTAAAAAGAAAAAGATGGTAGTGAAGGGCTTATTGTCAGCAATCATGACATATCTTAAACGTCACTGTCACTAGTAGTTTAATGTTTACAATTGGCAGATCAGTTAAATTCAACTCATTTTCTTCACTCAATTTGTAGTCGTTATTAACTACAAGCCTAAACTGAAACTCACAAACTGGGTAATCTTCTTCTAACATTGCTATACTATACAAAGCTATACTGCTTTGTCCTTGTCCTTAATACAAATTGGTAATTATCAAAGAACTTGTTCTGTAATACTCAAGTTTAACATTATGTAGCTAGCACTGCACAATTATTTAGTTTATTTTGCCTGTAACATTAGATCTGACGGTGTCTTTACGAAAATGTTAAGTGTTATCTGGTGCGGATCTTAGTTTTGGTGTATGGATCTGCGCAGTATTCATAGCACTACATCTCTGCCATCAATTCTGATGTCAGGATTTGTAAGGTGTGTATTTCATAATTTAAATTGTTTTGTTTCAAGTGAGAGTTTTATCATTGTGCAAGCATTATTGTGGTTCCTGTAAGTCTGGGATGAATAGAAGTTCTTTTTGCAAAGTCTTTGCTCACAGTTAATATACTGCAATGTTACAGCACATTTAATGGACTGGAAAAAGCAAGAAGAGATAAAAAAAAGTTTGAAGACTAAATATATTTAAAGCATATTAGGAAGGAAATGCTTCTCTCAGTCATTTCTCCCTTATTAGGACTGAAAAGACAAGACACTTTAAAAACTAGACATGTTATGTTGTGTGGGAGAATAAGAAATTACACAATTCAGTAGAAAAAGTTTGAGCTTGTACAAATTGGTGTTGGCTCTGTGGGAAGAATTTGGCTCAGTGTCTGTGTGAGCCAGTGGTTCGTGGTCAGAGTTAACAAATTCTGTTCTCTTGTGGTAAGGTGAGTGGGCGTTTTATCAAATGAAAGAAAAAAAAAAAAAGGGGGCTAAGATCTCCCAACACAGGCTTGTTATCTGCTCTTGACTGTCTGTTTAAAATATATTTTTCTTGTAAACATCTTCATGTTTTGCCAAACTGTCCTGTCAAATGGACAGTTCCCTTCCCTCCCACTTTATTTTTCCTCTATAATTTCTTATCACCTTCTTCCCCATCCCCCCCTGTACTCTGATTTACAACTTGATAGACAGTCGACTCTCGCAGTTTGACAGCACAGAGAATAAAAAGGCGCATCAAAGTGCTGCCACAGACAACGATAATTAACATGGCGGACCTGCTTGTGGCTCCATTGAATTCACACATTGGCTCTGATAGTCTGGGTCTTGGCTCAAGGCCGAGACTAGACCAACGGAGCCAATTCAAGTTAAGGGAGAGAGCCAAAAGAATAACTGGAAACTGCATGAGCAAAGGCGCAAATGCCCTTCAAAAAATGCTGTCCAGAAAAAAAAAAGTCTATGAAGAAAAACAATTGTATCTTGAAAGCGCAAGAACAAAGTAGCAAAGGTGAGTGATCAGGGTCATGTCATGGTTTTGAGTGCAAATTGAAAGAATTGAAGTCACAAAAGGATGAAGGGAGGAGAGCTAGACAGAGAGACAATGAAGCTCATTAGAAAAGAGCATTTAAGGAAAACATCACTGAGTTATCTCTGTGTGAGGCACAATGAACTCCATGGGAAAAGGCATTCATTCATTTACTGCATATACAGTATGTACAATGCAGTTCAGAAAAAAATGGCATTTCTGGGAAGACAATTTCTTACTACAAATTAATGTCATAAACAAAAGCAGCAAAAGGCAAAGAAACAGCAAGCATGTTATTCACACACGATTCTATCACCACCTTTGATTTTAGTGCTCCCTTTGGACATTTTCTTTGAAAAAAACAGACATTAATGAAGTGCAGCAGCCATTATGCAAAATCCATTTTTTACAAGACACTAATATTATTTTGGTTGTGTTTGTGTGAGTATGTTTGTGTGTCTCTGTGTGTTATGACTGATCCCTCCATCCTTTGCACAGGTAGTGCAAGCCTTTCTTTATACTACATCTGTGTTTTGCTAATAGGCTATTTGTTGACGTCTCCTTAGACCTAATTTGGTCTGTATCGGTCTGAAAATTCCTTTGACCGAGCTCATCACAATTCTCTTGGATAAGGCGCGGGCAACCTGAGGTAGCAAGGACATGAATGTAATATTTGGGCTTCACACCGCCAGCATACTCATTGTCTCCTCAGCAGGATTGGTTCTCAAAACAATGCACCTTCAAATAAATAGAATAAAGTATTTGTTGTCAAAAGGCATCACAAATGGATGAAAGTAAAAATGAATTATTTTTTAATAACTCAGACAAGCGCAGTGCATTGGAAAGATGCATTTTTAAACTAACAAACTTGTTTATTTCTAATGCGTTGATTATTGTTATAAAATTGAACCAGTTTCAAATCCATGAGTCTTTCACTTTGGCAAACCCAATTATCTTTGGGATATTACAGAAGTAAAAGTAATTAAAACAAAGATTTATTTGAATAAAGACAGTCCAAAAAAAAAAAAGAAATTAAAACTGTCAAATTTATTCTTCCACAGTGAAAAGGTTTTATTCACCACCACCTATATTCAAACTCGGCAAGTAATTAAGGCTAATTCATAGAGTGACTGTGGTGGTGATTAGCAAATCACATCATCATTGTGTTACCCTCAGCTAAAAAATACCTAATGAGGTAATACATTATGTGTAAAATGAAGTTAATGAGATTTTACATACAGTATATGAATACTGCCAGGGTCTCGCATGTGTGGGAAGGCAATGTTTATCAGGTAATGAGAAATACATAATTAGTAATGAGTGCTACGTGTTTGAGTATTCAGAGAAACGGTATTTAATGCAGCCCATAGCTTGTCAAGTAAATCTAAGATTTTTAAAGCTTTTGATTTGCTCTTGACTTTATCCCCTTGTTGACGTAAGAATACATCTATGCTGCATTACCTCATTAAAGTCTCTGTCAATACAAAGTCAGACAACATAGACGGCTTCCTGTGTGTCTTCAGAAGCCTTCCTCAAATGACTGGTACTGCTTTTTTTGGAAAGATTTCATAGTTGTAAAAAGACAATAACTGTCATATCCCAAACTGTTTTTTGAAACAGGAAAAAAACGGAATCAGACACGCGTAGAATTAAGCAATGGTTCAAACTGTTTTTTTTTTTTAACTTGGAGCTGCAAGCAAATGTACCTGTATTCAGTCAACTTAAAGGGTCTGTTCATTTAATGACACTCCACACATGATACTGGGGAGTGGTCTTTGCCCATTTGATAAAAGAGATATAAGCTATAAGATTGAGTGTTACCTGTGGCACAATAACCTTATACAACCACCATGATGTCTATTTCTTTTGCAGAATTCTGTCTGAATCTAAAGAACGACTTGCAGGGATAGTCTATAAGTATAAAGGGTTGAGAAACTGGAAAACAGAAAAAGCTAATAGCTCACTCCAGCTGCAATCATTTGCAATTCTGCAATATGTGATGTTCTGCAAGTGTCACATCCTGATATACAGGTTCTATGCAAAAACATTGCAATAATGAATGTTCAATGTGTAATTTGTTTTGTTATATATGGCTTAAAGTTTTTCAAAATTCTCTCACTTGGGATTGCATTTTAGTTAAAATAGGTTAAGTTTGTTCCAGTCTTGACGATAAAGTATGAACCGCAGTAACCCATCACTTGGTTTTCCTTTTCAAAAGAGTGCACTGACAAAATGGATCCGAAATCTGTGCTACTGACTCAGTTAACACAGTTATTTAGGAAATAAGAGGTTGCATACACTCAGCATAGTATGTGCAACAAAAAGATCATTAGGGGTGTGACAGTTGTTGCCATGTGGATGGTTGGAGAGAAGTGGAGAGAATCATTCTACATTAGTTGTTTGTGTTCATAATCACTCCCACTATTCCACCTGGAGATTTTTACCTCCCAAATTTCTCTGCCTGTAACAGAGTCATAAACTTCAGATCCTATGGCTTTCACACAGAATTTGTTAACACATTAATGTGTTTATTAGCATGCTTAAGCACTTTTGAATTTGCAACTGAATAGCTAAGAATATAGCGGCACAGTGGTGCAGTGGTTAGCACTGTCTCCTCACAGCAAGCAGGTCCTGGATTCGATTCCGGGTCAGTGCGTTTCTGTGCGGAGTTTGCATGTTCTCCCTGTGCCTTCTTGGTTTCTCTCTGGGTTCTCTGGCTTCCTCCCACAGTTCAAAAACATGCAAACTGCAGTAAAAAAAAGGATGGATAGTTAAGAGTAAATATTTATATGGTACACTGTTTATGTGGAGATGGCTGGCACTGTTGCCACACAGGTAGAAAGTCATAGGTTTGAATCCCTCTTGTGGCATGGGCTTT
The DNA here is from genome assembly GCA_001698575.1 of Mola mola. Lineage (NCBI taxonomy): Eukaryota > Metazoa > Chordata > Actinopteri > Tetraodontiformes > Molidae > Mola > Mola mola. The sequence goes on along the minus strand of KV751320.1, from coordinate 3,075,483 downwards.
ATCTGGGGGCCTGGTATGTGAAAAAGTCTTCACATCCCATTTCCAGTACATTTTGATTGCTTTAAAACTTCAGTTAAAATTTCAGTTGGAATATTTCTGTTTTCATTTTCGATTAACAAATCTTTTGCTTTCTCTCAGGATTCAACCATGTTCACTCTAGATGTGAACAGTTCCAAGCCAATGAACATCATCGTCACATCGCCAGAGACGGCCTATGCTCTATTCAATTTCACTGTCGATGTTAACGTTTATGTGAGTAATGCATCTATGCTTTTCTATGCTCATCTTTTGTTTTTCCTCTTTCTATGCCTTAGCAGGGAAAAGAAAATGGTCGTTAAGCAACATACAGCTACGTTTGATTCAAAGTATTACTCAGTTGTATGTGATCCCATCACTCAGCTTGCTGTTAATACAAGAAATTTTTTAATCATTAAATGAGGGATTATTTTTATTCAGTTTTTATAAGAATTTTTTTTCTAGATACAGCTCTGTTGCTCTATTAGTCTTTGTCCCGTTAAAAGACAGTGAACAACGCTGGTGTTCCACCATGACTGGTCTGTATGAGGGAGTTTGTTTTTCTGTTTTATTACCCACACTGTAAAATCTGTAGTAGAAATTATAAGTGGCCAGCAATGACAGGGCTTTAATGTTCTAACAACATTGAGGATTCTTACTTTTGCACACTGTCTTCAGATTTTATCTGTGGGTCAAAGCTGGTGATGTTTTTTTTTAACCAGACATATACAGTTATTTGGACAATGTGACAGAAGTGCATTGATTGACACATTTTTATTATTTTAGTATGTCAGACTATTTTTGTGGGGGGGGGGTTCTGGTTAAAAACAAACACACAAAAAAGAATTGTTTTGAAGCAAACCACTGAATCCTTATATTTGGGTTCACCATCTTATGTTAAGAAGACTAGTATACTTCAAACAGAATAGCCTTATCTTAAACAGAAAATTATATTAAAAAAGATTGACCAAATAAATAAGCTTGCCTGGACCATTAATTCTTTACATGTAAATAATGAAACACATAATTTTTTTTTGTGAAAAACATTTTGATGATTGAGACACAGTATATAGACCACATTTACAGTCATAATAATAACATTAAACCAGTATTTAAACCAATCAGCTTATGGATCTATGACTTTCAGTCTCATGCTATCATTTTGTTTGATCATTGTGTCAAGTCATCTTTACTATTTTCACCTGGCACTATCGGTTTCCTTTGTCAAAGTTGCTGTTTTGTGAACTGATCAGTTTTATTTTATTTTCTTTAAAAGGTTGTCACCAATATCATTTCATGTCAGTGCAGATTAATTTATTTAGAATTAATATTAAAAATTTTCTTGAGAAGATTAATCTCAAGGTTTATTTCTTTCTGCAAAATTATGTTATCACTATACATGCTTAATTTGTCAATGAACATTTTCTTTGTCATGGAGTTACAGTTAGTTGTTTGTGTTTCAAGATTGAACCTCTGACTAAATAGCTTGTGCAACCTCGTCTTTTTAGCTGCCTCATCAAACAAATCAACTATTAATCATTTTGTGCTGTGTTTATAACCTATGAGAATAAAATAAAAATCAGCCAAGGAATCAGGGCAGTGACATATTTATGGGGTGTCATCAGTCGGTGATATGCTGACAGCACACCCTGTATCATGTCCTGTCGAGGGCCTGGACAACATTACCGGTAACTGCAGGATGTTTTTGTGAGATGAGCAGTATCTCTGCGGGATAATAGTTTTACTGCAGATTGCAGTGTAAGAAGAAAACAGCATCTGTTCTGCATCTGAGAAAGTACGTCACTGGCTTGACAGCTGGTTAATGTCAAAATCACAGTGCTTGCTGTCCTCCCAAAAGTAACCTTAGTACACAGTGAGCTTAAAAAAATAAATAGAAAACATGAGGACTGCAAAATTTGTCTTATGTAAGTCTTATGACACTTCTCCCAAGGGTTTGTTGGGCAATATAATGTACTTAACGTGCTTAAGTTTTTAAAATCTATAGGGATATAACGCTTCAGTCAACTCATGATGCGGTACGATTCACAATGCTGTTTTCACAATTCACATTTTTTTTTTAACAAAATGAGATCAGATAAATAATAAATGAAAGTGTCCTCTTATAATTTCTCAGACAAAATAAAGATACAATACTTTAATATCTCTAATCTTGTCTTTATAAAATGAAAAAAATCTCTTTTCACTTGTAAGGTAGGGAGGTTATAAACTTTACAATTTGCAAAACACTGCACATTTACTTTTCTTCGCAAATGAGACAGTAAAAATATCTTCTGGCTTAGTGCAGGGGTTTGTGACTTGACCATCTGCCACAGTTAACCATCTGCCCTCCTTCCCTATTGAAATGACTAGAGGTGGAGTGTTTCACATCAGTGTGAAAATGCAAAGTCACAGTATGTAATCAGCTCCTTCTGCTGCTTAACATGTGTATCGCAACTCATTTAACATCAGCCGGCTCGCAGTGTGTCACTACATCCAAAGAAGTCTTGAATCTGTGATGCTTATACAGTATCTATCCCAAGGCATGCTATCATCAGACCTTTCTGTAAAATCCTTTAGACAGAGATGTACTTTTCTCTCAAAACATTGTTAATTTCTTTGACCTTTGCTGAGAGGCTCCAGAATATCACACTGATCTCAAAGGGTTTAAATCCACTGTAATCACTGAAATGACTACCATTGTTTTTTCACTTTTCTTCCCTTCCTTCTTCCCGGGCCTTCCCTTCCCTGTCTGCCTGGTCCTGTCATGACTAGTTTTCCCTCTTTTATTTTCGGTGTTTCCCTCCACACTATTTTTGATCTTGCGTCTATCAAATATTTATGTAGAAAGACCAATGATTCCCTCAGGCTTGCTTGGCTTTGAACATTTTACTCTCCTGACTCACATTGTGACGAAAGGACTCACCAAAATAGTCTGAGATACATATAGGTCAGGAGAAAGATATTGGTTGTTTTACCTATCATATTCATGCTTTATAAAAAGTAAGAGAATGATTATGATGAGTGTGTTGTCTAGTCCACATATTCATCCTAATGGTAGTAATAGTATTGTGCTGTAGAGAGATAAAAACACTAATGTCCAAAAGGAAGCTGAATAATTGTTTAGTCATATTCCAGTAAGTGTGTGTCACACTATCCTATCGGTATAAATCTCAAAAAGTAAATAAATTAATACATAATTCAAACACAAAATAATTTTAAGATGAGCTAAGCAAAAAAAAAAACCAAAACAAAACTCTGTGGCCCATCATACTATGTGCAGCTCAGTTTATACAAGATTAAAAATGCACTTGAAATAAAAGATTTTTTTCTGCTAAATGCTCTCATTGGATTGCCCTATAAAAGTGTTATGGTTTTCCTTAGCAAACTGAGCTGTTGTTAACTGTCAGTGGGAATAAATCTTTACAATATGAAAAGTTGCTGCGATTATACAACAATTTATATTCCACTTAAGCCTTTTCACTCCTCAGGAACTGAAAGACAAATAAGTGCACACTGAAGATTATAAAAGATGTTTTACTTCTTGATTTGCTAGTCATTGAACAAATTTTACATATGTCTCCTGTTGAAAATCTCTACGCCTTTATTTCAAATGCCCTTCCCTTCATGCAAAGTTTGATGTAAACTCCATTATTTCCTATTGGCTGAGACAAGGAAACAACAGTGTCTAGTCGATGGGATTGATGTATATATTTATACCTTGTATGGAGCCAGATTCCAGCCGACTGTGGTGACGCACAAAGCTAAAAAAGGTCCCATTTCCTGGCCCCACTCAGGAAGCAAAGGAAAGACCATGGCTCCAGCAGGGTTGTGCAACTGGGCTCGTGGACACTTAACCATAATAAACATTTCTTTTTAAAAGAAATCATGCTCAGTGAATAGAGGGAAAGTTGGGTGGAGTAATAAAGGAGAACAAGAGGGATGGGTAAACATGTTTGAAATGACAAAATGTAAGCGGACATGAGGTAAATATAAATGTAAAGGTGACTCACTCAGTTCGTTTTTATTACAGCAATTGGTAACAGACAACATTGTGAATTTTAGAAAGTAGGGGATTCTGATTATAAATATAGTATCAATTGAAAGTAATTGGTAAACTTGGCCTCTAATTTGCAGGTAAGCAGTGACGGCAAGCTATTCGCACATGCTAATCAACATAAGGAGAACATCCACAAGCAAGACTTCCCCGCTCAAGATGAGGAGCTGGTCAAGTGGGCACGACAGAAGTTTGGGGGTGTGACTTCATTCACGACAATCCGAAATCCCAAAACAATAGTGTGGACGGGACAAGATGGTGAGCATTTTTCTCTAACTGTGCTGCTATTATATTAACATACATACTTTACATAAGTACATACATACTTTACACTATATATGGTTTCTCATATTAGGCAACATGATTAATTTCAACCCTTAACAGAAGTAATGTTGAATGAACCATTGCCACTTCCTCTCATTGTACATGAAGCCAAAATATCCACAATATGAGCTCTACCATCTTACGCTGGCTGCGCTAACTTGAACATACAGTACATCAGTGTACTGATGTATGTTCATGTAACTACCTATGACTACCATCATTTAGAAAAACCATCTTTGGGCTCAAGTCCTTAGTTTCTCGTTTGGGGAGTTCACATGTCGTTCATTGTTATTTACATTCTACAGGGCTCCAGACTAACTTTTTTACTAGGAGCCCTGGTGCCTCTTACTGAAAATTTTAGGAGCACGAGCAGAAAATTTAGGTGCATGAAAGTGCTTTACAATTATTTACATTCTTTACCATTCCAACTTTATTAATTTGGAATATTTTGCTTAAACTGACATATTTAAGAATTTGCCATGTGCTACGGCAGCGTGTGCCAATGTCAGAGGTGAAGTACAACTGCAAGTTATAAGAAAAATGAAAAGAACCACAGCCTAACAAAAGGACATTCAGATACAACATAATACTTTTTTTAACAGTTCAATGTAACACTTGAATTTGCCGAACGGCTACGAAATATGCTCTATTGAATTTCACTATAATTTTGACCTCATCTGCTGACTTGTAACTTCCTGCCTATGCTACTGGTAGTAGCTTCGTTGGTTTCCTGACTTGTGACAACAGCGAAACACATAGACAAGTGTAGATGATGTGACCCATGCAGTTAACTAATCACTCCATGACTCTCCCTGTCCCTCTCACACACATACACACACACTGGCAGACTTGCTCCCTGATTGTTTTTCAACATGAAATAATAGTAAATTAAAAACAAAACAACCAACAAAAAATTGACGAATTAGCAGGTCACACATGTGCTAGTAAAAAAACTTTCTTAAAACAATTGTTGCAAAATGGGTCAATTAGGTTGGAGTTTGAAGCCTCGAGTGTATGGCAGATTCAATCAGAAAGTGGTACCACGCCAAATTAAATTGACAACGCATTTCTGCCTGCTTTAAAGTGTTTCGGATTTCTCACCTTCGCCGCTATGATTTCTATCCAGACTGTGACACTTGCATATTTGTTTAGTCTAAAGCAATATTTCTGGTTGCTGAAAAGAGCACAGTAATTACGGTCAGCACAGCATACAGCTCCATCTTTCATAACTCAGCAGCCAGTCTGCAGTATAAATGATGGATGTTGTTTCCAGAGCTTCCTCTGCCCACTAACCACCTCTCTAGTGCATGAAAATGCTTTCTGATGAATTCAGAGTAAATACTATTCTCTGATCAACAACACTTTGCATTAAAAAAGCTATTTAAATATATATGTCGTCCATGGCTTTTTTATTTTTACTTCTTATGCTTTGTTCTTAATGTAATAGTGCAATATGGTAATGTTATTCAGCTATAGATGCACAAATAGAAAGAAATTCTTTTAAACAGTTTTCTTCTCAAACTAAAAAGCGTACGTAGGAACCGATGATGACTATTTGAAGAAATAACTGAGAGAAATTGCGACATTACCTGTATCCTAAATTGGGATTACATGTGTTTTAATATTTGGATGCTTCCCTGTGTCTGAGCCAACCACCATCTGCTATTTGGCAATTCTCCTACAAAGTCATCTTAAACCAATTAAGGGGAAGTTAGCCCAACTAAAATATATCACCTTGTAACGATTCTATCCAGTGAAGGTACTGAATATACAATGCACTATAGTAATTAATCCTCTAATAACACCTGAAGAGAAACTCTGCCCCTCTTCAGTCAAGGTTTTCTTGTCTATTCAGGCATAATTGTAATACATCTTAAAACAGTATTTGTAGCCTAGCTGTTATTTCAGTTGTGGTAGACTGGAATGTAATTGATCTGTTTTCTTTATACATCAGAATGAGTGTAAAGTGTGTCCACTTGAAGGAGGCTATTTATTGTTAACAAATAAAATTTAGAAGTGGATTTTTTTTTCCATTCAGTATTTTTTTGAGGCCTTTCTCTTATAAATCACCAAAAATATACTTACTTCAGTCCTTTAAATGTTTTACAGAATGACCAGAAAGCATCGTCAAATTTGTTCCCCTTTCCCATTTTACTACTGGTCTACTACTACTACTGGTCCAAACAATTTTTCTGTCCATGATTGATACAACCCAGACCATGAGCTTGGAAAGCCGCTGCATCCTGTAGAAAAACCCTCCTTTTACTGATACATTTTAAATATACGACAACCTATACAAATACCCATGTGGACTTATGTGTGACAATTCTAGAAATGAATCTGCTCATCCTGAATCATGAAAATAAAATACTGAACTACTGTAGTACCAAATCCTCTCCTCTTTAAAGCTCAGTAAACGTTTCCTAAAAGCTGCTTGCTTGAAACGCAAATACTTGTATGTTCTCAAACTTGACATATGATAAAATCACAAGTCAGTCTAACTTGGGTAACTTCCTCAATGTTGACAGGTCGTCGTTGCATCTGGGAAAAAAAATAGAATTTAAATCCAGGGACAAATGGCTACTGATGCGGAATATGGGGGCACCAAAACACTATGATTTAATGCAATGGCGTTAGGAATATTATTTGCTGCAAGTGCCAGCAGCAATAGCAATGGAATGCTCAATGCAAGCAGAATTCATTTGTGGGTTAACTTTTGAATGTGTTAATTAATTAATGTGTAAATTTCAAAATGCTGTTTTTTCAGCCACTCTTGGATTGAGCTACTGTTTCCAGTGACTCATAGTCCTCAAGGACATTCAAATTACTTAAGCAGTGCAGCAGTTTACGTCACTATTTTATTATACCCTTTGGCTCATAATGAGGTGGTAGGTGAACTTGCGTAGGACTCATCGTAGGTGTTTGAAAAGCCTGTGCAGTGACTACATAGCAGGATGCTGCCAAGATGAAGACTCGCCGAAGAAAAAATATCTGATCATCCGGTTTATTGAATGTCTAAATGTGATTTCAAATTCAGGTCATGCTTTTGCTGGTGCATAAAGAGCATGTTAGGAAGTACAGCACTACCTGTGTGTCCAAATCCATGTGCTCAGTATATTCTAAACATTGCTGCATTCACTTCTAACATAGTCTTCTAAAATGGTGTGTGAACACCAATGAACGTGCAGCCATAAATCATCTAGCACCATTATTTGGTCGAAGCATATTCCTATGCAGTCTTCCTCAGTGGATAAGTTGAGATGCGACCATGCCTTTTCCAGTTGTGTTGTGTCCTGTTGCAGACTAGGCTCACCAGTGCTGGCCACAGAATAAAAGTGTTGGTTCAGATACCAGCCTCACTGAATAAAAGCAGGGCATCTCTCCAAGAAAAAAATATATTAATGAATGAAAAATTGATAAATTAATGAATATTTTATTTTTGTGTCTGGTTATAGACATGACCCATCCCTCATGGAATTTTTCAGACACATTGATTAACATTGCTTTACATCCTGGTAAATTAACACACCAAACGCCTCAGAACTAAACAAAACGTCATTCAATTGTATGAACCTCCCCCAAGTATACAAACATATAAATATACAGGCACAGCCCCTTCAGCCAGCATCTTACACAAATTGATATAATAAAAACAAAAACAACTACCTCTGCATCCATTCTTACTAGGCACTATTGACAATACATGGTCCTGTGCTGAGGTCACTCTATTACTTAGAATTTCCACTGTAATTTCTTGTTTTGTTCAATACACATGCAGTGAAATTAATATTTTTGGTTTTACAGGAACCAAACCTGGCTTTCATGATTGCATACTTGATTATGAAGATGCCTTAGAGAAGCAATTCATGAAGATCGACGCACCTTTGTCTTCTTCATTCAAATCTTGCTCACCGCAGCAAATGACCCCCAGTGATGCTGAGATTCACATTGTAAACATCCCGGAGAATGCCAACATTTGGTAAACTCAAACATTAGCAAGATATGGCATCCTGTGTGTTGTTTTGCCCCACTTGCTGGCTAAACTCCCCTATTAAATTAAATTCTTCATATTGTAGCAATGTGTCTGTTCGTGTGGACAGCAAGGAGACCAGTCTGTTCCTGAGAGGCCCTAATGGCACCACATGGACCTTCCACAACCCACAGCACAACCGGTTTGGTGTAAGTTTACACCCACACACACACACTCCTTTAGTTATAGCACGAAAAGCGATTTATTAGGAAGAGAAAATTTTTTCTTATAAATAGTGTGATTTAGCTCTATTCACAATGATTAAATGATTTCATATACATAATAAGCTTTCTTGCACAAGACTTTGAAAATTTGCTCACTACTGAGTGAGACCTTGTACAAGTCTCTAAGTGATGTATTTGAACTTGTCTTTTTCTACAGTCTAACAATGTCATCCTGTTACCCACAATGAAAATCCCACCTTTACATATACTGAACAATGACAGTGCAGAGATTGTACAGAGGGAGGCCTTAAATCTTTTTAGGGCCAGCACTTTCACCAGCTATACCGAACTCAGAACAACGGAAAACATGATTTCACTGGTTCTTGGAAGAAAAGAAAACCCAGCAGGTAACATGGTTTTGATACTGCAAAAAGCTATATCATATTAATTCTCACACCATCATCATTTTTGTCACTTTTATTTGATTGTCTAACAAAATTGATTATGATTAGCCAAAAAGAGTGTACAAAGTGCGAATAGGACAACTATCTGTATTAAATTAGCGACAAACGTAAATAAGGTACATTAAAAGAAAATGGATGTGCATGACATAGCTTTTTTCGATCATTTCTCATTTCTCTCCCAGTAACAGAAAAGCCAGGACTAGTCAAATCTAATACAGTTAATACGCCTGGTCCGGTGCCTCTGTTGATGCAGCTATACACGTCCCCAGACTACCGTTCCCCCCTGGACCTTAATACCAAGGTGCAGAGTGACAAGAGAATTTATGCAGAGGTAAGAAATCATTCATCCTCTTAGCTACTTCCACTTTCTCTTAACTTAAACTCGTGGTCAGAAATAGCTAAATGTATGGATGTTGTAGAATAGCTGTATAAAGATTAACTATCTTCCTAGACCTAATACTTGTGAATCCGTCTTACATTTCAGAATCACTTTAACGTACTTACTGTGCCACATAACAGATTCTTCTGTGCTTTTTTCCTATCCCCTATGTTTCCCGCAGATTTCAGGGCACACTTTAGGGGACATTTTCTTGACAATCAAGGTGATCAGTTGCTTTGTGTACTCAAAGGGCTCATGCCCCATCGAGAAAGAGCTTCCCTTCATACGTGAGGCCTGCTCAGTAAATACCTGTCCTAACAGCACCCGACTAAGCTTTTCCTTAGATCAGCTCCAAGAGTTGACTTCTACCACGTGGGACCTAGAATGCTCTGTCAAATTTTGCTACAATGAGGTAGGTGTTGATGATGACATTTTTAAAAATTTTTTTTATTTTTTATTAGCAGAGCAGTATAATTTGTTCAGTCACCTGTGATACAAGTTTCCTTTGGTTGGGTTGTGCATAGATGTGTTGTGGTCAGAGGTTTTAGTCCAGGTCCTTCTTAAAATACTAAAACCTAAAGACAGATTAGGACAAATTTATGAGATGGTGATATTTTGTGTTTGGTTGACAAGTTTCTTTTTCCTCACCACGTCACTAGAAATGTGGAGATGGAGGAAGAGTGAAGAGAAATCTGGAGGTGACACAGCCGTGTCTGCAATCACCGAGTGAGTTCAGTTTAAACTCCAAAACATGGATGACTTTTTATGAGTGAAATTCTCTTTTTGGAGTACATCAATTGCCCTTATCCTGAGTTATTTTTTTTAACACATCCGCCTTCTGTATGACTCAGAGGAGTCAGAGGAATATTGGTCCAAATACTATTTGCAGAGTTTAGTGTTAACATGCTATTTTCCCAAGTCACTTCACATATGTTTGTGATGAAGCTGTTAGTGCATATAATCCCCCTGTCTTGGCTGCGCCTTCATGCCTTCATGAAGGGGTCTGTGTTTGAACATGGCCAGCACTGGGAAATATACACATTGTACCAGCTTCTCATAGCATAAAGGACAAAGTGTGCACTTTTTGTGAAGTAACACATTTAGAACATCTTACACATTTCAGATTCTAGCCGCCATGTTACAGTCAGAACATACCTTTTAAAATTCGGTTTTGCAGTACCTGCTCTCAAACAAAATTCTAATCTGAACCAATTAGTTTTCCACATTAACTAAAAAGCCTCAAACAACACATTGAGAGGTCCAGTCTCCAAAATATAACACCATGAAGTTGTGGGGAAATCTCTTCCTGAACGTTTCATACTTCATTCTCTAACAGTAAACTCTCTGAACTTTCAGAAGCTTATTAATTGTAGATTTTTTTTTAAATTAATTGCATGTCTGTGCCTTGGCCAGGGATTTGCTCTCTGTTATACTTTTCATTACTATTGTTGCTTTCAGTTAGTGACAAGTTATGCACGGGCGGTTGCCATAGCAGTGAACTCAGGATGTGCAGTGAAGCCAGTAAGGGGTTGTGAGCCAGGGCCTCGTCTTTTAGGAAGGTCTGTAGGCTGACCTTGTGACCACAATCAGAAGTAATGGCCCTCAGGGGAGGGGGCCAAAGTCCTTTGTGTTTCCAAGGGGGTCTTTCTGTGCACGTTGTCCAAACACAGCCACTGGGCCTGGTGCTATTGTTGGACCATTCAACACAATTGACTCAAACTAGGAAAGATGTCTGGCTTCAAAGAAAGAATGGTCTCCAGCCAGATGATAAATATCCAGGAAAATCCAAATGATTCAGTTTCTGACAAAAAATAGATATAAGGAAGCAGATGTTGATTAAATGGGAGACTATGCAGAGTTTGCCAGACTTTTATGTGAGCCTAACATTTGAGTTGTCTGTCCTAAGTGCTTCAGTTGAAGGCATCTGGACTTCTTTTTGGGTTTGAAGATGTTTCACCTCTCATCGAAAAGGCTTTTTCAGTTCTAAACATTGAGGGGGGCGTCTACAGTATTTAACATCTGGAAGGGTCGTTACACCTTGGAGGTGGTCACCATTTTGACAGAGATGGCCTCCTTCACTCCTCTCTCAAACCGTCTTCTCTGTCAAGAATGTGTACGTTATTGTCTTCCAATGATTGTCCCTTGGGTGAGGGTGAGGGGGGTCATCAATGAGTCACATCTCAAAAAGACTCATTAACTAACTACACCTTACTTGTAACCCTGACCCTGATGCATACACAGAGAGGGTCAACGACTCAGGCGACCACCTCAAAGGTGTAGCCACCCCACCAGACGTTAAATACTGTGGATTCCCCCCTACTGAAGATGCCTTTCGGATGAGAGGTGAAACGTCTTCAAAACCAAAAATAAGTCCAGATGCCTTCAACATTGGCATTAAAGACTACCACGACCTGGATGACTGAGAACCTACAGAAACAGCTGACTTGTTTATTATTTAAGCTTATTTTATCCTCCATTTCCTTCTAGTGGAGAAAGATAACAGTACGTATGTGTTAGGAAAACTGTGTTAGGAAAACTGACTAAAGTACTCATTCATGCTTGTGTCCTGTTAGTCCTCCTCTTTCTTTTTCTTTGACTTATGTAATTGGAATTGTTTTTTGGACCCTAGGGCCTACGGCCCTTTATGCGGTTCCATTCCTTACCCCAATGTCAGAGATGCAAGGGTTATGTCAGCAGGACTAGTAGTTTGCATTCAGTTGCCAGTGTTTGCTGGGCAGGGCTGAGTGCTCCATTCAGCAGTCATTCCTGTTTGATAGTTTTCATACAGAGGGCTCCAGGGAGTCACAGCCCAGGCCCGCTTGCTGTATCCTCCTCTCCACCTGCACTGGAGCATCTACTTCCTGCTCCTGTTTACTTGGCTTTAATGTCAAAGCCTCACTTATACAAACCAACACAGCAGCAGATTACAGAAAAAAGTCTCAAGAGCTCAAATTGCTGTAATGTTTCTGGCTTATGTGGGGTCGCTGAAAGATCAACAAATGGGCTTGGCTGTATGGGATGCAGTCGGATCAAATGCCCAGGAGATGTCACTCTTTCAGTGCTCTGGGTCATACTTTTAATTCAGTTGATATTTGGCATTATTTTATCAATTATTTTCATTTTACTTTTAACATATTTTTCACATTGATTAAAAAGTGAAGGTTATACAATACCAGGCTTTGTATTTTCCTAATGTCCATGCAGTGCAGTAGAAATGTTTTTTGTTCATGTGCCCTGTATATTATTGAAAAAAACATGATGCACAGAGTGGTGGCAAGGTTTTACAGAAAAAGCCTGCTGTCCTCTGTCCTTCATGTCCTTCATGTCCTTCATACACTTAATACACTTCAGAAAAGGAGCGCTGTAGTGTATGAAGCCCAGTATAGTTCTTAGCCTTGTACATTCCACCAGGAGGCATGAGGCAGCAGGAGGTGGGTGAGAAGAACTTGTGCAAAGGTGATCATTAGTTTCCCTCAAATGTTCTGGATACTTGTGGGAAGATATCTACAGGTAGCAGGAGAAGGGGAGAATGGAAAAGTATGCGGAGGAGCATGTGTTTGCACAGAGCATACAGTAGAAGTAAAGTTTAGATAACAATTCTAACTTTCACAACCTTCAAACTAGTTTAATCTTTTTTTTTTTTTTTTTTTTTTTTTTTTTTTTTCAATTTTCAAGGATTCAATGATATCTGAAATAAAATTGGTCAAATGTACATTTGTTCGGTGATGTTGAAGTGATCTATTGTACAGCTGTTTTGAAATGGTGCCTCTCTCAAGGTAATCCTTTTGTGATCTTGCCAGTCCACAGGGAGTTGAACCAAAATTGTGGGTTGGCCTGTCAAAGGCTTGAACGACTTTTAGTGTTTTCCCATTCTCTCACGCTTTTAGAGCTGAATTGGAGAAGAAAAAAAAAAAAAGTTACTGTTATTTATTTTTTTATTTTAGCGGCTCAGGGTTTTATATTTTGTATTAAGTTCGTTATCAGTGAGGCACATTGTGTGAAGAGCCAGCAGACGGCGTGCCCAAAGAACACGACCAATGCCAAACCTTTTGTATCATTAAATTAGCCAGGATGGAGAACAAATTTATTTTCTAATTTCAGTTTGGCTGAAGTACGATGACTGCTAAACTATTTACCGTATGAGCTTTGGTTGCATTGTCACATTAACCAAAAGTTGAAAAGATCTGTATTAAAGGACCATAGCTTTTACAAATTTTGAATGCTTTACATTATGTTAGTGGTTTTAGAACCTATACTTTATTAAAATGTATTTAAAATGACCTTTAGGCTGTTGTTTTTTTGTTCATACTGGGATGATCAACTATCAGATGAAACGCGAAAGAAAAAATGAAACTGTATTGGTGCATGCCAGAAAACATCTTGATTTCACCATGCTGTTAACAAAAAGCTGTATTCACAAGACACTAGTACTGTTGGCTTACAGTACAGGGTATTTTGTTAAACTGCATAAAAATGTGCTGCTGGCAACAAAAACTTTGACTTCATGTTCACTTAGGGTCTCTGGAGACATCAGCCATTCAGATCAGAGCCAATCCCTGAACTTTCTGTTGTTACCCAGCTAAAGTTAATAATACCCCTGCGCTACAATACCTCAACCTCTGTTCCATCAAATCTTGCAACTGCGCACTCTGACTGGCCGCCTAATCTGATGGAAGCACATTTGTGACTTTGCAGATGCACTTTCATGCTGTGTTGGCATTAGTTGTTGTCGTGATTGTTGTTATTTAAATCAAGCTTGCATACATTGTTTTTTTCTTCTGTATATGTTTTAGTCCCTCCGTGCTTTGATTTTGGCTTACCTGGTGTCCTTGGCATTGCATTTGGAGGTTTCCTGATTGGAGTATTACTTATTGGAGCACTGTGGTTTATAAAAATTAAAACAGGTAAGCCTAAAATGGTTAAATACAGATCTGACTGGATTGTTGTCTGTAATTAAAAACACATTCTGCTTAATTCAGGCTACCCAACTGGACTGAACATGAGCTCAGCTGCAGCAAATCTTCCCAGTAAGGATTCTTCTGTTTTCTTGTATTCTGTCCCCTTTTCATCTACTCTTCATCTTATCAGCTTCTCTCTCTTATATTTCTTCAGAATGTCCATGCTCAGAAGGAAAGCGTCAACCTGTTTCCATCAACCCTTCTCCTTCTGAGAACAGCAGTGCCAATGCTAGCATTGGAAGCACCCAAAGCACACCGACCAGCAGCATGGCATGATTTAAAATTACTCATCTCCACCACCAGCAGGACCTCCATCTTCCTTAAATGTAACCTATGTGGGCTTTATGCTTGTGCCCAACTGAGTGATGCTAAAAAAGCATTATTCCATTCCATGTCCTCTTCAAATTCTCATTAAAAAGCACAAGAAACGTCTTTAGCACAAGCCTAAAATGGATGTGATATGGGAGTGAGGGGGGGCACTGGGGGATGGATAACAGAAGCCCCATCAATGGCTTCTGACACTCAATCCTGCGGCCTCTCTGTAAAGTCAAGCTCCTAGACAGGAAGTAAAAGAAGGCAAGAGAAAAAATTGGCTCCGAGAAACAGGAAAAACAAACCATATCCCCCAAGAGCTAACAGGAAATTCACTGCATTCCTTTCAATGAATTGTGCTTGTGTGATGGCAACACAATAATATTTAGACAGAAGACAAACCAGTCAAAAGACTGACTTTGAAAACAGATGAAAAGCTGTTTTTTTGTGTGTTTTCACATCTAAGCTGGAAAAAATGCAAAGGGCTTTTGGTCAGCTCAGTCTAAGAAGTTATCAACAATGCCTCGGGCTTTTAAACGCTCAATGTGTTATGATCACAAACCAGCCAATGAAATGCTTACTTTTGTCTTAATTGGAGTTCGAGGTCAATGATTAACAGCTACCTCCTGTTATTTTGAAGTCGGGCTAATTTTAAGCTTTACCCTTGATTTCTCAGGTGAAATTATCTTATTTTCTGCCTTTGTCAATTTATAGTTTATTCTCATGTCACTAGGTGAAAGCTACAGTATGGCCCCATTTCATGCTATCCAATAGCTGTTGTAGCCAAAATAAAATATCTCTGTCTCAAGGTAGCAAGCAACAAATTATAAAAAAAAAACCTCTGTCATTTATATGAGCTCAAAAATATTTACTCTTGTAATGCACAGTACAGCATGCTAAGATTCCATTTTCATTTTCATTCAGATTTCAGACCTCAGACTTATATAGGAAACTAAGCTTCACTCTTACAGCAACACCCACAGGGTGGAGTTTACACGAAACAGTCTAGACGTGCAATTCCTGTACTTTTCTTTTTCGTAGCACATTGTCTACAGTCTCACCGAAATCACTGCTTCATACTGCTATTTGACAACTGTAACCACAAATTTTAAGCATAAACTCCATTTCTGTCATGACTAAGAACATTTATAGAAAAGGACCTTTATATTTTTCAGTGTTTTAAGCCAGTTAAATCCTCACCCTCTTGACCTAGATGCAGCTATTTTTGATGTGTAGACCAACAACTCTGCCTGTGTGTGAAAACTGACATTACGCAAGTGTCGAACTTGCTTGCACATATTCGGTGTCAGACACTAGATAGAGTTGGGCTCTATGCAGTGATTAGAGATGAGTGCCTAATGGATCTCCCCTAATGGACGTTATGGATTGTCAGCACACTCAGAGAATTTGCTTTGATAAACAAGCAGATCTTTGATCCCTGTTACTTCCATACAAGTGTTGCCACCACCAAACTCCTGGAGTCTTTTTCACTTTGAGGGGGAAACTACAAAAATAGGCAAATATACTGTATATCCAAAATTCATATTTGATTTGTATTATTTCCGCATAAGGAAATGAAATCTATGATATTCAAAGTTAAGTAGATGGATAATGCATGATGGGAGACTGAAACAACAAACAAGCTTACTCATCAGGATTTGTGGAATATCAGATTGATTTCATAATAAACTAAATAAATTAAATCTTTTTAAAAAAAGAAAAAAAACTTTCATAATTAGAAGGATTTCAGCGGCTTATTTAAATGAACATTAATTGCACCTGAATCAAAGCTGTTCCTCGTGCCGTCCTGTTTTATGACCCATACTGCAGCCCACCACCAGAGGACATTCGAGATGCTTTGGCTTCACTTTTGGAGAGCCCTCATGTCGTCCATTTTCATAAAGTCATTAATCGAAACCTAAAAAAAAGTTACACCTGCAAGCTCCCCACTTTTCTCTAACTTTTCAACTTCAACTTATAATGTAAGTCACCAGCTGGGACTGCGGTTTATTTTTATTCCTTAATGTAATCAATAGTATCTCTAGTGTAAGACCACACTTTGTTTATACTGTTTGCAACAATACATCTGTCTATCAATTGGGCTTTAACTCCTCGAAGGCTGCTTTAAGAATTCATCATTACCCTGTTTGTCATGACTAATGATATAAAGCACATGTGAGAGATCTTGAGATTTTTTTCCTTTTATTTGTCAAAGTTATCATCATCTGCTCTCTACATTGGATAGGCTGCATCAGCCATTATGTGCTAATGCTACAGAGAAGCTACAAAGGTGCATTTTGGAGACATCATGAGGGGCTACATCTGTAGAGCGACGGTTGATCCGTGAACCTGCTATTTGTTTCAATGTACAGATGTAAATGTATTTTGTATTTTTATTGTCGCTCTTTTATCTCTTAAAAAAATGATTTCTGTCAGGCGTCATGTAGGGCAGGCAAACAATCTGTCTACGCAACAAAATTGTGATTTTCTTGTCACAAACTGATGTCACTCTTAGTGATGCATTTACTGTATACACACTCTGAATAGTTGCCCATGTTCTGATCTGAACTATTGAAGTAATTTATTCGCCTTCAAACTTCTCCTTCTGAACAGCTGCATTGGTAACTCGTGAGCTCCTTAGCTGGCTACCCCTCTCTTGTTCAGTGTTTGTACATTTTTCTGTGCAGTCCTGATATTGTTTTTGTGTATTTGTACGGAGATGGAGAGCAGAGAGGGCCAGTACAAATCGCCACTTGAGTATTTGTGCAATATGATGAGGTATACTTGTATTTAGTGTCTATATGTAGTTTTTTTTTTTTTTCCCCCAATTGTTGCATAATATCGAACAACATCGAACTATTTTCTTAACCTGCTTTGTTCTTATATGTACTTGGGGAACTGGGACAATTCCTAATCAAGGCACTTATTCAATGCATTTTGTATTGTCATCTTTGTTGTTTTTTCACATAAATTCAAACCGTCTACATTTTATAGCAACAAAAAAAAGGGCGTATCACATGCATGTGATGCATGTCAGAGACAGTAGATTTGTTTTGTTGGTTTTACCCCTGTTTGACTTTAACCTTCAACCTGATGTCCAAAAACGTGGCATATTTTTGCTGATACTGACATCCTGACATTGTGTTTTCTGAATTTTTCACCGCAGATTTTTTTTTTTTTTTTTTTTTTTTTTTTTTTCTCTTTTTTTTTTTTTTATTTGATTTTATTTCTTTTCTTATAACAATTGGCAGGTTTTCCGTACGCGTGTTCATCCAGCCTCATGCATACTGTCTGGGCACTGACAGTAAAATGAGGCAGGCTGCCACTAAATTTACTTGTTAACCCTGTTGATTCCCACCTTATATTTGACAGGAACTTCCTCCCCCTCAGACACAGTTAATGAAAAGTATGTGTGTGTACATGTTCACAGTATGTGTTCTGTGTGTGTGTAGGTGCACAATAAAGCTAGGCCTCCATTTATATGGCGGCATTTTTCCTCGAGTCCCTTAACAATGTCCAAATTTTGGAATTTTTCCCAAAACATGTCAGAATGGCTGCTTTATTAAATGGGGTGCTATTTGTGTGCCTGACTTTGTCATTAAGTATGGATATATTTGTTGAGACGGTGCTCAACAGAACTCATGCAAGTCTTGTCCCTGAAAAAGTATAAGTTTGAAATATAAGTCTGAAATTATCTTAATAAAGTAAACATGAAATGTATGCATTGTGTTTTCTGTTTTGTGGGTTATGTTATGTTGTGTGAAAACAACGAACTCCAAACTCCAACACACCAAAGATCTCCCAGGAAAAGAAGACCACACAGTGATTGTGTAGCACCGACAGTATAAAGAACACCACAGAATTCCAGAACATATTTATAATAAGTGAAAAACAAAACAGCAGTTCATTTATTTATTTTATTTAGGCCGTATTTGTGTTAGTTAAGTGAAAATGCTCATCATTGTTTCTTTGAATGTGTATGGAAAATGTCATTAAATGGAAATGTAATGGAAATGTCAGTCACTGTGACATTTCCACGTAATACTTTAAGCTGTGCATGAATATAATACAAGTTACACATCAGCACTGGCATTGTAAGGAGACAGCAACGGAGAGGGGGGAAAAATTTGCTCTCAACCCACGTAGTGGACATGCAGTACGGTGTGGTTTGGCATAAAATAAACGAAGGACAGGAAATCTCACAGTTTGAACACATTAAAGCCCAAATCCAGGGGTTTGTCGTAAGCATGCTCCCTGCTGTTACTGTGCATAACTCACACTAAGGTGATATTTTAATCTTGAAAACCATTTTTCATTCATGGTCAAATGAAACACAGTGGTGTAGAAATACACCACTGCAAAATACTGCATTCAAAATCTTACTGACTAAAACAATGAGTAGAGCAGAGAAATAGATTTTATAAATTTTAATTTTGTTATGCATTGATATGTGCTGCATTTTGGAGTTGTCTGACAAGCATCTTCTGCTAATTGTATATACTACAACATTATAGTTATATTTCACCAGAAATATCGCAAAGTATCATAAAATACAAATTTTCAAGTACAAGCACCTTAGTTGTGTGCTTAAAGAGTAAATATACTTAAATTATACCACTGAGCAGCATAATTTCTCACAAATGAGTGGGTTGAAAATGGGGCCCATTCTTTATATTAAGTAAAGTAGCATAATGCAGAAAATGAATGCTCTGTGCCTTACATTTGTCCTCATCTGATTCAGCAGAGCTTGACTCATGAGTGACCTGGAACACAATGAGCTTACAGAATAAAAAACATCTTGCTATGGTGTTGCGAGACACGTATAACCTTCATTGCTGAATCAAATGATGGAAATAATAGTGTTTTCATCAATCGATGGCATTTCCTGAGGTTCCGAGTCTTCCTTTTTATATAAAAATTCAATCACGCTTTCAAGAGTGGAGCCAAGGAACACATTACATGTTTATGGACTCACTATCTCCAAATACAACTATAGGACGTATGGCCTTGGACATGATTCATAATGTGACGTGCGTGTCTCTCTGCGTGTGCTTTCTCTCTCACCTCTTCGGGTCGTTTGTGTCTCAAGACAAATCTTCGAAATTGTGCCTGCCGTAACATGTTTGCTATCTGTGCATAAAGCATGCAGCAACAACCTGAGGGCTTCGTAGATCAGTTCAATACAAATTAAAATGTGATTCAGTTTGACAGATGGATTTTTCAGTGCTCTCCTTTATGCAGTATTACAGTATATGTGGTGAAACAAAACATAGCATCTTCTAACTTTTATCCTTGCAAACTGGGTGTTCAAGATTTATTTCTGGAAGGAACAAGGGAGGGAAATATGGTTGTCAAGTATTGTTGCCAAGGAATCTTTTTCCAATTACATACATATTAACATGTTGCCTGGCTCTCAAGGGCAGCAGAGTCAGTAACATATTAGTCATATCATTAGAGCAACTTCTTGTTCAGTCAACTAAGGTAAACTTAGAAGAGAAGATAATAATTGTAGTAGCTGTAGCCTTACCTGACAAACATTTTTACTTTAGATCACAGAATAACTTGTACATTTGAAAAACATGAGAGGAAAGCAAAGCCTTTTTTTTTTTTTTCCAAAGATTGAATACACTAGTTTACATTTTTTCTGAAGATGTTCAGGAGCACACTTAAATATTTAGGTAAATTGATCATGCTACAAAATGTAATAAATAAATGAAAGGTTAAAATTACTAGGTAAATGCAGCCAAACATTTTTTCTTAAAATGACTATACTATTTTAATTATTAAGTAGCAAAATTCCATTTCCAGCATTAGGCGTAATGTCAAATTAAAGTGCTCTGCAGAGATAAAACAGAATAAAGTGTGCAAATAAGATATACAGTGCAACATAAATAAAGACTTAAGTATATGAGAGGAAGAAAATGTGAGTACTGGGAGCCTTAGCGACCCTGATATGGTTATATTCAGTAAAGGTCAAGCGTTTAATTGTGAGTCCCCGAGCGCTGCCTAAGTACTCAACAAACAGACCTCAGTTGTGTAGATCTGACTGGCGATGATGATGAAATTAAAAAGATAAACCATCCCATATAGCTTTCATTATAGCTTTAGATTTGCTAGTAAAGCTGCATAATAGGTGGCTGCAGGGAAACGGCCCATTACATCTAATTACCCTGATGAATAGACCAACAATGGCCACCACCAGATGGTGCTATATTTTTCATTTCCTCTGAATGCACCGACTGCTCTGGCCATTGGCAGAAGAAGTCAATGGGCCCATATTGCAAAAGGAAGCCAATTTCCTGAGGAATAAATGGATGAAATCAGCAATAAAGTGAAATTGTGCAGAAGCAACGGAAACATGCTGCAGCTGTTGGTAAATAATAGATAAAAGGTGCCGTGGACATGATGTTACTTGGACTGAACAGTCAACATGTTGTTTGCGGTTCACAATATCACAGTGTTATATTTGAATACCTTTCTTCAGATCAGGTTAGGAAATGTGTGACTGATCCTGACATGACGCCCGTAAAGCCCCGAGGGCTCGCTGAATTCAGGAAACCATATGTGAGCAAGCTACTCACAGCGGCCTACCGCTCCCTCACACTTTCTCACCCTTCGGCACTGTTTTGTTGTTTACACACAGATAGGCTGTGTACGGGCCCAGCCACTCTCCCTCGCCCTCAGACACTCACTCTCTCACAAGCCCCCATATTCTCGCCCACACCTCGCTGAGTACGGACTGGGGTAATCCTCCAATTTATCGGCAGTGCTGTGCACTAGGAGCAAATCTCATTCCTTCAAAGTGCAGACACCTCTGGAGCCGACATGTCCAAACACCTCAGAGGTGATATCACATAGCTTTGTCTTCTTTCATGTTTGCTCCTTTTGCTGTTTTATGAGCCAAAAACCACCGGACATATTTCATTTCATAAAAATGTCTACTGTAATGTGGTAACAACACATATGACCTGAATACACAATTCAGTGTGTACAGTTATCAGTGAATTAAACTTTGATCATAAGCAGCGTAGAAGTGATTTCCCCTGTCGGTTGCCTGTAAGTGAGTTGGAGCTCATATCATTACATCATTTTTGTTTTTTGTCGGGAAAATGTTGTCTCAGTCAGTTTTTATATGTTTGTAATGTCTAAAGGGACAATTGCCATCTAAAACAACGAAACTCCATCCATGAATGCTTTCCTCACTGAAATGAACAATGTCTCCACCAGAAGCTCAGCACACGTGTCAGTCCATCCATTTGACCCGCTGGGGATCCGTCCAAAATTGCTTCCACGCCAGCTGATAAAAGTAAACCTTCCGGCATGTCCACAGACATCCCCAGGGTCATCTGCACTTATGTGCTAAGAACGTCAAGGGAGACCGCCACCAGAAGCTCAAACTGCCTCTGCTGGATGAGAAAGGACAACTGGTCCCACTTCTGGAGCAGTTTTACCTTTAAGTGAACGTCTCAAGTTATTTGTTCAAATGAGGGGACCAAAAACTGGGGCCTAGAACCATGCATTTTTAAATGACATAAAAGTGGGCCCATTGCTCCGGCAGATATCCTCGCGTGACTGAGAAGATCATATTTTGGGTTCACTTTGCTTGTCAAGTTTGTTGTCTGTTTAGTAATTTGCGTGTTTGTCTTTTAGCAGCCTACCATCCACAGTTTTGTGTATAATTATCCAGATTATTTTTTTTCTTAGAATTCTTATTGACAGTGAGTTCAACTTAAATTTAGGGCGATTGGGTTTTGAGCTTCATAGGTCAAAAGTCAGAAAAAAAAAATCCCCAAATTCTAGAAATTTTCCATTACATAACATTGGGTGTAATTCCCAGTTAAACGGGGATGATTTTTGTGTTTTAATGTTGTATTTCTATTTTATGTTTATGTAGTTATTTAAGATTCTTTGTGCAGAATTCTGCCAAATTTCCACCAGGGCATCTTTTTAGCTATTTTTTTTTTTTTTTTTTTTTTTTTTTTTTTTTTTGTTGAAAGAAAATGATAATGGTAGCTAGTTTTTTAAAATTATAACTTTTAAAATATGCTGATATTTAAAATTTATGAACATGATAAAAAGCTCAATGTCAAAAAGGCTAATTAAGAGGGACGGTTGGTTCTTGGTGGAGGTATGCATCGTATTCTAAATGCTACCATAGTT
>KV751320.1:2986130-3052588 GCA_001698575.1 Mola mola | reverse complement strand
AATAAACAGTCTGAATCCATAATCCCAGCCTGCCCATGCCACGCTTTTTTCAATATTCTACACCACGAGTAATATTTTCTTTAAAATTCGACCGTTTGAATATAGGACGGAGGCAGACTGAACATTTTCTCCTTGAGCCTATTGCTCAGTGATCAAACTGATGGGTAATTGGACAAAGCTGAATGCTATACAGGTATTGGGCTTTGGTTCGTTTTCTGGGTTATCTCTGTGCTTACTGCCAAAACTGATTAGAGTTTTCTCATGCTTGATACTCTCTTTGAACTTCTGGGCTCTCTTTGTGTTTACTGCTTATTGAAAATGGGCCAAGCCTGGTACAAAACCAGTAGTTGAGCTGGTGTTTCCACGTCACATGTAACCTTATGAAACCTAACCCAGCATATGTATATACTGTATATTTACTGTATATATTTTAACTCGTCCTAATTCAAAACGGTGGCCCAGAATGCATTGTGCCAAGCTGTGTGGTGTTTGATCTCTTATCAACCATGTGAGGTCGTCAAAGAGATTTTCAGGATTTGATGTTTTCTTTGAATTGGCCTGGCAGGTTTTAATACCAATGTGCTTCATGGACGCGTTGTTTTTCTTATTTTGCTAAGAACAAAATCATTATTGACTTTGTTTTGCACTACAGCTTTCCTTTCTGGTGGCAAGGTTCTTGCATCAGCGTTCAGTCATTCCAAACTGAATGTTTGCTCATACTTCTGTGACGCTGAAACAACCGCTCTGTCGGTGATAGAGTAAATGTGATAAATTTCCTCTGTGATGGCAACCCGGCCTCGCAGGGGCAGATATGGAAATAAGTGCAAAGGAAAACACAAATATAAATTAGTGTAAGCAGTAAGTGTAGCTGTAGATAAACCCCTGACTGGCGGTATAGACAAGTGCCTCCGTGCACAGACTGCTGAGCACAGCTAGCCCCTTGTAAACAAAGCTTCTGCTATTTAGTTTCAGTTGGCTTAATTAGAATGAATGAGGGGGCCTTGTGCAAAGAGGATAGTTTTTTTGTAGGTGGAGGGAGAGAGGAATTGGCCATGGTGGATGCAAAGCTGGACTGAGAGATAAAGTTACTAGCGGTTGGCATGGACCAACTGGACAATGACAAACAGAGCTTTCGGCCAAAAAATCACGGCCATAATGAATTTACGCGAATAACATGCATGTTAATCTGCAAAAATCAAATGATTATGATTATGCTCAATGTTTTATCTCCACACACCAAAGGCAGTGTGTGTTTGGAGAGAGGTGATCGTTTTCTGTTTCATTTGATGTTTGCAAGCTGCGTGACACAAATTATTGGTCATAATAATTTTAAATACCAGTTCAGTCATGCTATTTTCACCTTAAAGAGCATATGCATGCGTCAAAATCAAGTCATATATTTTGCATTTTGAAATAATGTTGTTTTTTTTTAATTTATTGTTGAAGATTAAAGGGATATACAGTATATACCAGAAATGCTCCTTTTAATCCTTGTCAGCCAGAGAGGCACGAAGGTATTTGTTTTTGATTGTCTACAGCTGACAGGCTGACACAGTGCTGGTGTCACACAGTAGAGGATCAGAGACAAAGTAAACTGACTTGTACTGTAGCTGTGTGGGCTGACAGCATTTTGTCAGTAGTATCAAAGAGTAAAGGACAACAACATCCAGGCAGACCTGTGACATTTTCAGCTGCGTTTACATGCTGTTTAATGTGTAGCTAATAGCCTGCAAATTTAAGTTGGCTGTACACTTTTCCCCGCCTAACCAACAAGCAGAGGTGTAGGTCCACGTGTGTGTTTCTATTTGTAAATTAAATGACAGCAGGGCTGTTAAAAAATAAATAAAATATCTGTCTCCTGTGTAGCAGGTCGCAGATTCTTTCCACCTCCCTACCTCTCATGTGCAAGCAAGTGGCCGGCGTCTTCTCATTCCCAGGGCACCAAATGCAGCCGTTTATCAGGTGCCTCGATCCATTTCTCATCCAGATGCAGAAGGTGCCCTTTAGCGACAGCTTTAAGGTGCCACCAATGTAAACACAGCCACATCAGTAGGACACCATCAAAGCAATTGTGCAAGGAGACCTATATAAGTGATAAAGTACCCAGAGGGCTGGAGGTCAGGGGTTCAGTGGCAGGTCAAAAGCATGACTTTCAACCAGGAGTCTGTTTTCCTCTCCGGTGACACCAAATGACACAGTCTCTTTTCAAAACTTAACCACATGGTTACGTAGCAAAGAAAACGAAATCTTGTGCACCTCCATCTGTATCTATCAGCTGGATATGTTTTTTCAGTCAAAACAATAGATAACAGCATATGACTTCAGAATCTGTCGGCAGAGAACAAGATTTTGATATCTGAAGGCTTCTGATTTCCATTTGTAGCCTGATAATGTGCCAGTCTCATTGTTGGTACTTGGTAGTATTTTTGTGTGTTGAGCTCTGTGGATTTTGGTTTAAGCCCTCTACATAAGCTGCAAGAACAGAGAAATGTGTTCATTTTCTTGAGGTGGCAAGTGAAGAGCAAAGTTAGTTCTGGCCAGTACGTTTCATACCCATGGAAACTCAAGTGCAGACCTTCCTCATAGGGTCCACCCACTGCAACACATGTCACGCGCACAAAGCATTGTGGGAATCTGACAGAAACAACAATGGAGCATAAATCAGGCCCGCTTCAAATTTCTGACCAATCAAACGATAGTTGTCGATCATCATGCAAGAAAAAAAGTTGTGTCCAGGTGATTTATCGAGAACAAGCTGCGAGGACCCCAAACCAGGGCTGCGAGAACAAATTTCTCTGCTCTTGCGGAGTATGTAGAGGCCTTTAGTTATGGTTGCTTGACCTAACGTGGATTGCCACCTAACGTGGATTGCCACCAGAAAGGTCACCTGTTGCTCAGGGAGTGCAGACAGCTCCTGATTGTTAAATGAGAGAAGGTGTGGATGTTCCCTTTGCAGCCAATCATGGTGAGCCAATGCCCATTTGTGAAGGCTTAAGAGAGGTGGGACCAGCTGCTGCTTACACATGCTCATTAACCTTGACAAACAAGAAAGCTCGCTGGCCCTCTGAGAAAGCCTTTCTCTGTTCTTACCTTTCTTATATTATTTAATTATATAACTGAAGAGGCATTATTTCTTCCTGCATTCATATGTAGCAATATGTGTATGCAAATTGGTCAAAATGTTTTCTTCATCTCTGTTCTGAAGTGTGAAGTTACGATTTGGACAGTTATTCAGATCAGCCACAACATTGAATCCACTCATTGTTGAAGTCTCTAACACTGGTTAGTTCTGCCCGCGAGCCCTAAATATCAAAATATCAAAGAAAGTTATTTATCCCAAATCATCATTTGAAAGAAAATCAACTTCATATAATCCAGTTTTCATGCAAAATAATAAAAATGAAACTCTGTTGCACTCAGTTTTGATTTATCATTTCTTTACCAAAACCAACAAACAAAACAAGTTCATTATCATTTCATAGTGTCTGAAACAGTTCGTCCATAGTTCCTCACGGAGATGTGTCCGTGTGTGGCAGCGTTCACAGTGGGAATAAGTAAAGGCTATGCTTTGGGGGGAGAGTGGATTGGAAGTTTTCTCGAGAGCAGTGTCTAAAAGGAGAAGCTCAGGAATTTCAAAATGTCAGCGATTCTTAGGGGTTAGTCCATAGTGTCTATATGAGCCATAAAGGTAAAAAGAATCAATCAAGCCAGCTCTTGAAATTTGAGGATTTCCATTTGCAGGTAGGTTGCCGTCCAAGTCAGCTCCAGGATTGTCCTCTAAATCTCTCACTTCACAAATGAGGTGTTATCAGGGCCGAGAATCCAACCGCTCCGAGGATTTTGTTTGCTCGGGTTCAGGCGCTCACTTCTCATTACTGCTCTCATGCCTCTCTTTCCCACTCTGTCCTCTTACACACTCCTCACTCTCACAGGTGTAATCATTTCTCTCTCTCTCTCTCTCTCTCTCTGAACTAGTGAAACACACCGACTCCCTCGTTGGAATAACTCCTCTCTTTAATAAAGGAGCAGTCTGATCTGTTTATTATTCAGACTGATTGCTTCAACCTGAGGCATCAAAACACTGACTATTGCCCTCGGAGGCTAGGATGCTGTAATACAACAATCACTGGGTTTCTAGACTGGAGGCTGCCGCCAGGGACATACAAAGCAGTATGAAAAGTACTAGAGTCAACAAGTAGGCCTACAAGTAATTCAGAATGAATAGGCTGCAAAAGTAAATAATATATAGAGCAGTTTTATTCATTTCAGGCAAAGGTTTCTGTACTATTTCTGCTACTTGTTAGCCCAGATGTCAACAACTATGCCCCTCAGACACTTTTAACATGATGTGGGCTGTCTAAGCCTCCTGGGAGCTATAGTAGCACCATAAAACATGAAAACAGAGACTAAGGGAAGCATTGTTTCCATGTCAACCCACAGACCTGACATATTGTGGGCAAGAGGTCACGTCCTCATGGAGAAGGTGAACATGGCCATTGTTTGGGACAAGATGGAGACTGAAAGCCAATCAGGCGTGTGTCACAATGGGTCTTGTCAAAGACAGAAAGTGGAGGATCAATTGTGTACCTATTCAGTGTACTAAAATGTACAAACCAGAAACAAAAGGCTGAAAATGCTAATTTTAAGTTTTAAGGTTTGCGGGAGAATCCTGATAAACCCAGGATGCACTTCAACATTTGGCAATAATCAATGCAGTTAATCTGCATTGATTTAGAATTGCATAAGGTCCCGAACAGTGGCGATTAATCAACGTGTCCCATCTCGGGCTGCATTTTCTCCCCTAAACGTTCGCTTACATAAACAACAATAACACAGAGGTTACAGTGTGACATGTTCAAACGCGAACAAGTCACTCATATTGACTTTGTGTCACCCCACTACTTGGCCTTTTGTTTTGGAGGGGGTAGCCTGTCACCGAGATGGCAATGGAAGGAGGGAAGATTTCTCTGAGGAAAGATGGGAAGGGAAAGGTCACGGTGAATAAAAAGCTTTTAATCTGAGTAGCGACTGTTGTGTGCCCAGGGAATATCAAAGTCATCCCATTTCTAGTGAGGTCAGACCGTGGCAGCTTCCCTGTTGGCCCACTCTTTTCTTCCATGTTTGTGATGCCTAAATAGTCTGGTTGGAGAGCTTTTAGGAAAGTTATGAAGCAGAGTGGTGTTTTGTTTCACAGATTTTTCCTTTATAATGTGTGTTAAGCTGCACAGCGAGATATCAAATGTGCTACTGAAGCTTGAGGCTTTGTGATGTTGCCATTTTCAGAGAGAAGAAAGACAAACGCTGTTTGTAGCATTCCATCATCTGTATAATTGCATTTACCACCATTTGAATAACTGGGGCTAGATTCTGATGCCTTGCCTGAGTAAGACTTAAATCCATCACAAAAACAAATATCTGCAGTTTATACAAGGTCTAAAATATTATTTAGACTTGAATATTGGAACGCTGATTTACCCACACAAAGGCCATTTGTTATATAACATGTTGGGAGTGCTTATCCACGTTAGCTGGAGATAGATAGTAAAGGTTTAATTTGAAGCCAGCGGTGTTGTCAGCATTGCAAAATGTCAAGGCCTTTTATTTAGCAGTCTTGTCCGAGCGACGGCTTGCCAGTTCATTAGGTGTGAAGTGAAATCACGTTTTCCACAACGCTGGCTGCGAGCATCCATCATGTCTCACATTCGCAAACTATTCAACTTCGCCACAGTGCTCTCCGACTGCTCTCAAAGTCGCACTCTGAGATCCGAAGAAGCAATGACTGACTCGAATCACAACACAAAAACAGAGATAGCGATCCCTTTAATACTGACTGGCAGCCATAATAATAAGAAATATCAGATAAGTAGACATGGTTTTGAGGGGAAAATGTGAAAAGCTCGGGCAAGAGTATGTGGGATTTGAGAACAGAGGGAACTTCAATAACACAGTCCTGCTGCTCCCAGCAATATTTTACAAACTTCATGACTTTTCAGCAATATTTAGCCCCACTTAAGTGACTTTATTTATTTTAATTATTATACTTTTAGGGACAGACCATCGAGGAAAATAGGAGAATTTTAATCAAATACGCATTGTTATCCATTCCTGTGCATGCTTTGAAAAGTGCCAGACTCTCTAGCACAGACAGTCAGGCGGCGTTAAATACACTGTCAGAAATAATGTGCAACATTTGGCCTCTTAGGGGTCCAGCGGCTTGTCACTGTGGCAGTACCGTCAAGGGTACAATCATTGTACCCTTTAGAACTTATTTGTACTTTATCAGCCTAAAAAAGGTGCAAATTAATACCATTTAGATCAACTATCTCTTTCAAGGGTACACCGCATGCAGTTGTACCTTTTTAAAGAACATAAATGTGTCTCATCTGTACCATGTTTTGTTTTGCTGTAGGACAGATGTTCAGTTACACTATATCTGTGGTTATGGTGAAACTATGTGCTTTAAAAGAGCATTTTTTGCTGTCACTGTTTCTATATTTGTCTTTACTAGATTCTTTCTCTGCTATAATAGTAAATAGTTCTGTTTGTTTTGTTTATTGTATTGATCATTTATATATTAACAGTTGGCCTTAGCATGCCATCTCGCAGCTACAGGACTGCTGCATGAGCACTGAGTGGAGGTTGTTTGAGAACCAGGACCTAGAGGTGTACCCTCAAACTCTACTGTTCTTCATGTCATTCTGCACCGAAACTGTCACTATTAAAAACGCACCCGGGTTTTCCCAAACTAAAAACGCTGGATGGCAAGACTGCTCTTCATACGCTATATCTTAGCTTTTAACGCCGTCATTCCGACATCCTGATATAAAATAAACTCCTGGATCTACACCTTCCACCTGTGCCTGGATTAAGGACTTCCCATCCAAAAGATCACAACATGTGAAATTTGGCCTGCAACTCTCCTCCTCCCTTACACTCAGCACGGGCTCTCCCCAGGGCTGTGTGCTAAGCCCACTCCTGTACGCCCGTGACTGTGCCCCCTCCCATCCCGCCAACATCATCATTAAGTTTGCGGACGACACTACGGTGATGCGCCTTTTCTCAGGGGGAGATGAGACAGTCTACAGGGAGGAGGTCCACAATCTGACTGTGTGGTATCAGGACATTAACCTACTCTCAACCACGCTCCTCTCCACATTAATGGAGGCCGTGTTGACAGGGTGACATCATTCAAATTCTGGGCGTCCACATTTCTGAGGAGCTCTCTTGGTCCACACACACACCACAGGTGTGACAAAAAAGGCCCAGCAGCGGCTTCACCTCCTGAGGGCTCTGAGGAACAGAACAGACTGGACTGGAACAGAAGCTGCTCATGTCCTTATTATTGCACCATTGAGGGCTTACTCACATACTGTCTCACTGCATGGTTTGCTGGAAGCTCAGATGCGGACCGAAAGGCTCTGCAGAGGGTCATCAACAGTGCTTAGAAAATTGTCGTCTGCCCTGTGCCCCACCTGGAAGAGTTTGCCACCTCCCGCTGCCTCCGAAGGTCCAGAGCCACTCTTTCAGACCCCTCCCAACCGGCTCACCACCTGTTTGACCTGCTTCCCTCTGGTAGATGTTACAGGTCAATCAACGCCCGTACAGCCAGAATGACAAACAGTTTCTTTCCCTGGGCCATAAGAACATTCAACAAACAATAACTGTTTAGATTTAAATTGTGCAAAAATTCACTACGTTCATTCATTCATGTCCATTTTCATATGTCATCTTGTTCATTTATTTACTCATATTTTTTTTCAGCTATGAGTGTGTGTGTGTGTGTGTGTGTGTGCGTGTGTGGTGAAAAAGGATACTTATGTAAATTAATATGTGACATCATCTAACCAAGTTTGGAGACTTTTAGAGCTAGTGCTAACTCATTCATTGGAAAAGACACACATCTGCAGTTGTGCTAGAAAATCAGACCTGAGAAGGAAACAGGAATATTCCATTTTCTGTCTTGGATGTTGCAGTTTATTAGAGCCATTTTATGTGGCCACCTTTCACTAAATGACACACACTAATCCATAGTGCTGCAGCTATTGTGATATTTCATGTTTTTGTGATTTGGATTTAATCATCAGCAGAGGCACTGACCCTATATCAAGGAGTGTGCCTCCCATCTGCATATTTTTTCTATAACGGCTGTAGAAACTACTTATTACATCACATTTATGGAGCCAAAATTGCATGCTCAATATACTATCATTTGAATACATTGCTCAGATCATGGTACTTGCAACTTGTAAAGCCTATTTCTTCTGTCAGCTACTAAAACTCTCAAAGTTGGATGCACTTAATACTGACCAGCAACAAGTTCGGCAAACTTTTGCTATATTTTTTAAGTTTTTCATCTGTCTCCATCCATTGTACTTGAGTACACCCAGAATTCTGAGAAAAAGTCAGAGCTCAAATGTTTTTTTTTGTTTGTTTTTTTCAACATGAGTCCCAAACCCAAAGTAATATTTAAAAATGTGGCCATGATCCTCGTCCGTACATCAAGGTGGTCATCACTGATGAAAATATTGATCAAGACCAGGCTGTGTCTGAAATCACTCCTTACTCCCCACTGAATATAGGTTTTCCCTAAGTAGAAAACTAGTGAACGCTTTTGGACCAATCAATCGTTCTTCTGGTGCTGGGAATGATGTGATAAATATCTTATTATCTATACATATTAAATAGATATTATAAAGTATGCGGCATATCTTCCTAAATTAATAAATAAAAAGTCTGTTATGTTCAAACACAACACTCACGTTGAGCATTTTTTGAGCTTCAAACTATGAATTTGTGTCTAGTCTTTTGATTACTACCTCTTGATTACCTTGCCTGATTTGAGATCGATGTGAAAAGGCCACCTAATGTTATATTATAATTCAAATCATTTTAATAATGATGAGAAGAATAACTACTGCTACACTAGCAAAATTTCATAAAAATTTTAAGTTAGTATGAAAATGACGCTTGGCATTTGTTTGCAATAACAAGATATTCATATGTCATTTCTGAATAAAGACCCGATGACTTTTTGATTTTGAAGTCTTTTCAGTGTATCAAAGAACAGCTTCATTTGCTATTTAAAATGCAGTATGTTGGGGCTCCTTTCCATCTCTTTCTATTTATGAAAATGGCCCGTCTCTCTCCTCATGCGTACCCACCATTTTTCCCGCTGCGCTGCGCATGATGGTCTATAAGTACTGGGTTAGTGACCACTGGTCCATTACTTTTCATAATGCATTTTGGGATATTTTGATTGCATTATCTAGGAGTTAGTATTTACTACACATTTGGAAACCACTACATAATGGCAAACACCCTCTATAGTGCACTATACAGGCAGCAGGGATTGATTTCACAACTATTTTTGTCTGTCTGTCTATCCTTTGCATTACACAAGAACCATCAGACTGACTTCAAACTTGGCCCATGCGTTGTTCCACATTGCTGCTTCTGCCCTTTTGAACAGAAACAGACAGCACCACTCTGCCTTTGCAACCCACACTGTGGTTACGATGGTATCGCGCCTGTTAGAGTTCAGTACATCAGGCACATGTCTGAAACAGGCACTGCGTATACAAGCGCGTATACACATTCAATGAAAAAGCTGAGCACGACAGATGGTGTCTGCTTCTTAGGTGTCCAACTACACAAGTCTGATGATCTTAAACTCAAAATAATCTTGAAGTGTGTGCCTGATCGTGTTTAACACGCTCCTATGAGACATTAGCGGGAGCGTTGGGATTTCCATGCATGCAGAAATTAACGCACTAGAAGACAACCATTTCATTATATATTAAGCTAGATGTATGTATATTTGCTATGTTGCACCTTTATACTGACTGTGTGTTCATTATTGCAAGCATTTGCAGCAATAAAGTCGAGTGTTGAGTGGGCATGTGGGATGTGTTAATTTTGATTCATTTGCAACCACAGCACAGGTTTCAAACAGCTTAGCATTCTGGTGAGTCGGACTAAATGAGAGAAGTCAAGGATGACACATAGGTCAAGACTAGTCGATGTCTCAGTTACTGTTCCATGAATATTCATCCTGACAACGCGCTCTTCCCCCATGGACTGCTTTCAGCCTCAGTCAGCTTGCCGGATTGCCTTTGTAGTACACTAGTCAGACAAAGCATGTTAAGACACAAAAGAAATCAAACAAAGCAAGTGCAGGAAAAGAAAAAAATGTTACCAGCAACTCGTCAAGAGTTTTTTTTTTTTTTTTTTACACATCCCACTTGGTTCGCCACAAGTTTTATGAAATCATCTGGACAGGCGACACCTGTTGCAACAGCCTCCCTGTCACTAGTTTCTCTCATCAGGCTATCTTTTGTCATTTGTTCTCTTTTGGAGCTGCTAGCTTGGGCTTTACATTTTAAATAAGGGTACTGCAGATCTCTTGAAAAGGATATACAATTTTCACATGGAAAATGCATAGCTTGAGCCCCTTTACTTGCATTTGTTTTGTATACAGTGTTAAATCGTAACAGACCTGTGCTGAAAATGTCACAAAAAGACATTTCAATGCACACAGAAGGACGGTGTCTTTTATAGTGCCGGAGATGAGCTGCCACTGTACGAGGTCAGTGAGGTGTATTGACAATAGCCGAGGCATCACAGAAACTCACTATGGGCAAATTAGAATCCTAGCACCGTGACTGAGATTTGATGAAAATGCTTTCAGGCAGCTTTTGGACACAAATGCAACATTTTAAATCCAACGAAGATGGTTGTTAAATAAAAAAACGGCGAGGTTGGGAGGCCATCAATCAGGACGAATTTGTGCATAAGACAGGTTGACCTTTTGTGTGGGGTTCAGACAGCGACAACACACTCGCAGGAATTCCACTGTACTTTCTGTACTTTGGCATTTGAGTCCTAAAAATAAAACCAGCATTCCGTCAGACGAATGCTTTTTTTCCTGAAATAACTGTTTCTTCTGTCACACTTAATTGAATTGTGAGGCTTTGGATTCTAGTTTTCCAAAGTAACAAAAAATATGACTTGATTGATTACCATGCTTGGCCTTGAAGCCTGCTATATTAATGGACTAACTCGTGAACTTATTTAACAAAGAAATTATTCTGCACATCTGTAGAGCACTTTCAAAGGTAAAATGCAGACTGGAGGCTGGTGGCTCCGAGGGATATAAAATGGAGCTGAACCTATCCAAAGCTTAAGTGGATGTGTCTGCCATGTTTGATTAATGGCACCACAGGCCTGCTCATCAAGAGGTAATAAAATATGAGGGCATAAGTCAGGCCTCATTGCAGGGCTCTGGCATGTGTTCAGATCTTAAAGCACAAGCTTCTCCAAGGAATCCCAAACCATTGATCTATTTCCACCCTCTAAGCTGTGACCCACAACAAACAGTAATGCTGAATTGTATATATGTGCAAATTATGCAACGCGCATGGTTTCAGATGTGTCGATATTCATATATTATTGTGACAGAAACGCAATACTTTCAGCCACAGCTGAAAAGTCAATGCTTTGTTGCGAATTCTCGAATGGACCGGCCAAGAAACATGCTGTCACAGAGTGTCAAGTTTGAAGATGCCAAATCCTTAAAGACAGTTTAAAAATCCAGCCGGAGGAAATCTCTCTGTGGCCCTAAAACCAGCTGCCTCCGACTTAATAGTAGAGTTTGACTGATTGAAAAATAGAGTGAAAAATGCAGCCACTGAGCTGTTATCAAGCTGAGAGGTTCGCAAATGAACGAAAAGGTGATGTCCTGCCGTCTTTGAGGCTACGATTTTACATGCTATGAATTTCTCTAATTATTTGTGACAATACATTTCAAAGAGATGGTTGGGTTTTTTTTTTTTGCCTCCTGAGTGAGTCTTGCAATGATGGTGTGCAGTTGCAGTATTTGCATTCTGTAAGGGCTTCCCGTTATGTATATGTTATTTGTCTTGGGGGCCAGAAAAGATGTGATTTTGATGCAGGCGCTGATAATCATGTGTACTGTCATACACAGAAGAAGAGTTTGTTGAGACTATGGGAATCAGCTAATGAGATAGTAGATGAATAATACATTTAAAAAAAAAATCTCTCTCCAGTATAGCCATGATGGTTTGTTGGGAGTGTTCACTGCACAATGTGTTTGTCTTCTGTTTCTAATGAATCTCCAGGTAGACTATGCTGCAAGGCATATTGATGCCTCCTCTGTCAATGCAATGATTTGTTCAAGATGGATGTATAAAATATTGATGTGACCAGGAGCCACAGCAAGTGTTACCCAATCCATCAAAATAGCACTGCTAAACAATATTTGAGAAAGATACTTGGATAGTCATAGGATGTGTTTTGTGCACTATACCCTGTTCATGCCTATTCCTATTTCCTATAACTATTCCCGCCACCAGGGCTGTATTTGTGATTTTCTATTTCACGCAGCGGTTGCATTTCCTGAACATATTGCGATTATCACCATCTTGATATAGATATGTCAGGGCTGCTCCTGAGATATTGAAGTGTAGCTTTTCTCATATTTTTACTTATGTTCACATAATGCTCAGTATCTTGCCATTAACACACAAATGCATACGCTCAGCAAGCCATGCAATATTACTGGCAAATACCTCCGTGAATTATGTTTTAAATTTCCTGTTTGCGGAGAGCTCGCGATAGTAATGGCTGATAGTTTGACACGGGGAGATCTTCCTCTAAGATACTGGTGAAAGTGACTCCTCTGCTAGTCTCTTCTTCCTGCCTTGCACCTCCTGATGCAAGATGCTTTCATGTTTCACCATTTAAAATAAAATTACATTGATTTTTCCTTTTTGTCCCCCCCCCCCCTGTTATTGCCCTGAAAATTTTTGTATAATTTCACAAAATAGTTGATGATTATTGACATTTCTGGCCTTTTATTGCAAATGCAAGTCAATTTGGATAGTTGTTAAAGGCATTTAAAAATGTCCGTCAACTTCCTGAAGGTCAGAATCCGGGGATAGTACATCTGATCATATAGACCGACAGTCTTCCACATGAAATATGTCAAAATCGACTGGAGAAAGACACGACTGGTAAGTATGTCTTGTATTTGGGGTTTTTAGGGAAGGGCAAAAAATGAAAAGTCGATGAGGAGTTCATAATAAAAATATCTGGTCATTTCAATTCTTATTTAGTGCAATTCATCTACAAGAAATTCACTCCTAAAAGAGTTGATTCAGGGAGGCCAACATCAAATGCTGTGCACAACTCTACAATGTTGATTTAACACAATGGTTAATGTTACTTTGGGAAGTTCTGTGACACCTTTTTAACTGAAAATGATCACTCAAACACTGAATAGAGACATTTAACAGTAAAAGTAAATTGAAGCCAATTTGTCGAGTTAAATGTTCTCCCAAGTTGCACAAACAGAGCTACACTATTAAGCACAATAGTGCTCTTTTTTTTTTTTTACATGTACTGTATAATAAGAACAAAATCACATCAGAGCTGCATACAGATTGAATTAATTCGTAAGCTGCTGTCCTGCACATGAACACACACAAATAAAGGGGAGAAACCTGCAGCAAAAACAATGTAGATAAATACTCAAAAGCACAGTTTGTTCCAACAAAGGTTATTAAATAGTTTATAAATAAATAGATAAATAGTTTAGGGTCCAGTGTTACTTTAATGTCAATAAATTTCTGGATTTCTGAATCTCTCTTTTGAACAAAGGACCAGAACGTTGTAATCATGGGCATGACCACATTATTGAAAATATCTACCTACTTGTTTTTGGCTCTTCCAACATGTTTCTGGGCACGAATTGTCATTTTTACTGCATAATTCAGGAGACACATACCGTTTGTTAATTATCTTATATTGTATTTCATGTGATTTATCTGATCTAGTAATATTTTTGGCATTACATAAAATTTTACACCATGTCTGATCATCAAGCTGAGCACCAAAGTCCTTTGTAGGCTTTTTTTTTTCAATAACTATTGTAATCTTGCTGTTCATAATCAGCTGGTTATAAATGAAAGCACCACTTTCTTATTTAGTGTTGCAGTGTTGGTCTCATAATTACACTATTAAAGATATTCAGCTTTCTGCCACTGTTATAATAACTTACAATTTGCAAGTAATGATAAAAATGTGTGTGATTAACATGAGACTCTCCTCGTAATTGCAATTGAGATTGTGTTTTAAATGTTAACTGGACTCTCTGGGTTGGTGAAAAAAAATCAACTGTTAGAATTAAACATAGATCTTAAATCTTAAAGTTAATATGGGAGCAACTTTTTTCACATTAGTAAGATACATTGTTAATGTTATCTTTGACACGACACATGAGTGAGATAACTAACCTGCTTTGGCTGTTAAATTTCCACTATTTTCTGCAACTCTGTCAAAAGTTTCAAAAGTATATTTTTAACTCCATGTGTTGTGTGCTAAGTTAGACACTTTCAAAGTGTTACATTTAACTTGAGGTGTTTGAAAAGAGCACAATATTCTGAGGCTGTGAAATGTTTAATGGAACATGTCTTGTGTAAAATGTTATGTTTTTTTCTATTTTTGTGGCTTAGTATACACACACATTTGATTTCCGACAATTAATATCAGGCATTGAATCTTTTCAGCGTGAATGCAGGCATTCCAGTGTTTTTTTTTAAATTTTTTTTACAGTGTAGGCACCTGCTGGTCAAAAGATCGGTCAAGCGCTGGAGATGAAGATGTGTTGAAGGGCTGCTACAATATGAAATAACAACAGGGTGGGAGACTGATGCTCTCTTTCATCAAACAGACTGTAATTCATTTTGTCAGAATGATTTCATGTCACTCTGAGCTCCGCTCAGTCAAACTGAGACGTTCCATTGCAGCCAATACAAGTCATTATTTGAGAATTCAATACATTTTACAGATACGGACTTTATTTAAGGTAGGTGAGGAGTCACAGATTAAAACTACCAACATGAATCATTTGGCAGGTTGTTGTTGTTGTTGCATTGGAAGATGCAACAGCAACGTGTTGGCTTAATATAGGTTTGAAGTTATGGCTTGGAAACGTGATTAAAACAACAGAGAATCTAATAAAATTTTTTATGTTTAAAAGTCAAACAAAGAATTTTAGGGCTCTAAACCAGAATTACCGTGTAGGTGACTCTCCGGCTCTAATGAACTGCTACTTCGAGTGAAATGGAAGGGTAAGGCTTAATGAAAGGCACATTTAATTGTATCTACAAATACTTATCAAATTTGGGGTGATGTTGTCAAAATTGGTGGCTTTTCTAATTTTTCACATCCTTGACAACCTGCTGCTTTTAAAAGGTTATTATTACATTCAGCCAATAAGCCTCCTCTTCCAGCATCTATTGGTAAGGTCAGTTTACCTGGGAGGCGTGTTGGATCGCTATTTAGCCCTGCTGACTGGCAACAAAAGATCCCTGGTTAGTTCTTAACAGGGCCCACTCTTCAGTTGTTTAGTAAACATGCTTCTGAACGCAACTCTAACCAAAGGGCTGCCATGCTTTCAGAAGATAATCCAACACAAACAGGTGTCGAACTAATTAGACATGGGGAACCCTGGGAAATGCAGTTTCCCCGACGACAGATGATATAATTCATTGAATTGATTAAAGCTAAGGTAGAGAATATATAAAGGAAGAATTTATGCACCTTCCCTCTATAAATTAATTTATTATACCTTTTACATTTTGCAGGTCATTCATCTTGAATAGGTTATACATTTCTAAAAGTGTTTTCTGAGACTGAGGAAATAAGCTTTTTCTCCCTGTTTCCAACACCTGCTCGCACTCAGACCTTAACTGCGCTATGCACAATGAGACACTGCAGGATTAAACCTGATATTGATATTGACTGATATTTTTTTTGCCTTGGGCCTCTTGGGGCAAGGCTAAACAGTATTAAATGATCATTTTGTTGATATAATGAACATTAGAAATTATGGCGCTTTCATTCTTAATAAAAGCCGTGGTTGTGTGTGTGCGTCTGTCCAACTGATGAAATCCACTATTCACTTTTTCTTTTAGCTTGGTTTTATCTTTGGGTTCTGTCTATTTGGATCATCAGCTGCTAAATGTGTCACTGCTTTTGTTAGTCATGATCTCTGTCTGCTGTTTGGTGCTTGGCAGTGACAATTCTTAAGTTATTTTGGGGAAAGCAGTTGTCTGCTGAGACTGAAAATGCACTTTGAAGGTGGAAGGCATGGAAGTAAAAGTTGCATGATAAACAGCAAAAACAATGAGGTGAAACTATAAAAGCTCTTTAAAGTAGAGGGAAACTCAAGTGCCCCTTTTGCACTGTTGCAATGGCCTCATCTTGTTTAATGTATTGCCATCGTACTATGTCTTAAGCACAATAGTTGGACAGGAATAGAAATGAGAATTACAGGCTCACAGATTGACATTCAGACAGAGGAGTATGTCCAGAAATGAAGTGCCGTGGTTGTGTGCTACAGTATGTGGTGAATAAAACTGTACAGTTCTCTTCTGTTTATGTCTATGTGCACCTACCGCGGTGTCAACACTGTAAGTGTAGTGAGGCTGCAGACCAGAGGACTATTTACAGTATTTATAGTTGATAATCAGTATGAACAGGCTGCAAAATCTGTCTGGACGTAAGAGCTTGATGACTTAATGTTGTTCAACTGGTGTTGTTGGATTGTCATTTAATGTTAATTAATTACACAATTAATTCTGACATTATATTGTATTACATGCCCCAACTTAATATCCAAATTGTAAAACAGTGACTTACTTTTAACTTAGGTACATTTTTAGTCCTTTTACTTCCTGTATTTTTAAAGTTTCAAGTCACAGACGTTTTACTTCATTGTAATACTCTGTACTCGAGACCTGTAGGCTATTGATCTGTTTCTGCTCGTTTCCCCTTTCAGATATGATGCAGGAAAGGGATTTGCCTAAGAGCCAAAGCAGAATGTGCTAACTGCTGTGAAAATGAATGCAAACAATCCCCCAACTGTAATGCATCTCAGTGTCTCCTCCATAAAAGACCTCCTAAATGATGGAGCCTTTTAGTGAAATCAGATTTAGTCCTAACTGACAGGCCGGCCGCCCTCAGCACACTGATGCACAAACATAAGGTGGTTCAAGTATCAGTGGCACAGTGTAATGTCGTGCAATAACAAATACAGTCATCCTGAAATTTGAAATGTTTTTAACTTGTTGCTAATGCTTTGTCAGGGCTGTTGATTCAGTGCTGGTAAACTATGAAGTCATGGACTAGTGTTGATGTGGGTTTCAATATCAGTACTATTTGTTATTGTTGGTTCAGTGTTCCTGAGTTTGGCCCGCATCACAAAATTTTAAAGTGATCGCAACTGATGATCGACAACAAAAACCTCCGTCTCAACTAAATAGATTAGGAAGAATATCTGACACCTAATGCTAATGTCTCATGTTGTACCATACTTTAATTTGTGTTCTTAAAAACACAGTTTTGGTGCAGCCAAACAAAATGCACCAGAGAAGAGAGGGACCCTTGTCACACTTTAAACAAATGTTATTTTTGTTATTATTCAGAAACATTCGGAATCTGCAAAAAGCAGGGGAAAAAAAAGAGTACGCAATACCACACTTAACTGAAATCCAGTTAAGTGTGGCAGTGAGATGTGCATAAAAAGAAGGCAAAATAGAATCATTCTGAAACTGGAAAACCAAAATTGCGTGCAGCCGTTGTTAATGTTACGTGCTGATACTTCATATTTCAGTCCCACAAGTGAGACAAATCAGTTTCAACCAATTATTGTAGGTGGAAAAAAAAAAGAAAAAAAAAAAAAAGAATTTGAG
This sequence comes from Mola mola, assembly GCA_001698575.1. NCBI lineage: Eukaryota > Metazoa > Chordata > Actinopteri > Tetraodontiformes > Molidae > Mola > Mola mola. The sequence goes on along the minus strand of KV751320.1, from coordinate 3,034,814 downwards.
GTAAGATATATATCATTGAAATCAAATGAAATTGTTTACCCAATTAGCAAGACAATCAGATGCATGTTTTTTTCAGTCAGACATAGATAAGCCTATTACATAGGTCTGCTCGGATGGACTGAAATGATAACACAAAGACAAGCTTCTGCTCTCACCCAGAGCCCAAACCACTGGAACCCTTTAAAGGGTCTCTATCTGAGCAATGCCCCGCTGGTTTCCCTAAAGGAAGATTCAGGCTATACAGCCTGTCGGGAGCTTCAAACAGGAGCACAAACCGAAGCAGTGGGGCTTGTGGTACCCATGATATCTCTTTTGAACACACACAGAAGAAGTTAAAAAAGAAAAGGAGAGAGATACCCTCAGGTTGATGTCTTCTGAGTGGAGCTGTGGGTGTTAGATAACACCTCACTTTTCACACAGGTGCAAAACAGATGAGGCATCGTTAAGACCTGTCACTAATTTGTTTTTGTCAGCATAGATTGACGGTGAGGTGGGGAGAGCTAACCCATTTGACTGAAAATGACGAGTGAATTTGTTCTCCTCTTAGAGCTGCTCAGGGATTCCAGTCAGTATTTGATAATGGCAGAGCTGGAGTGCTTCTCAAGATGTGTAATCAATTCTTTTTTCTTTTTCTTTTTTTTTCCCCTCTCGATATGTTGACCCACATTTAATTGTACGGAATGAAGCACAAAATATGGTGTTCTAACTCTTGAGATGAAAAAAAAAATATTTAGAGGGGAACAAAGGCGCCAACTTGTTCTCGAATTATGTCCTCAATAAACGTTTTTTTTCCACAAGATAATGTTGCACATCAAACAGCCAACGTTTAAAAGCTGTCGTTAAGAATCTTAAAGTTACACTTCGCTCCAGTCTGTGCATGAGCCTGTTTGGCTGTCTGACATGTCTGCTGGGGCATAATCAGGAGGAAGGGCATCTGACTGGGCGCCGTTGCAGTCCATCGACTGTTTTCTTCAGAGGGAAAGGTCAGAGGAGACGGTTCGAGGGGACACCTGCTGAAAGTAATCATTAATAAGCCTGCTGTCCTGTCAGCAGCCCCAAGCTTTATCAGATGTGCGCTGAAAAGAGGGAACAGCAACGAGGGTGTCCACACATTGTTATTAAACTGTTGAGTGTCGTAACCAGACGTGCAGTCATGCTGCAAGAAACAAGACTGAATGTACGAAATAGTTACAGTATGTCATGACTTTTGTTCATTTGATGGAGAAACTGAGCCCCCCCAAAGTTTTTTCACCACAAAAATGAAAAACCTTCTTATACACATTGAAACCTGTTTTTAGTTTTAATAGTATGGCCATGATGTGCATAGCTTCAATTGCCGTTATGTTGTATTTTTCAGAGTGCACCTCCGCAAACGTATGTAAATTTGAAAATATACCAGCTTCAGCGTTATGACCCCCGTCTAACTTCTTCTCTTGTTCTTCTGTCTCTAACTACAATTCAATCGCCGCTTCGTGCAAATAACTATTTGGTCCTGCAGCAGAGAGGAGGTGGGAAGCTAAATTGGATTGACTGTAATTCTGTTCACCAGGCAGAGAACGAATGAATAATGCTAAGAAATGGCTTCTGAGAGACCGAATGCCCACCTTGGGTGCGACCAGTCTTCTGTTTACAACGACTGGGGCCCGCCTGCATGTGTGTATTTTACAATAGGTTAATCAAAAATCACACTACCCCTTATGTCATTCCTGACATCTCATTTTGTGATGTTCACTGCGCAGCACTTCACATAATGCCCCCGCTTCTTTGCATTCTCGAGTGTGATAGTTTGGCTTAGATGGTTTTTCTATTCACTGCAGATTTGCATTCTCATCTCGTGTGTAATGTACGCAGGAATATAGCTGAACAAACAAATTGGTATAGTTTGTGTTTACTCCCGGGCTCATCAACGTACAACGCTGTTTGTATGGTTTGTGTACTTGTATAGATGCCTAATTCAGCATGTGTATTAGGCAAACTTTCTGACTTGGACTTGATTACAAGTGGCATGCAGATGATTACACACACATATTGAATTAATTTTCTAATTCTTTTCATTTCTACTTCATTTTCAGGATCGGCTACTGACGAATCACCGGTTGGCACTTAATTTCCATATTACTGTATAATTATTACATACAGTAATGTGTATATATTTTGAGAATTGTGCAATATTTGTAAAAAAATGTAATTAACCTTGTTGCGACACACAAAAATTCATGCAAAGAGTTAGAACAGCTGCAATCTGAAGCAAACTTGGATTTAAATGCATGGGCATGATAATGTGGAAGAATTCAGGAATTATCAAGTGAATGGAAACCTTGGTCAAAACATCTGCTAGATAGACTATCCTAAGCTTTAGGAGATAGAGAAAGGATCTGGAGAAAATTATCTGGGGGTCACTGCGGCTACCTCTGTGCAAAGCAATGCTTACTTGGATGCCTGAAAGTGAATTGCTGGATGCATGGAGAAGCGCCTCAGGGTTTAACAGAGGTGCTACCTCTGTAGCAACCTGTTTAAATGCTAAAGAATAATCTCCTGTCAGGCTTTGACATACATCCTGCAAATCTGCTGTCTCTTTATTCATTACCTTTCTATAAAATACTTTAAGAAACTTTAAACTTTAAACAAATCAAAAGCTTGGGAGTAGTAAAACTGAGCATATTGTTCACTCCTTTCTACCATGTGGAGACACAGGTTGTGAGTTTAGAGACTGGTGGGATGTCAAAGTCACTTTGAAACATCTGGTCCAGTGCTTCTAAGGTTGTGTTTCACACCTTGTTTGTTCAAGACTGTGTCTAAGTTTTCAATTTGGTCTGACCTTAAGTAGCATGTATGAAAGGTGTTATGTACCAAAAATTTGTCCCGGATGAAAGACGTCGTCGTCTCTGTCCAGATCAAACTGAACCAAGAAGACCTCTTGAAATTTTTGAAATTGCCGCTCTTTCCGCGGCTGATAAAAAATAAAAATTTTTGATGCGTTTTGTCCATTTTGTTTGCGTTTTGGAATACTGAAACATTTGAAACCGGGTTCCACGATGAAATCTTTTGTAAATGCAATCACTGTCACCATGTAAACTTTGCTCTCACCCATCCCCTGGTGCTCAGCAGGAGATGAGTCTGGGAGTCTGTATGTGTGTGAGACCAAAATTTCACACAAATCTCCCAACGTCAACACACTTCCTGCAAATGTGACACTTTCACGGACTCAAATCTTGAAAAAAGACACCCCAAAAATGTTAGTCTACTTTCAGGAAGCGTATCAATCCAAATGTAACATCATACTGAAGTTCTTCCACTGACCCGGATAAGCGGAAAAACGTCAAAATTCTAATTTTGGAAAAAAGAGAAGCTTCTTGCCAATTTTAATTCCATTACCAACATATTAGCACAGTTGATAGAAAGAAGGAAAGATTTAAAATGGCTATTTGTTGTGGTTCCACTGCAAATGATCATTTGAATAGGTAATCAACAGATGTGTCTCTGAGTTGTCGTCATCATCATCATCCTCTCAAGAACAATTCTATGATTCTATACGAATCTGTGGAATTATTGAAAGTTGTTTACATTTGTTTGGCCAAGTCATTGGGCAGCAGAAACACAAACTGTCACCTGTCTCCAGTAGAACCTGCTGGGGAAGGTGAAAATGTGTATTCTTTTTGCTGGTCTTTTAACGAAAACAATTTTGCACTGTAGCTTGAGCTCTAACACCATGTAGCTGCCAAATACCTGTACATTCATGTGTAAAAAAGAAAAAAGGTGTTGTTCAACACTGAGGCTGCCTGCATTTGACCCCCCTCTCACCCCGCAGGCACCACAACGGTCAATTTGATGTTATTGTCAGGTACAGATCTGGACAATTCTAAATGCAGAGTCAGACGCTGTGTTAATTCTGTGTTACAATCAAGTCCTTTTATTTCCAAATCCAAACAATCAGGCAGAAGTACCACTATTGTATCACTAGACAGAACTCAGAGACTAAGGACTGAAACAGAATCATACACTAGGAGACACTCACAGAAGGAAATGCTGGAACGCTGACAGGGGCAGACGACAGACGATCTGGCACTCGAGGGAAGGGGAACGCGGCTTAAATCCACTAGGATGGGAAAGACAATGAGACACCGGTGCAACACATTAAGGCGCAGAAGTAATCACACATGAGGGAAGAAATTTGACGGGACATGGGGCATAAGACACAAACACATTTCAAAATAAAACAGGAAATAACATAACTAACCTAATAACAGACAATTTACATTATCGGACCCTGACAATTAAATGAACCATTCGTGTTCATACAATATTTTGGTACCTGTATGTTTTAGAAAACTTAAAAACACATATTTAAAAAAAATATTTCTATTTAGTTTTAAGATATATACTGCTTTTTTTTTTCAAAGTCATTTAAAATCTGGTGTCATCCATTTCATGTCCTGACATAATTTAGGCTGAAAACTGGGGGTCATTGTGAAGAAAGTGCCATCTAGTGTTTGTGTAGGTTCTCAGTCATCCAGGTTGAGGAGGTCTTAAGTGGTTTAGTTGAAGGCATCTGGACTTCTTTTCGGTTTTTGAAGATCTTTCACCTCTCATCCAAAAGTTCTCTCCAGTTCTGAAATGAAGAAGCCTTGAAGACTGCCATCTAGTGGTTACACCCTGCAAATGAATGAATGGGCGTGTCTACAGTGGGAGCAAGGTACGCTGCAGAAAAAGGAGGGGGAAGTCCAGTCGCTGGAAACTGGCTGGCAGCCGGCTTGGAGTGGCAATTTTTAAGTGAGTGCATCTGTATGTGTTACAGAACAATTTAAAGAATAGTCTATGAAAACCCCCTAAACAGCAGAAATGGCCACTGGCACAACAAATTAACTTAGGGGAAGTTCTGCAGGAAGACTATCCCAATCTTACTCATTTATTGTCATTGCTCTCTGTCTCTCCATCTTTCTTTTTACAGAAGATTTTGGGACCTTAGTACCGCTTTAAAAACAAGCGGATAATTCCACAATCTCTATCAGGACATCATATTCTTGATGTCAACCTTAAAATCAGTTCTCTTCCCTGTGGCTGTCAGCTGTCATTTCAGCACGAACTGTCTCAACCCTCCTGCACTCCATTGACCTCCAGATTCATCACTTTTTAGCTCCCCGGTTGGAGCTCGCCAGAAGATGCTCCCATCCATCCACGCCACCAGAATTCTTTTCTTCCCATCCCCATCACTATCACCGCTGTGCTATACTCCATCAGAAGGTATTCACCACTGACATCATCACCCATTTAAAAATATGATTTCATATGGTCTTACTGGCGAATACTTTTTAACATCTCTTTTGCTCATTCCAATACATTTTCAACTGGATTTATAATCATATTAATATGCTGGGTCAAAAAGATAGAATTACTCGTTTGAGAGTAGAAGATAAAAGAGGCACAATATCCCCTTTGTTTCAGTTAAAGAGATGCACAGTTTTTTGTAAGAATGTGCACAATTTTGAACAGGAATATGCAATGTGCAGTATAAATATTACAGTATAAAGCACTTCCCCAAAAAATCTAAGATTTAATGTTCCACCTAACAGTAACAGCAGTCATTTCACTCTGTATAAAGCAGGTGTACTTAATAACATGGCTGTGGATGAATGTCTGCAGGCTGAGCCTTTGTCTCACTGCTCATTTTAAACCTTTGTGCAGACTCTATACTTTGCCAGCCACAAGGCAAAGCTATGGAAAACAGGGATCCATTTGCAGACCATTAGCATTTTGTTTGAACAGTTCCCGGCTGTGCCTCTCTGCTTGATATAGGATGGAAGGGAGAGGGGGCAGACAGAGCAGAGGGGAGAAATGCAGTCAAATAGACAGGTGATGAACTGAGTGGGGCGGGGGGGTTGCTGAGACGCAAAAAGTAGCTTTTCATCTTCATGACAGCCACACCTCAAAGAGAGAGAGGGGATTGGAAAGGGGGAGCTTAAAGATGCAAAGTGAGGGTTACAAAGATGTGGAATATTGCTGCAGGGATGGAGAGAGAGAGAGAGAGAGAGAGGTGGTGAAAGGTGGGTTGTGAAGAAGTGTGGGGAAGCAGGGCAGACACTGACAGAGGCAAAAAGAAGTCAGGCTTTAGGAAGAAAAGGATCAGAAAGGGGGCCTCAACCATTAAAATGACTGATGGCAGAGAGCTGTGATTAAAGTTCCATTAGGTGATATTTACATTAAATAAATTTCTGTGTAATTAAACGTGGAAGGGTTGCCTGTACGTGACTGCCAACCTACAGAGAAACATCACATAGCAGCTTGAAGCTAATTGTTTTGGGTTCTCCAGTCCAATCCCAATGCAAAGTTATTCCCTAAAGGCTCCTACTGACCTTCATTGGGCAGCCAATTCTAGCACACAAAGCTGAGTTTTTGCCTCATGTGAAATGGCAAACAAAGAAAGCAACACGCGCAGTGATTTTTGGCGCATATTTGTCAGGAGTGCACCGTACCAGAGCTTAAAGTTGATACAACATTTGCCAGACAAAAAAATAAGCCTACAAAAGGATACTCGCGCTGCTCTTTCGGCTGAAACCATGAAATGTTCTGTTATTGAGAGCCATGTGACCTTCAAAAGCTCTCCGTGCCAGGCTGCTGCAACACTGTTCTGAGGTGCCTTTTTACTCTGGAGAACCAACATTCAAGTAAAACAGAGACAAAACAAAACAAAAAAAAAAGAAAAACACTACATAGGGTGGTCTGAATTTCAAAAACTGGATGGCTTAAATAGGTAGGGAAATCCAAGATGCTATTTTTTGACTGCAATTAAGTGAAAAATATATTTCTCAATAGTTGTATATTAAAGGAAGATACTGAGTGTAATTCCTGGATCATTACTAATACTTTAGGTGGCAGTTTAGCCATCTATTAATGCAGACAGTCAGAACTTTACATCCTCAGAAAACCCATAGCATCTCTTTTGGACAGCCTGGACATTATATAAATGTCCTGTATTTATATAGCGCTCTTCTAGTCATTGTTGACCACTCAAAGCGCTTTACACCACAGGTTTTGCATTCACCCATTCACACACACATTCATACACTGGTGGCAGTAACTTCCTTGCAGGCGCCACCTGCTCATCAGGAGCGTTAACCATTAACACACACTCATACACTGATGGCGCAGTATCAGGAGCAATTTGGGGTTCAGTGTCTTGCTCAAGGACACTTCGACATGTTGACTGCAGGGTCTGGGATCGAACCGGGAACCTTCCGATCCCTGGACGACCGCTCTACCATTTGAGCCACAGCCGCCCCGGCTATATACATTACACCTTGTTATAATTCTGCCCAAGCCATATTTATTTGGAAACAGCATGGCCTTGACTGGAAGGGAAAGTTCTGTTGGTTGGAGCAATGACTGGCCACTGAACTTGGAACATGCCATAATGGGCTCATTGCAAAAAGCTAAACTTTATTAGTGCCAGTGTAGCCATGGACATTTCTCATGGCACCTGAATGCACTTGTGGGGACATAAAGACAGATGTGTCCAGTGGCTGAAGTCACCATACCCAACGAGGGCTGTGTTGCCCAGAGCAACACTGTCTGCAGCTCCTTTCTTTGCCCGCTGAAAGGCATCCCTGACAAACAAGCATGTCCTACAGCGAGCAGCTGCTACCCAGCTTTCATGTATCCAAGCTCCAAGATCCAAGGATAATAAAGAGATGAGGAAAAAAAGAGAGACCAGCAAAGTTAAAGAGAAAGTAGAGGAAAGACAGAAACAAAGTAGGGATGAAGGGTTGAAAACAAACACCCCTCGCGTCCACCGGAGCTACGACATTCATGAAACAATGGATTAGAAATTAATGGGTTGGTCATACACACTTGATCTGTTGCAGCATTGGCAGGGGGCCACCAGAGACTCTGAACGCAATTAGGACTGTTTTTGGCGCACTGATTTTCTGATAGATGGCTACTTAGAAGGCCTATACCTCCTGAATAAGAAGCTGAGGGCAGTGTCTGGGGATGTCACATCAATGCTACTCACGTAACATGCAGAAAATAGAAAGGGATGACTGGCGGTAGGGGGGAGCCATGCTATTTGGAGTAAATCCACTGATGTTCAATGCACTGAGTACACATATGCAGCAGTAGAAAATGGAAGACATACAGAGAATACACACATAATAAGAATGCAGGTACACAGTTGCTTAGAAACTAGTTTGGTTTCCTTCAGCATTTGTTGATTTTGTAGATTTTTCTAATGAAAAGAAGTAAATTCATACCCTGCAGGGAACTTTTGAAAAAAAACGGAGCTGTGTAGCTTCTTGTGGTGTAGATATGTTCATAGATAATTTTATGCACAGCAGCTTAGAGATATAATGACTGGTATTCAGTAAAATTCTAGTCAGGTTGACTGTGAAGGCTGTTGCAAGCCCTGAAATTCTGTTTGTTTCGTTTTGTTTCTTTTTGTTTTTATTTTGTTCCAGTACTTGTAGCATTCAATCTTTTCTCATATTTATCTGGCAGTTTATTTTTTCTGGATTCGTTGATACATATAACACAGTATAGAATACAGTAGTTTAGTACACTAAAACTCCTGGTGACCCCATTTCACCCTGTGCCATCAGACAACAGTATTCTAAGAGGAGCTGAAAAAACAGATGAAATTTCATTACTAGATAAATCACAGAAGTGTTGGATAGAACTGAAAAATGTTAGAGGTCCAAACAGGTAAATATCCTTCCTGTGGATCGTACTGTATTGCAAAGGTTTCTATTGGGACACTCTGCCACTTGGAGTATCTGTTACCCATTCAAATCATAGAAATTGAACTGGGCTAATCTCTTTACATTGATTGGATTTTGGGAGCCGTGCTCAACCCCTGCAGGCAAACTTCCATCCCTAAAGACATCATCAACTGATCTGCATAGGTTACCCTTAGTGCAACCTAATTAGCTGCAATTGTTTTTAATTGTAATCCAGTAAGTTTAAAGTGTGTGCTGGCAAATAAGCAATCGTCAGGGAAAATGGTTTCAGTACAACTTTGAACATTCTATGTCAGATAGTGCAGATGTAGTTAAAACCTTGGATGTTGCTGTAACACCGTGGCCAACACACCAACAACTTTCTTTGGCAGTGAGATCAGTGTTTTCCCGTCCATCTTATGTCAGGTTGTGTTAGAGTTAAGAGTTTCAGCGTGTGACTAGATGACAGCTTGTAATTCAACTTTGATAAAGATGGTTGATTCATCACTGGAAAGGAAAGCTTGATTGGTAGTGAACACCATAAACACAAAAAAGGCAGCAGTTGATATAAATGTTTACATAGACTAAACTGCTGGTACACTCTTATGGTAGAAAGCATTTTGGGTGTAACTCCCGGAGTTATAGCAGAAGTACAACACCAGTGAACCAGTTAGTCTCAGTGCATGCTTGGCTACAGGTTGACAGCAATAGTCCTTCCTAAATTAATTCACCTTAAGTTTAGCACCACATTTCATTGATATTTAACTGTAAAAACTGGCATTTTCTAAAATGTCCTTGAATAATTCTGGTACTTGTGAGGCTGAGGTTGTACAAATGACCAAAGTAAGCTAAATTTGTTGCTTCGACAATACTGTTTTAACATGCATGCAAAGAGAGAGGGGCTGTTCCTCAAAACCATATAGTTGCCATTGCCTTCCAGAACAAGTTAGGACAATTTAGATGAGGAATCCAAACGAACTTGGCCGATTAAAAAAAAACAAAACAAAACTTAATGAGACCCAAAACTCCATGTGTGGGCTGCTTTTATTTTGTCTACTAAAAGCCAATGGAAAAACACCCATCCAGATTTACGGTTGGGTCATTATCTTGACAACTAAATTCGAGGAGGTTATGTTTTCGGTGGTGTTTGTTTATTTGTCAGTTAGCAGGGATTACAGACAAAACTACACCACTGATTTCAATAAAGTTTTCATCAAGTGTGTGTCTTGCCCCAACCTACAATTGACATTTTGTTGGCTAAAGGTTGAAGGTCAGTCACTGAGAGGTCCAACATATCTCAAAGAGGAATCAACATAGAGGTCTAACTGGTGTCATTTTGCAAATAATCCCAGGGCCCATCACATAGCCGGAACCAGTGGGCTCTGTCGTTCATGTGTCACCAATGCGTTGGTATCACCGTATTCTCTTTTTTGCACTAAATGACCTTGAAAGAAAAGTCACACTTGGAAATGCCCCAAAACAAACACTAATACTGTAATAATAATAATAATAATAATGTTGTAGGGAATTTAGCTGTGTCGGCAGAGGTTTGCCCTCTCTGAGGGGAACTCTTTCTTCCAAAATAAGCTTCTATTACAAAACGCATTGAGAAAGTTAACGAAACCATCAGAACATTTTAATTTCCACAGTATTGCAACCCTGGCCCTGCAACCTAGCTCCAAACCGTTTGTATTTCACCTGACATTTGAACTAAAGCCCAGCCCGGGTTTTGTTGGAATTTCAAGGCCCTGACTAAGCATTGTGTGCTTTAGGGTAGAGAAGTTAGTCTTCTGTGCTGTCCCCTTTAAAAAAAAATGCAACTGACCGTATCAGTGTGAAAGTAGTGATACGCCTCAGAGCTTTTCAGAATGTTAATAACTTCACCGTCTGTAGCGACAGAGTCAGTGAAGTAGCTAAAAATGCTAGCATATGTTATCTGAGGCGACTTTTTCTGGTCGTCCTCTGATACCCGATAGCAGAAGGTAGAGCTATGATCACATTATCTTGTTTGATATGTAACAGGTGGTGTTCCCACATGTTATACTTTCAAATTGCTCTAAGAAAGAGGATATGTATGGAAAACGCTGGTTCTGTCTCAGCGACACTTTGCTTCGAAAGTTGAGCCCATAATTCACACAAGGTATCATGGGACTTGGAACAAGGTGGATATGAGTCACACATATTAAAAGTTTTGCACTAGAGATATTTTATATCTAGTTGCACTTATCTACTAGCTTTTAATGATCTGCAGAGCGACTAGTAATTGTATTTGTTTTTGGCAGCAAAACTGTTGACATTTTTTTTTTTGAGTATAAGTGTAACTTGACGAAACAATCCCGTGTTATGTGATGTGACTTACAGTCAAGGGATAGGCAATGCTTTGTTGGTATTGTGGTACCTATGGGGTTGGCTGGATATTTGGAATGAGTCAAGTACCCTGTTTTGTGTGTTTGTTTAACACATTGACATTTTTATCTTTGTTAAAAACATGCATAGCATATATACAATCTAATTTGTTCTGTATATAAAGTTTACATTGTTTGGATGGGTGGCACTGAATGAAATGATGATGTAGAGCAAGCTTTAAGGTGTAAATGTGTGAGGAAAATACATAGAGTAAACTAACACAAACTAACCTAATGTTTTAAATTGAAATATTGTTTGATTCTTACAAAGTGCCCCTTTCATCCAAGAATTTCTGAGCCATCACAGTCTAGTCCGATTGACGTTTTAAAAAATGTCTGAGGTGGTAATTACTTTGTATGATTATAAACTGCTGCAGTCCAACCATCCATCTGTCTGCGTTTCTGCTAACCTGCTTAAAATTCCTCATTTCTAAAATGTTATATATATTTATACTTGAAATTTGTGAAGTCGTGAGACTGTGTGCTATGGTGTTATAATGTTCAATTCATAACAGAGAGTGAACAAAACCAAACCTGCTCAAGCAGTTAGAATCCCTCATATAACTAGAGCACAAATGAGGGTTTAGTCATAAATAGCCATCGACCAAAAGAGAAAATCAAACTTTTGAAAGACAAGATCACTGTGATGGCAGAGGACAGTGAAGCCATGTATTATTCAGGGGATTAAATAGTGACACACAAAGCCAAACACACAGCCGCTGCAACCATTTAGGTGGGGCAGAAAGACAGAACTGTGGCTCAAATTGCAAAGAAATGAACATGCTTAGGAATTCACTATGGAAGATTCAGTTATGATTTGTCATTTTGTACCCCACACCTTTAATTGCTTATTACTATCAAAATGTTCTAAAGGCTCACGCAAAGTTCCCCACAGTCCTGGACGTACTATGCTCTTATCAAATAGCACTACCCTTCCAAAACCAGCAGGAAAATGACCAACATCGAATGTAGACTTGAGGGATATTTATATTCTCTGCTTAAGTCCCCAAGTAGCTTTAAATGTATCACTGGATTTCTGAGGCCTATGTTAGCTTTCAAGAACCTAAAGAAGGTCCTCCAATACCCCTACATCTGTGGGAACAGACTCATTTGTCATGTGTATGAAAAGTGTTAATGTGAGAAGTCAAGTCAGTAATTAGTGACACATTGCATTTTTCTTCTGCAGATTTGGGCAACAGCGGTGGCATGATGCCTGGATATCACGTATTCAGTCTGGAATAGGTTTTGAATGTCTATTTCACCAGTGTCCTTGTAAAATATTTATTTGCAAGTGCTGTAAGGTTAGCAATCAGCAGACCTACATATTCTTTTCTGCACTTTGAACTCTGTTCACCACAACATGCCTTCGATATATCAATTTTTCTAAGTGGCATCTGGTGCTCAGTTTAGTCCAAAGCATGTTGGCAAACTTATTGTCAACACTCTCGCCATATTGGCTCTTGAGTGCTTTTACTGCCTGGAAAAATGGGTGTTGAAAATGAATGAGCGGCACAGCTCCAACCTTGCTGAAGATTGTGTCTGTTGTATCAAACTTTGTTGCGTTAGTGTTACTGATAGTTTTTATAGTAAACGTTAAAAAAGAACGAGTAAGGGGGGAGTTAATCTTTTCAACAACGCCAGCACGTACCCTTTGACCGGGGTATTGTAGTGGTCTCCTGTCTCCTTCCAGTTACTTACAGTCAATTTGGTTTATTTTAAGCGCCATTAGTCGCTAGAAAAGAAAAATTGTGTAATAGCTCATGAATTACTAAATTCTAATACTAGCCAAAAGTAATGTTTGCTTTCAGCGTGTAATGACAAAAATGCATTCAGTAAAGTACTGCGGGTGCACATTAAAATTGCATTTCCTGTGGACCCTTACATCACAGACGTACTTCCACAGCAAATTAGTAATTCAAACAACCGTGTCGAAAACTGTCACTCTTTCAAAGAACAGCCAGATGGTGAATATCTGAGCTGACAGCCAGGGAGCATGTTCCTCACCAAAAATGACTCACACAAGGACACCGCACAGACAGATACAAAGAGGAAAGCAGTGAAACAGAGTATTGTTTCTATTGAAATAACATAAATCATTGTCCATTGAAATGAAAGAGAAAATTGCCTCGCTGCAAACACGCTTATGTAATTTTAAGGTCATTAGTGGTCGATGGTGTAAAGGAGAAGACCGTAGTTTTGGTCACTGTGGTTCACTTTTAATAGAGGTTTACAATCACAAAAAGGTCATTCCATTGAGTCCCGGCAAGGCAGGGGTTCTTTGAAAATAGCAATTACAGCATTCACTGCTGCCAGGGTCCTGACTTGTATTTCTTCAGAGACTGTGCAGTACACATGGCCCATTTTGCCTTTGCTCTATTTGCTGTCATTCGCTCTTCACATGCTGTTCTGAGCTCGTGTTTTGACTTCTGTGGCTTCCAATACAAAGACCTAATTACAGTAATGGCAAGGGATAAGCAGATAATCAAGCCGGCAGATGAACTACAGTCCACGATGGCAGTTTGATGATATGTAAACCTCCCACACTGCTTGTATAAAACCCATTCAGACTAGCCAGTTAGCGAGTCGGGAGGACCAGCCACGGGGATACACTGTGTAATTATTTCAGGAGATGTCCATTGGGCTTGTAAAACATAACATGAAAATGAAATCAAATTCAGTTTCGTATGTATTTTTGAATTTGAATTTGAAGATGTTTGAGCATCTGTCTGGGTGTGAGTGTTAGGGTATGAATGTATTCAATGCATGGGCAGTAGCTCCAGGCAAGATAGCAGAATAGGGAATGAGTGGCTAATGAGAACCTGTTTTACCACTGTCGTCTTGACTCCGGGTGTAGTGCTTAATCATGACTGTGCATTGCGCCTGCCGTTTAGCGACAGGAGCCTGTCATCTCATTGAAAGGCTTGATGCAAGTGTTGGAGAAAGATGGCGGGGATTTAGGAGTCTGTTGTTGTCCTTGACATCGCGTAGTCCAACATTATTGATCCACGGAAACGCACTCAATCATGACCGTGTGCTTTCTGTAGAGACAGCGAAAAAAAAAAAAATCCCCTCACCTGAAAATGAGTCCCAGTGAGCAATCTGCTTCAGCTTTTCAATCACACAGACACAAGAAATGCACATAAAAATCTATGTGCATGTTTGTTTTCCCTGTGTCTGCTTGCACCAGTGGCTTTTTTCATTTAAACTTGATGCTAGTACAAGAGACAAATGTGCCGATAACATTGATAATGTTAACATATTTCTTTCTGGGCTCCACGCTTAAGGAACAATGTGATTTGGCAATTCAAGGAAGGTACAAAGAAAGCACATTCAACCTGTGCCGCAGTCACGTAGGAGAGAATTCATTGATACAATTACTTTTACCGACAAGTTCTGTGTGTGCAACCAAGTTATAAATGACTGAGGCGAAATTTTGAGTCTCTAGTGTACAAGAAAGAGAATGAGGTAATAGGCTTGTCGTGAGACGGGCTCGGAAGTGGAGGGAAGTGAAATATTGAAATGCACAAAAGTACAAAAAGGCAATCTGATCTGCAGAAGTTGAATAATTGACACCATGTTAACGTTGTCGGAGCATATTAACAATTGAGGAAGTGAACCCAGCATCTGCGCTGCAGTGCAATGGAGTGTAGTTGAGTTGAGAGGAGTCAGGGTGTAACCTGTTTGGGCTGACCGATGATATCAGTAGGGACAAGGTGTTATGCCATTTCTTCCAACGTGGCACAATGCGCTAACGCTTATGTGGACATTTTTCTGTTGAGGGAGTAAAAAAAGAATTGTCTCTATTTGTACAAATAGTCACTAATATTTAATAATAAAAATAAAAAGACACTGAGTATATTACAAGACAGAATCTTTTCCTTCCAAATGTCAAAAAAAAAAAAAAGAAAAAAAAAAGAAAGAAATATGTAATATAAAACAATAATAAATGTAAATATGTTCATTCTGGCTCTGCTGGTGCCCATGGTCACATCACGAGTCTCTACATTCAACAGCAAGATTGTGTAATGGCAGTGCAACATGAAATACACGTAGATGTGTCTGCTCTTACAGTTGAACATGGAGAGGAGCCCTGAATTAATTGATTTGATGGACGCTGACATGAGCAGAATATTTATAACCACCAAGCAAAACTAGAATTTTATAAGCATGATTACAAAATATGTATGATTGTTGAATATTAAGCAAAACAACCAAGACTTCAGCCAAGCAGATATTTGCTAACTGAGCCAAAGAGGAGGACTACAAATTGATAATCTTTAGTAATTCCCGTGAGGGGGGCAATAACGTCTTCACAGCTCTGGAGAAGCACAGCACTTTTTTCCTGGAAGGGCATCATGGATTGAGAATTGACATAATTGACTACAAACCACCTAAAGAAAGGAGGACAGACTTGACTTGGAGGCAATAATTTGGATCTGACTTCTATTTTAGTAAAGCAAAACCAAATTAATTAAACCAAAAAAGCTGGGAAGCTTGAACATAAACAAACAAACAAACAAACAAAAAGAGTCTACACCAATTGATCAAACATTTAAGAAGAACACAAAGATTTATTTGCCCTTCGCAGAGGCAGGGTGACGTTTTAAATTCCTTTTGTTCAACCAATGGCCTCAAACCCCCCAATTTTCAATGTCCAACGTGAAGCCGAGACAAAGCCTCCCATTTGAGCAGCGTCAACCTGAGGATGTGTGGCATTTACGCCTGACGATTGCCTTAAAGGACTAAATAATTCAAGGTTTTTGCCCGTTCATCCTGTCTCTTGCCTAACTGTTTGATTCATCACCTAGCCTAATCCCTTTAAGCGCTAATTGAATTCAATGAGCGCTAATCGTTTCAGCAGTGGTTAAATGCCTCCTTTCATACTTTTCCTTCCCTCCTTCCGCTCCCTTTGCAAAAACCAAACACTACAGGACACAATCAGGGACAACTGTCATTGTCACTCTCATCACTTGCACGTAAGCCCTTGTCCGACCCCAAGGACGAGTGCACTCAATAACTGTCCCTGTCCAGACGCGGTAAGCCTGTGACACAATCCTTTAAACCCCTGAACTCTGACATGCTTCAATGAGGTACATGAAGCCTCCTCCGTTGGGAGATTACATTTAAACTCTTTCCTCCACTAAACTCGCGATTAATTGGATTTTTTGAAAACTCTGCTAATCTGCGCTGTTGTGTATCGTCCTCCTGCAGCGGTAAGTGATAACATCAGGCCTTATACCGATGCGCTGTGGCAATGCCCAATCAGGATTGGGTGATAAACGTCTTGGATATGTTTCTCAACGTGTCTTCACATCTAAAGCTAATCAGGGGGCTGAAAATGCAGTTTCTGCCACTTCTCCACACAAAGTTTTAGAGGCTTGATGCTGCCTATTTCATTTCAGCCCCCTACTTTTATTTATTTATGAATTCAAGATAAAGGTGTCAACTCAGTTTTTCTTTGCAAGGTGATTATCTGTCACTTCTTTTCTGTCTGTCGCCTGTGTCCTACATACGCTTCTCTATTTACCCTTCAAAATTTCTTTATTCTTTGTTGTCTTTGATATGAAAGTAAGCATAGATATGTAGATATGTAAGCATAGCAGTCTCAGACAGATTTATAGAGGACTTATCAGTTGTCTTAGTGGCTTACGTTGGCAAATACAAGCTCCAACATTACTCAATGTTATGACGGGGAAACTGGCAACAGAAATATCTGCTACGCTTTCAAATGCAGCAGCTGTCTATCTGTCTATCCGTCTACCCGTCTGTGTATCATTGCACTTACTTTGCAAACTATCGCGATCCCCTAGGTGAGCTGAAATGCTAGAGAAAAAAATTCTCTGTGAACTGGAAATATAGCTTTTCAGGTAAGTTTTTTTTTTTCCTGTTTTTGTGTATACTTCGAGTCAGAACATGATACTTTACAGTCAGCAATGCAGTCACACACGGCGCTGCACACGGGGTCCGCTTTATAGGTTTTTCAGCCAAGTAATTGGATCCGTGACTCAGCTGACCTTTACCGTCAATACTTACTATATATGTTCTCCGAAATACTGAATTGTGGCTTTCAATTATTTATAAATGCTCATAACTGATCTTTCAATTACATCTGTAGGATAATAAATATGGTATCATTTTAGGGATAAATATATGGACGTACAGCCACAATATCAAATAATATGTACTGTATATGCTGCAGCTCTCCGTGTAAATTTTCATGACAACTGTCACAGCTCATGATTCACCACATAAGTGGCTTCTCAGTCTTTCCTTAACTGTCATTAAGCCACAACTGGGAATGGAGTTGGAACACATCAGAGAGATTTACTGGATGTGATATTTGTTCTCACAATTGGAAATCAGTCTTTGTGCGTGACAAAAGACTTCTATTATCCCTCTTAAAAAACAAAATTAATTCCTCTAGTCTGTCTTCGCTGTAGTTGTTTTGGATGCATGAGATCCAGTAGTGTGCAGGCCAAATTGTCTGAGTCAGTCACTGGGAAATTTGAAATGCCAAGTGACTTAGAATGTTTGTTTTTACATAATTTTATGTTTTTTGCTTTAATATGTTGGTACATTTTTCCAATTACTGTGATAGCACAAGTTGCAGTGCCTGCAATCAATCCTAGAAGCTTAATCTCATCTATTTTAGTGTTTTCTGCTGATTATGTAATTCATTACGGTCATTGTAGGAGCCGTCATATGTTTTATTAATCTCTAATGCATGATGGTGAAAGGTGTTAGAGGTGAAAGGTGTACATGTTTTGTCAAAAGAAGGATGAGCTCACTTATAACGGAAAACTGACAGCTAATAAGACGCAAGGAAGTACAACTGCACTGTAGTGCAACCTCTACAAAATCATCAATACATTGAGTAGAATCAATGCATCACTCTGTGGCGAAAATCATATTTTCAGCCCTGCTGTACATGTGCAACTCTAAAATAAGAGAGTAAAAGAAGAGACTTCATTCACTGACATTAAAACAGTCACGTTGGAAGCACTGGGAGGCATTTTTTTGACAACGTTGTCAGTGTCAAGGAAGCATCACTGTTGAGAAACCCCAAAGCTGCTCTGCATAGTGAAGGAGTCATTATCATGAGTTCAGGCTTCACCTTTAGAATTAAATTAAGAAACATCCCACAGGTCGTAGAACCTGCTTGTCTCAAATCCTACTTTTTTTTCCTGTGAAGCAAAAAAGGAAACACAATATTAAAACGGTTAATTACCAGGTTACTGGTTAATCCTTAACTACAGTATGTTAGTGTTTTACTATGTCCTTCTTTATATGATTCATGCAATATTAATGTGCAATTACAATATTGTTTTCAGGATAAGTTCGTCTCTGTGTTTGTCCTGTTGGACAACCAACTGGATTTATTTGTATTTATAAAAAAGGAAATGATTATTTTGAGGCAAACTCTGGACCCTAAGTGTTTACATATTGACCGGGTGGGTGTTTTTTTCTACACGGACTGTTAAAACCCGGAGATAAGCTTTATTAACTGTGGCTTTCTGTTTCAAGATCTCTTATGCATTCCCATAGAAAAAGGTTAGTTGTTTTTGTACTTTTTATAACATGGTTGGCTCCATTTCAAAACAGCTAATTATACAGGAGAACCCATTAATTAGACAACTTATCCTCCCTTCATAGTCTAGTTTGCTAATGGAGTTCAGGGGGTGTTGAATGAGTGCATCACGGATGGGTGGCAGCATATTTATTTCCTTAGTCATGCAATAAAAATACAGCCAAAAGGTGATTATATTATATAAAACAGGAGGCTTTGACTAATTGTCAAAGCACGGATACGTAGCAAGTGTGATGGTTTGATATCTCACTTGATTCTGAACCCCAAAGCAGACAGAAGAAGCAGCAGGAAGATTTGTAGGATTTGATTTTGAGACAATACTAACAGCTAGGTGATGGGAGTGTGGCGAGGAGAGTCAGAGGCAGCCTGGGAGGGTATGAGTTAGAGACTGAAGCAGGCTTGCCGTGACCAGATCTCATGGTGAGCGAGGAACCCAGCAGGCAGGGCAAAGAAGATCCCGACACAATGAAAGAAGGATCACTTGAGATTATTCGCAGTGCAGACCAGTGAGCGGACCTGAGCGGCTGAGAGCTACTGTGGTCAAACAATCTGGCAATGACCGGAGGTGAAGCCGAGATTTTTTGTACAGGCGCTGAGATCACAGGTCAGGAGAAGAAAAGGTGTCCTGTGGTACCTACCAATTTGGCGATGGATCAGTTTGGGTCTTGTGAAGAGGGGACTTGATTGGGATGAAATTGGGATCTTGAGAGTATGAAGGCCAGGTCATAGCCTTTGGCTCTCGTTCTTGTTCCTTGAGCCATCCCTGAAATGTATTTATGGTCTGGTGGTGGCACACTATCTTGCTTATCCTGCCACCCGGAGTGGTCTTGCATGACGGGGTATATTTGGTGTGTAATAATGTTTAGGTGGGTGGATCTTGTCAAAGTAACATCCACATGAATGCCTGGACTCAAAGTTTCCCAACATAACAATGTAACGTGAAGGTCAAGGTTGTAATTCACTTTGCTTGTCAGTGGTTTTAATGTTGTGGCTGATGGGTGTTTTTATGCTGAACTCCATTCACTCTCATACCGCTCTCAGACTAATTATTTGTCCCTTAAATGCTCACTTAAGCTGAGTCTAACGTCTGTTTTGTCATTACAAACTGAGCCGCTCCTTTTCTATCTGTGCTGTCTCTCCTTCACTCACCTCATGTTTTCCTGGCACAGCAGCACAGGCATGTGGAGCATTTCTAATTTCTGAAAATAATTAAAAATTCTTCCATAAAATAAATGCCTAAAAGCCCATTCTTTGTGCTCTGCCGTAAAACCGCCATGAATGAGACCATAATCCAGCCACCGTAACACACAGTAGAAAAGGAATGAGAGAGATCATTTCAAACCAAGCCATATTAAGCCTGTAAGGTTCTTTCATTGACGTGTCGTCTGGCATCGAATTTCTAAATATGCCTGACACACTGCACATGTCAACAGGCAGCACATGGTAATCACCAACACATCAACACCAGGCCTTGTCTCAGAAGAAGTCAATATCTGTAAGTAAGTGTTGGCAGCCTGGAGTTTTGGCCTGGCCCCATACAGCAGTCCTGTCAGTATGCCTCAGGCATTGCATTATTACTCTGATAGCCCCAGTACTTAGTCATGTTGTAAGCCAATACCCACTGTTGTTTTTTTTTTTTTTTTAAAGAGTTATGATTGAAGTGTGCACAATATGACTACAGTCACCTGGAGGACGCAAGACTGGCATTGTTCAAAAGTAGCAAACATCCATAAAATCTTATAACATTTGTGGAAATTGTCTGAGAAAGTGGAACTCTAAGTATAGATGAATATAAATCATGTTTTTAATGTCATTTAAAAGTCTTAAAGCCCTGTACACACAACTACTAGGCATATCCACGTAATATGAATGCACAGAGGAGCATGGCAAGCAGATAATCATCGTAGCAGGCGCATTTCTTGTTTATAGAGAGCACAGAACGCTGTTTTAAGGGTAGAAAAACATCTGTGCGAGCACAACATGTGGCCACGAGAACGTGCGTAGCTCTGACGAGCATAAGCTCATCCCTCTTCCTCTGTCACTGAGTGTTTGCTCAAATTGTGTTGTTCCACGAGCTTGCAAAAGTTTCTGACGAATTTGTTAGAGCATGGCTGTGATTTAGCATTAGCAGACTGCCTCTGTGCTGTGTGCCTCTAGCGCTGTCGATGATTTAACTGTATGTAAATGTAGGCTATTGTCGAGCTCCGTAATTAGTCTACTTGGATTAAATGCTTGTTTTCCACAAGGCACTCGCATCTGTTGTGAGGGGGATGGGCCAGTTTAGTTTGTTTAAAAACTTCTATCCAAAAACGCACCACACCATAGTAACTGTTGGTCTAAGACAATAATCCTTATGAATTTTTTGTTTTTTGGCAGGTACGTTAGCGAAGACAGGTAGCACTTTTATTTTTAAGTTTAAATTTAAGGGTCTAAGTTTTGTTTCACTTATTTTATGATTTGCAGCCACTCGCCTGCCCCCATATTTCTCATTTTAGCTAAATTAGTTTTTAACCTGACTGTATTTTAAGTTTTGCAAACAATAAATGGTCTCCTGACTATTTCAACTCTATGACATTGTGCTTCTCCCATTTTTTCCCCCAAGATCTCCAAACGGGTTGTAACACTTTGTTCTTAGGCAGTGATATTACTTGTAGATTCCATGCATGTTAGATCACATTTTTAGAAGAATATAGTTCACTGCATCACATTTCAGTTCAAAAACTGCAGAAATTGGGATGAAACTTGTAATTACCAGCCAGGTGCTCCAAATGTTCCAGTTGTGTTCCAAATGTCCCAATGTTCCAGTGCTCCAGTTTTCCACCATTTCCCAATTGAACGGCTGTAGGTTATGTTCAATTAGACATCTGGAATAAGCAACGCAATTTCCTCAAAAATGTATGGCAAACTTTTAAAATCTTGAACCAAAACTCACCTTGTGACGCTAAACAATGTTGTGAAGTTAAGGCAACATCTAACTGATAGCAATGCGAAAGTATGCAAAAATGCAGCACAATGCTGCAACACCTACAATGAAAACAACAATGCCATTCTTTCACATGTGGTGTCTGCCTGCAGTTCATGGTGCAGCTCGCGTAGCTTAGTTTTAGCTGTGCACTGTAACTGGTACGTCGTCGAAAAGCCCTTAGCACAGTTTTCTTTGTCCTCTCCTGTTACTTACTGCAGGTGGCAGTGAATCACTGTTCCTTTTAGAGGTACATGTGTTAATATTGCAGCTAATTAGTTAGCAAGGTAATTCTAGTGACTCTCTTCAACAGAGACACTTCATGCACATATCATCATAAAGTGTTACCTTTTCCCATTATGTTTATAAGGGCCCTTCATTTTTTGAACACTGGAAATTGAAATATTGACTAAATCTTACAAATTGCCCCTTTAAACCTTTATCATAAAATAAAGCTTTTGTCATGAGGGGAAAAAAAGAAAATATGAATCAACACTGGGTAGAAATGGCATCAGAAACACATTTGGTGTATTTTGAAGTTCCACATTAAAGGCTGCCTTAAGGTGGTCTCCTAAATAGGCAGCAGATTTAGCAATAAAGTTCTGATCCTGCAAACATTTTCCTCAGATGACTGGTTAGCCTTTTCAGCTGCACCAGAAGAAAAACAACATGCGACATATTCTGAGATTGATTCCCTCAGGATGATTGTTGTCCTTTGTCTTCTGCTTCTTCTTCTTTGAGGTTTGCACCCTTTTCACTGTGCCTTCTAATTACACATCCCAATTCAATGGCCCTGCATAACTTCATGGAAATACACTTTTTTTTTCATTTTCTTTTTCTCCATTATAGGCAACATTTTTCAAAAATTAGCTTTGAAATGACTTGACAATTAAATGTGAACACCGCTCAAGATAAAGAGCTGTTGCGCTTGCAAATGAGATGAAGTATATTACCATTATTAACAAACAGCCAGCGGCAAAGACCATCTAAATTATGAATTAACGTTAATGTATAAATCAGGCAAAACAGCGTTCATGTTTACAAACACACACGCACATACACACTCTTGCACACAAACACAAAACTTTAACTTTCTCTGGACTTGTTCCGGCTCTGTGCATCTGTAAAGCTGAAGGCTGTGTTTCTGGGCACGGACTCTTCGTCAAAATGCCCATTTATCTTTTAACTGGCACTCGAGGGCCAAAGGGAAGCCAAATGACGGGGGCCTTTGGACAGCATGCTATGCGGTACTCTTAGCCAAATACTTTTAAGTGTTGAGAACGGGTTCTTGCACGTTTCAGTGAAACCCTCCATCACGGAGCCGAGATTGGAAGCTGTGAGCGCAGTTGCTGTGGCCTGAAGTGCACACTACGCCGAGAATGTTGGCTGCAGTCAGTTTTCCATCTTTATGGAAACAAACCATCTCCATCACGCTGCTGGAACTTGACGGCAGCGATGAAAGCAGTGTGCTAATGACCTTGCGACATTAACCTCCACCACACAAACACACACACATGCTGTAAAATATCTTCATCAGTTCAGATTTTTCAAATTGGCCATTTTGTCTGTTTGATAAAGTACAAATTCAGACAAGCATTTACTGTGCATGAATCTCTTGCCTCGACAGCTGTTCCTGCCTTAGCATCCACAGGCATCTAAATTACTGCAAAACAAGTTTCTTTGGTCATATTTTGCTTCATTTCCGTCGGGTTGGCCCGGGAGGTAGAGGTCTTGTCCACCAATTGAAGCATCCTTTGAAAGCAGCAACACAGCAATACTGGACTCCAAAATACTCCAAGAGACATAACCATTGGCGTGTGAGTGTGTACTTGCC
The DNA here is from genome assembly GCA_001698575.1 of Mola mola. NCBI lineage: Eukaryota > Metazoa > Chordata > Actinopteri > Tetraodontiformes > Molidae > Mola > Mola mola. Next base: position 3,011,317 of record KV751320.1, on the reverse strand, counting down.
ACCTCTAATGTGCAGGTGGCGCCTTAGATGGTACCTCTCTCACTAGTGTATGAATGTGTGTGCTGCCGTGACTTAAAAAGTGAAATATAAATGCAAGTCCATTTGCCATTGAGTTTCTAAATGGAATCCAATGCATTAAACACTGTTAACAAATGCAACTGCAATGAATCCATTATTCTCGCTAGTGGATTTCAGTTTGATGCCTCCATAAAAATTAAAGCCCTATGTGTTTTAGGGTGTTGGGTGGACTAGATTGTCTTAATTGCAGCACTTATTTTGTCTTGTCAGGAAATGTCCATCAAACAGCCTTCACACTCCCTGACTGCACTCCATACGTTAAACATGTCTGTTTTTATTATGGGCTGTGTACGTGAATATAAAAATGACAGGGAAAGTATGAATTTTTCCGGGGATTGGGGATGGATTCCTCACGTGCGAAGTCGCAGTGGGGGCCGTGTGGACTGTATCATCCACCCCGTCTACTATTGGAGCCGCCGCTTTGGGAAAGTCTTGATGCATTGGTTGCAGACAACACAAAAATGTTATTCTTAGCTTTGCAGGAAGGCCTTTTTTCAGTAAGGCAGGCAAATGACAAAGTCAACTCTGCTGTGTGTCATAGAGTGTTTTGACTCAAAGGCAGAATGACTCATTATCTGTGCAATTACGCAACTTAATTACGGCTGCTAGGGGCTAGCCCTGCATGTGTACTGTCCATCTGTCAGGCGTCTTTGAACTTCATCCATCTTTTTTTCACCCTCTTTTTTGTTTTCGAACCCAAGAATGTAGAAGAACGACGTATCTCTTGAACGAATATAGTGCTGAAGCGAAATTGGTGCCATGTTTAGGTGACAGTTGCTGCAAAAATAACTTCCATCATTGGAATCGTGACAATAGAAATGAGCGTGCCGCAAGAGATGTAATAAATTTGTTGCCCTAATTATTGCTGAATGAGTTCATTATCTGCTTAGCTGATGAACACAAAGGTCAAAAATTGGTAAGGGATTCATTGTTAATGTCATTTGTTAAGCAACAAGGAGAGTTTTGTGACATACTGTGATGCTCAGTATCGAATCTAATAACTGAAATAAAGCACAGAATATTCACAGATGGAGACAATTGCTGTTTTCAGCTGTGGTGTAAATCAGATTATCAGATAGTAGTAGTAGTAGTAGATAAATCCTTCACATACAACATCTAGGAAGATAGTAAAACGTGTTTTCTAGAGCCCCAGGTGACTCTTTTTTAGTGTCTTCTTTGTCCGACCAGCATGCCAGAACCCAAAGACATTTAGCAGTATATCTTGCAAGACGAAGACAAACAGCAAATCTTCACATTGGAGAAGCCGGAACCGGAGGGCATCTGGCACTGTTGCCCAACAGATGACTGCTGATAAATGGATTGTCAAAATAGTTGGCAATTAATTTCCTGCAAATGGACTAAACAAGTAATTGTTTTGGCTCTGGTATCGGCGTTGTTCTCTTACGGCTCTGGCAGGTCTTAATGGTCTTGCCGGTAACCAGGGGACTTGATTTCATTATGCATTTTACTTCGTTCATTTCTTGAACAACATACGTGCGATGTTAACGATAAACTATATCGTAATTCTGCATTGCTTCCAAGTACCTTTAAGACAGTTTTATTTTTAGCTTCTTGCTAACATCTCGCCGTGACTTGATTGCTGAGAAAATTCAGATTATTCATTTCAGATTCAATTCAAAATGCACATTTGTAGTAGGTTTTCCTGCCCCGTTACATCCATTTGAGAAGAGAAAATTCAGATTTTTGGCAAGTTGCCCTTCTAATACGCGTTGAAACACAAGCTGGATGATTTCCATATGAAGGGAATCCACAGCTGAACAAAATAAACACGGCATTGGGCATGGTAAATCGATTTCACTCAATTGATCAGTTTTGATTTACAACGAATAGAGATCTCAGAAGCTATTCGGCAGTCCTTTACTGGGGGGAGGGAAATCAAATGGATGTGCTCACACTGACATTATTCATGAGGCTGAGAAAATGAAACCATGATGAATGACTGGACTGTTCATTTATGCAAACACACACCCTCATACATTAAAAGAGAAGCACAGAGACACAAACACAAGTACCCCGAGCGCACAAGCTGCTTTGAGACCTGTTGAATGAGTCAAAAGTCAGAATGGCTCCGTCTGTCTCATCAGCAGTCAGCACAAACTCGAGATCCATCAAGAAAGAGACCAGAGCTCATTCATTTTTTTTTTTTTTTACCAACTTTTCATTTGCTCCATTTATTCTCAGTCTCCCTCGGTTGTTTTTACTTAATTCTGCACAATAGTCAACATATTAATGTCATGCAAACTAGCCAGTTTAATGGAATAAGGGGAAGCACAAAGAGGATTATTATCCCTTCAACTGTATTCTGGTCCACGATTCTTTCTTCAGCGTAGCTCGCGGCACTTTAGGCAGAGCAGACATAGAGAGGGTGAAAGAAATTACAGGGAAGATGAACAGGAGGTTTGCGGCCATGGGATGCTGAGTTAATTTTGACTGTAATGATCAGACCTGGGGCTGGCTGGTGCCGGCAAAAAAACACTCTTATCCATTTGCTCAAGGCAGGCATCTTGTCTGCACATGAACAAGGCAAATTGAGCACGTGTGTCTATGTGTGTGTGTGTGTGTGTGTGTGTGTTCATGTTTGTGTCCCCGTGAACGGTGTGTGTGGAGCTACATTAACACTTGTGTGTGTCATTGCCATGTGTTTACCCAGTGTTATGAGCTACAGCCTTGGCACTGTTTTCATACTCCAGACATGCTCCTCTTCCCACTCAGTTCTGCTCATGGAATGCACCATCACTGCCACCCACCCGGCAGCCTTTCAACAAGAAGCTGTGAGTTGAGTGTGTGTGTTTGCAGTCAGATCATCCAATTGATTTTATTATTGCTTCATTTTAGCAATGATAAACTGTTTTCCCGTGCAGTCAAAGAAACTTTACCCAAAAAATTCAAGGAACTGCAGCTGCCAACACAGTGTGACTTTCTGGTTTTTGACCTTGATAAAGCATCCATCGGGTGGTTTTTATGTACTACAACACACGTCATGACCAAAATACGCAGTCAACATCACGGCTGACGATTTCTTCCTTTGTTGTGCAATCCACCAAACAGACAAATTCAGGCTTCTACGTAGAAAACCCAATGAACCAATTCTGACAGCTCTTCTTCCTTTGAATCTCTCCGGTTTCAAACATGTTTTTGCCGCTTTTAAGTTGGAAAATGACCGAGTAGATACGCCAGCTCGCTTCAGCTGCAGGCGAGGAGGATGAGTGGTGGTCAGAGACAAGGTGGGACTTAATCAGCACATTCGTGGATTCATGGATACGTAACATCACATCCAAGTCATTCTGGGCCATGAAATGATTATTTTATTTTTTCATGAATAGAAAAAAAAAATCACACTGTAGAATTTCACAAAAATAAAAATAGTTTTTAACGGTTTAATCAATGACTAGAGTAGTACTTTAAAATTATTTTTTTGCCATAGTTTGGCCCAAAATATTTTCCATTTTCTTTATCAAAAAAGCACATTTAACTGCACGTTCCCGATGGGGGAATCGACGCCTTTTGTGACGCCTATCACAAAAGCCATTTTCATTTTCAGGCATTTAAACAGTTTCTGTCCTCCCTCCTCTATCGAGAATCCATAAATTCAATAGATGCATCCACATTTAGCAGCGTCTGTACAGAACTGATCGAACACTGTGAGGCTTACTCAGGACATGTGTGGCCCTGGGTCCTCAGAACTATTGCTGACTGTATAGCTTTTTGTAGCTTCTGCTAATGAAAAGCAAGAACACTATTCATCAACTCAATGGTAGTCAAGGTTATGCTGGGGGGGGGGTTATCAAAAAATATGATATAGTATTTATCAAACTTGGATCTTTGAAATTGTAAATAAACAAACTTGGAATATAGTACATGAAGTTGTTGTCCAAGGTTTCAAATGTGTGAATTTGTCATAAGTTGACTTATTGTGCAAGCAACTCATTCGCCTTCCCGAAGGCACGTGTCCGCATACTGAACGTCCACCACAGAAATCAAAGTTTTGGTTACAATATTTGCTGATAAACAACTCCTTCTCTGTCTGTTCCCTTTGTGGACTGAGCTAGTGAGCTGCACATTCGTAGATGAATGTTGTCCCTTAGCAAACAAATCAATAAAACTCATTTCCTTTTGGTCAATTGTTAATTAAATGCCAGTTTTTCCTCAATTAAAAACTGATTGAAGTGCAGTCTATGGCACGTAATCATATTTTTTTCCTCTGTCTCCCCCAGGACCATTGCAAATACCCAGGCATGATTGCTAATGCAATATCATTTTCTGATTTCTATCCGCAAATTGCTGCAACCCGTGTGGTATCATGAAAGCTAGGTGCGCTTATCAGCCCCCCACCTGGTAAATGATTTTAATGTTGATGGATTAGATTACCCGGTGATCAGGGCTTGCCGGTATGCTAAAGGTCATTCAGCATTATCTAAAGGTTACCTCTGACTATTATGGAGAATATGTTTTATATCCAGGCTGAGGGTATATGTATGTTAAATATAAGAAATCATCAACAATGTTAGTCTTAAGGACAAAGAGTCTTTATTGGATTTTACTTTCACAAATCTGCAATCTTCCCTTAGCAACTGTCTTGTTTTAGAGAGGCTGCAATGCTCCAAGATACACGGTATTATTTAAAACCAAGGAATGACCATGGATCAAGCTGCGCCGCAGAGATGTTGCTCACTGGGCCGCAGTTGCGATGATATACAACGCGTATGAGTGATGCGTCGCTTGAAAATGCATTACTGCAGTGGTTTGAAGCCGTTCAAGTTCTCACAAGTGTCGAGGGGAATACCCAACCAGAATAACCAGAGCTTTCCCTTCTAGCAACATGCGTTCCTTTCTGCTGCCTGTAATGTTTCAGTGACATCTTCGCAGAGATCCTCGCTGCATGAATCAGACCAAGCACGTCCACGCATAGACGCAATAAAACAAAAATGTGATGACTTTTTTTTTTTGTCCCTATAAGCATTTGTATTCCCAAATAAGAACTCCTGAGGAAAAGTCTGCGGGATGGATTTAAAGCCTAGATTATTTACAGTACATTTCTGTCCCTGTTTATTTATTCAGGTTTTTTTTTTTTTGTACCCAGACAACAGCAAAATCAGAACATGCACATTTCAGCAGCTAAAAATGTTAGTGTACTTTGGGTAGTAAAAATCTGATACTACACCCTTCAGTTCACAAATGAAAACCAGAGGTTCTGAAATAAACCAACCACTGAGTTGGCTAATAGGCTGGGTCTAACATTCTAATATGATGGGGTGAAAGACTAGCACAGCAGGCAGCGAGTCCCTCAGTCATCCCAGCATTCTGTTCTGTTCTGTGCGTGTAAAAAGTAATTAGAGCAGCCTTAGCTGGGGTTATAGAAAGGGTTAACACCAACCAGTGTGCTTATTGATTCAAATTCTAACATTTACAACACACTTTGGAGGATAAAAAACAAAAACAACAACTCCTACTCGGAGCAAGACACGCACACATCGGAAGTAAAAAACCTACGGCAGGTCCCTCACTCAAAACACTACAGTGCGTTTTTCTGAGAAGACCCTCCTAGAGATGTGCAAATGATTACTTGTGACAGGAGTAATAATGACAGGAGCAAGGATAGAAGTTATCGTTGTACTGCAAAACATTTTTTTTTTATAGGAGTTCAGTTAAAAGAATGACTTGATCTGCACATTTTGGAGGAACAAAAACGCATTCTTTGTACACTGCAAAATTCAACTGCTTTATCACTGCTGCATGAGTGTGGTTTCACCAGATGTGATTGACAATGTTTTAAAAATATTCTCTTATTTTTGGAGAATTTATTTCGATTTTGGCCGTCATCAGATAGTAACAGGTAAGGAGTAGCTAACTGTAAGGCCTTGGTGATGGTCCGGTTAAACACTTGATTTTTTATTTTTGATCTGAGTGTGGCCTTAGGTGGGAGGTCAGAGTTCCTCCATCTCCAAACAAGTAATTTTACAGGGAGCCTCTCTTCTGGCAAGCAAACCATTAATGGATTTATGGATCCAAGACACCCAGAGGCAACCGTTGGATCGAGAGAGACTAGCACAACACGATGACTCGGCCAAATGCAGTCAACATCATAGATTAATTACGCTTTTCCTGTAAGTGGATCAATGAAGAGGTACGCTTTCATTCATTTATCATAATGTTTTTGTTTTTTTTCCTTTTATTCCATTTCATCTTTGACCTTAACATCATTATATTTTTCATTACTGGCTATCAATTAGTTTACTTATCCACTAACGTCCTAATACTAAAGACAGGCTGCACTCTCTTCTTTGCCAGCAAAGCCGCCTCATTTACATACAGTCTGGCTCTCTTTGTACTCAATTTCAACTTTTGTGCAAAGGATATCATATGTACAATAGATGGGTCCAGTGGGACCGTTGCCAACCCTGAAAACACGCTTTTTCTATTGTGACAGGTCTCAGTCATTCAGGCTTATCCTTCCCGAACAGGACAGCATCGACCTGGTCTTGTCAAACCGCGGTACGAGTGCCACAGTTCTGGACATCAGATATGGATGCCAGGGATTCATGCTGGGCTTCCATAACGTTCGGCAGCCTGTCATCTGTTGCGGAGATGGCATGAGCGTGGAACACACTGGTCCACTGTTTCAACGCCAGATGCAACGGTGCAATTTCTGTTCTTTCTGTTCTGTTCTATCATTATCCAGCAGGTCAACAGCCAAATCACCACAGACTTCAAACACTCATGCACACGCATACAGCGTGTACAAATAATGCTAATTCTTTTCACCCAGAGTTTGGGTTAAAGGGCCCTTACAAACACTCAAGGATATTTTTCTACTGCTCATTATATTAAACACAAGTGAAATCTCATCGAAGTGCAAACGAATCACACTGCATTCATCTTGTTTGAAAGTGATCTTTCATTTGGGGCCTTTTGCGTTTGTGCACTGTGTACAGCATGAGGCCACAATGCGCGTCATCAAAATATCTGAATAAAACCTGATGAAGACCTTTCCGTAGAGGATGGATGACGGGGATGGGAGCTGTTGAAAAGTAGGACTCGTACACTGTACATGAATGCTTCAGAGATGTGGAAGACATCGAAGCTGCTGCCGCAGAAACTACAGGTCCAAGGTAGGATCCACACTTAATATTATATAATATAACATAGAATACTAGATCACTCAAAAGAAAATGCTTCTAAATGATGCAGCTTATCGGTTTAATAACACAGCAGCATTTCGTCTCATGATTCACCGCCGTCATACTTTGATTTCCGATAGAGAGGTGGTTATGGTGCAACACTGTAATAAATTTCAGCCGAGGCTCCCGGTTTTCATCAGTCATGCACAAACCCGGAACATGCACTTCTGGATGATGAAGGCTGGTTCTGCAGCGAGGCATGAGAGCAACATGGATCATATAAAGCGATTGTTCCTGCCACTGAAGTCGGGGGGGGGCCAGTGGTTCGAGTACGCGCAGGCAGCCGCAGATGATTCCAAGGGGTACAACGTTGTTCTTCTAAAATAGCAGAAAAGGTTCGAGACATTGTGCCACAGATCTACTTTAGCTGCATTAAAGCTTAACCTCATCTCAAATACACCAACTGTTATAGATTACGATTTTCAATTGTACGTGCTGTTGTACTGTTTCATCAAAAAAATCCCATTGTAAATGACACAGGACTGCTTAGATGTTTCTTGTTAGAGCACAAAAGTCCCAATTTATTCCAGAGCGGTCAATAGAGAACGAGTGTGCCTGCTGGCTAGACATACAGTAATGCTGTGTGGGCAGGCAGCGGTGATGACAGGGTTCTGGGAAATGAAGAAAATGTGGTTTTTAAATGAACACAAAAGCTCACTTACCCCTTGGAAGATATGGGAACTTAGCCTTCATTCAGTTAATTAAAACTCATATGATATTTGCACTTAGTAACAGTATGACACCAAAATACAATATTTCTAATAACTACAATGGGTCAAAAACTACAATGGGAGAAAACTTTGGCTACTGTGAATGAAGTTGGAAATTAATTAGTTAGCAAATAGGACAATATGTTTTCAGAGTAAACGTCAAAAAAGTTTTCCCAGAAATGGTTTGTAATTTTTGATCACATATTTAAAGTATATTCTGGCCTGCGTGATTTTTCTGCGTTCTCAACTCTAAACGTTGTTCACTGATAGAATTTTCAGATCCTGATGTGACATAGATCCTGAATTTTAAGCCAGATTAGAGTGTAGATACACTTAGGTCCAGAAGTACTGCACTTCAGTCACATCTTGACTGTTTAATTTCAAACCCATTGTGGTGGTGTATAGAGGCAAACTGATGAAAACTGTGTGATTGTCCAAATGTTTTTAGATGTAACTGCGCATAATGTGATATTATTTAATAATTGATATAACATAATAATAGCTTGTCATGCTTCAACACTGAGCAATCATTGCTCAGTTCTATTATAAATTGTCACGTTTAAAGTGACTTTGAATATTGTCTGATGTTGTCTTTAGTTTGCCGGTTAATCAGCCTGTAAGTTTAATTAAACACAAGAAGAAATAAAGCTGTTAAACAAAGTCTCGACCTTTTAATTTGTTTCTCTGCAATTTTCAAACCAAATTAGTTCTGTGGAAACTTTATGGTGGTCAAGACTTGGCCAATGTGAGACGATTCCTTGTCGTATTTGAGAAAGAATTGAACAAAAAACGTTTACCAAGGCAGGCACTTAGAATTTCATTCCCACTAACCCGCCTCAGAGTTCTTAGAATTCTGCTCACATAGGGTGACAGAGGCACTACTTCCAAAGTTTAAGAAACAGTATGGAAAGGATGGGATGTTTGCCTTCCTATCTAGCAGGCGCCACAAAGGCTTCGAGGGCCTTAGAAATACCGCAGAGAAGCTGAGAAATAAAGATGAAACACAGGTGTGATGTGAACATCCGATTAAAGAGGCATGGTATATAAAATTCAACATAATGCTGGCCTAGTATGCTTCTTCTAAAATATTACAATGTGTAAACTTGTAGAGTTAGAAAAAAGATATTCACCGACACAATCATGTTACTATTCACCATTGGCATCTTTGAGAGTTTTCCCTTTTAAAAATTGTAAATGCAAGAATGCATAGGGAGCCAATTGGTTTTTTAATCTCTGGTGTAATTTATGCTCGTTAGTGGCATCAATTGGATAGAGTGCCTCAAGGAATGTCCCAAAAAATGTGTTTACTTCAAGAAGGGATCCAAATTGGCTTTGAAGGAATTGCACAGATTTCAGATCTTCAAAGTAAACGCTGGTCACACCTTTCCATTTAGAAAATGAATTCAATTATGTTTAAAGTTACGGTGTTTAACCGGACATGCTAGCTCGATTTTAAAACAAAGAATCACACATCGACCTTTGGGATCAGTCCATTAAATACAACTGCGTGTCTGTTTCTTTAAAGCCGGGCAGAATTGCTTAACAGTGTACAATTTGAGAGAAAAAAGTCAGTAAACCAGTGTTGCTTTATGCTACTTTTCAAGTCGAAGCATAAATGGAGATACATATCTGAGATATCGTATTGATACATTTGAAAATTCAAGATATCACACAAAGGGTAATTATGCACTGCTGCTCGTTCAGGAAAAAAAAGGATAAAATCTTTTTAACCAGCTTAATCCTGCATACCATTATTGCTGATGGTGTATAATTATGTTATCTTACTCGGGGATCGTTTTGAGTTCATCCTTCACACAGTGTTTACTCACAGTCAGATTTATCCACCCAGTCAAATTAATCCTTAGGAACACCTTTGAATGTACTGAATCACAGCTGGATTCGGCACAAGAACATAAGAAGATGTCATTCGGAGGAGAATGGTCTCCTGTTGGTAGTAATTGAGCAACAAAAGATATATATGTTACCCATATGGATTTTCATAATTTTCCAAAGTTTCTATCCAAATGTTTGGGTTCTTACATATTGTAAATTACCATTAATTGCAGACCCAGCAGACTCTCCTGCCTAATAATATTGTACATGGTTAGACGGACATTTTAGCTAAAAGTCTCATATATACTTCACGAGTCAATTACAAACCTTTTTAAAAGTGATGATAATCTGTTAGATTGTCATTAAAATTAAATCACACCTTAATTTTTCTTCACACATGACAGTAAACTTTACATACCGTGACATCACAGCCTACACAGCCGTTCATAAACCCCGAATGGCAGCATATCACTTTTCACCATCCCAGTTGTTCCTTCAACGTGTGTCACCGGGAAATGTTTAAATATTAAATATTTTCCCATTCACATGCACCCATTCTGAGTCAGATCATCTTCCCCTACATAAAAATCGAACACAAACAAAATGGCTCTTGGTCGTATTTTGTAGCTGCATGAGTCACATTTTCTGCTCCTTGTGTGTTTTCAGATCAGCCTCACTGTTCCCTCTCCTTTCCTTTGTAGCGTGTCAATATACAGCTTGTCCTGTTACGACTTCAGTGATCAGAATAGCAATGCTGGCGTCTTGTAGAAACACTGGACAACCAATAAAGACCACGAAGCTGAAGGACGTACATGTGGTGCTCTTAAAGTAAAAGAAGGGTTTCAAAATGTTTGGTTGCAATTTGAAGTTACTGACTTTAAAGCTGCTTCAATCACTGTTTTATCTTTACCTGAGAAAAAAAAGATCAAATGACCACATGCAATGTGAAATGTTTCTTTTCTCGCAAAGGGGCGAAAATGGAGAAATTTCAACTCAGACAATATTCAAGCAACATTCAGCAAAACATTTAGTTTAATCACATCTTTGAATTTTCTGCAGGTTTAACCTCGCGTCAAGGAGAAGCACACCAAGCACATCTTAAGCCACTTTGTAAATGACAATGACTTTCTTGTCACATTTTTCAAGACAACCGAGGTCTTTGCTAACTGATGCTCGTTTTATCTAATTACATTTCTCAAACGACAAAACGGCAGAGCAGGCAGACGAGATCCACAATGATTACATTAGTGCTGAGGGAGGGGATTGGCACATGTGATGGAGTGATTTGGCCGCTCGCAGCCCCACCGACGGTGCTCAATAACTTCAGCCCCATCCCATTTGTTTATGAGATCGAGCTGTCATCTGGACATCACTCACGTTTAAGATGCTGCGTTAGTCTCTGTGTTTAGAGTCCCACCAACGCAAGCGGTGCAATAGGGCAGCAGGAGAGGATGTTATTGAGTGTTTTCATCAAATTAGACAAAGATCAGGTTAAATAATGGGTCACATAACAAGAACATCATGTGGAAAAATGTAAATGCATTGTTTTCATGCAATGAAAATGCAGATTTTTTGTTGTATAAACAAGCTCTCTCTTGTGGTGGTCCGATAGCTATATGACATTCTCATCACATTCTTTCATACAAATACCTTTCTGTGTATAGTTTACTGTATATTTTGCTTTTGATGCTCGCTACGTGTGTCTCCTGTAGTAGCAGGCAGCTCAAACAGGACTCAGGAAGCCGATACACTCTCTCTCTTTGTGACAGTCAGCATTTCCCCTGGAAGACAAGGTGTCGGTCTTACAACTGAGAAAGCTTTCAAGACAACTCAGAATCCCTCTGTTGACACAAAAGGGTGTTGTGTGTGTGTGTGTGAGTGAGAGAGAGCGTGTGCATGTTTGTGTGTTTTGTCTGTGTGTACTGAGGGGGCACAGACAGGAACTTAGGATTGTGCAGCTGTCACAATGAGATGTCAACATTTATGACATGTCGTCTGCTGCCTGGTACGTGTGAACTCTTTTTCCTACAGACACGTGCTTCAGACATGTGCACACTTATTGTTTTACACGAGAGCATTATGAGGAGACAATTAGAAGCCGTCAAATCAAAACTGAAGAAAACATGTTTTATTTTTCATTCCGTGTACTCTGTAGTGGTAACAATTTTATATCTTTTTACTTACCACAGGAAGGTATCCTTAAGAGGGATGCTCTGTTTTTCAGGCTTTGTTTGTACTTACTGTACACACGTTGGCACACATAAAGCCTACCCATAGCCACCTCTATAACTCAAGATAACACCAAACAGCCTCTTTCACTTCTCCCACCCAGATTCAACCCCATGTTCCAAACCATTAAAGGCAGAGGTCAAAATATTATGGATTGGTCCTTTTTTCGTACGGTCAGTGGCGGACCCAAATGTGCAGCTTTGTGTAATGACTTGCCGCCACTATGAAATTTAGGACTGCAGGTCCAGATCAGTTCCATTCATACACATCTACACTCAGGTGACAGACCTTCAGTCCATGCAGTAAGCACACTTCAGTGCAAAGCATGTGGCTTGTTTTGTAATTGAACCGACCATTGGGGAGATGGCTTTGCCTTGATGCCTCACCGGAGCTTGTGTTGTTTACCTCTATGTCCTCAATGCTGCATCTGTTATGAACCTGCCCATGTGGACCGGGGTATTTGCTGGCAGTCAGTGTTGTTTTACTGTGCTGTGCCACTCACACTTATACACCATCTATCACACCACCTTTACTACCACTCAACCAATATTCATAATTTAAATCAAAGATTTAATACATCTTAGACAGTAAAACAATGTCATGAGATGCTGTTTCTCCATTGCTTTGATTTAGAATTAGAAGGATATGTGGTTTTTTGAAAATTTGAGGCACTGTATATACAGGCGGCCAGTTGTGTATGCAGCTTTTACTAGTGAAGCTACAATATTTGAGGTTAAAGCTTCAATAATGTACTAAACTCCAGCGAGACTCTAATCATCTACACGCTCTTCTTATGCTCAGGTTGATTAAAATATCATCCCAGCGTCAATTAGCTCTTCATCAGGAAAAACAATTATTTCACAACGGAGTAGACGTTATTTTCTGCAAACAAAAATATACCGGGTTTTAATATATGCAAGAACGGGATTTTAGTAATTAAATGGACGTGAAAACAAAGTATCATAAGTGTAATATGCTTCAGAAAGCGCCCAGAGCGGAGAAATGTGAGTCTTCACAGTGGAACATACAGTACAGAATAATACTTTGACGATAAGTGGCTCCACACAAGAAAGAGACAAAAGGAGCAAAATATAATCTGTAAAGGAATGAAGAAAGACACGTAGCTATCGAGTTAGAGAAAAAGAGAATGCTAAGGATAGCCGGAGTTGCTGTCAAGTGGAAAATGGAAAAGTGGGGGGAAATGAGATTTCTTCACTGCCGGCTGCAACAACGCATATTCTCCAAAAGGATAGCTTCAATCCAGTCCACAGCGCGGCGCTAAGCCCATCAGACAGCCTTTGGCCACTTCCTAATCACTGCTTAATTATTTAGACTGAACAACTGCTCTCAGGGCTGCTTTATTTTCCTTTCTTTTTGTGCTTTTATTGCATATGTTTATTCTCTTCAGTCTGGAGCGAGAATCGAACAAACCCCACATTTTTTTTTTAATTTAAAATGACATAATTTGCCAAAAGCAATAAGAAGTTTGAAGAATTAGATTCGTCCTTAATTTGGCCCAGATTCAGTGTGTCTCATTAGGCAGGCAAACAAATGGTTTGTCGGTACTCAAAATGAAAATAAAGTTCATGTTCTACAGATATTTCTAAGTAAAAAAAAAATGTTCTCTTGAATATTCTGCAGGCGCTCATAATAACATAATAACTTTCAAAGCACAAAAGCTACAGTCAATGTAGTAACTGGAATAATTCAAACATGTTTAATGCCATGATGAATAGACATTGAATGACAGTCTATTTACAATGGTATTTCGGAAGGCAGAATTTGCAAATTATGGCCACATTTTAGCTTAAAAAATTAACTAAATGAATTAACATTATTAACAGATTTTAAAGAAACAGTAGTGTTGACTTTAAGTCAAAGACATCTACGTTGTGTCAGAAAAATATCTACTGATGTTAACAAGTAATCAGGTAGCCAAGATGTGTAATGTCTCATTATGCCAACGTGTACGTTATCAGATGGTCGTCTGATAGCCCAGTTTCAGCTGGGAGGTTTGCTTCCTTGAAAGACCTCTTTTAGGGTTTTGGAGGCACCTTGGCTACATTCTACAATTTTCACACTGCGGTGATTAAATTAGTTCAAAAATATTTTACACACACACACAAAAAAAACCCCATAAGAATAATTGATTGGATGAGAATGGAAGAATTAAGATTTTTTTTTTCCAACTTCACGATTTATTATTTGGATTTCAGGTGATTTATCTCATTTTTAAGGAGTTAGCAACAAAAAAAAAAAAGAAGGGATGTGAAGATGATTTTGATTAGATTGCAAAATGAAAATGAATGCTGAGCGGCAACACTCCAGCCGTCGAGTCTTTTGTTCCTTCTCTCAGTAAGAACACTGACAGAGTGTTGAAACATACCCAGTTCTCAAGATTTTAGTGTTTTTCAACGCGAAGCTTGGAACTTGTTTATTGTATGCTCTGTTGAACTTTGTGACGTGGTGTGCACTCACAGTGAGCTCAGTCCTTTGCCTTCGTACCAGATGGCCGATTAGACATGTTTATTGCATGGTGAGCAGCCACCCACACGGTTGCTGCAACACTGCCGCACGTGGCGAGATTAAATGTAACACCACTCGAATGATCTGCCTCAGTCAAGGTCCTCGTCACTGAACTCCTGATGGGTGGTTTTTGTAAGCTGGTGAAAAATATCCCCGTACAACATGTGTACGTAATATTGTTGCAACACATCTTAAAACAAGGACCATGTGGTCAAATTCAACTTTGAATACTAAGAGGCATGTTTGAATGAGAGACTCACATGGGTGTTCTTGTGTCATATTGTACTTGAATAAACATTATATCAGAAGTGGTTTCCTCTCCTCTCGCTCCTCTTTTTATTGAAAGACAGCATTATTGTCTCATGACCAAAAATAAAGCAGAACAAACAAACGAAACAAACAACATTTACGTTACGCAGTCTCATTAGTGACACAAAATGGGCTTCAAATGGGAAAAAAAACATTTGTATCATTACAGTAAATTTGTAGATACAGTAAATGCTTGAATTAAACTTGCAGGTACTTCCATGGCATCTACCAACAAATAAACTGAATAATATTACTGTTATATGTCATGTCATTACATTTGAATATTTGTCTTTAGTAATAGTTTGAAAATGACTTAAAAAATTGTGGTGGCCTCACTGTTAAAGTGATACTTTTAAAAGTTGTTCTCCGGATCTGGGTGGCTGACTTCCTGGAACTAAGTTTGTCTTTCATTAGTGTAGCAGGGAGGCTAGAATGGTCTTATCTTCATTCATCTGTGTTTTTTTTCACTTAACCCTCTCTCCTTCACCCTGCGAAAGACAATAAATCTCACGACCGATGGACCTGCTGGCTATTTGAACATCTGTCTTCACCTTCATCGTCCTGCCAGGGAGAGTTCTGGGTACAGCGTGACAGGCTTCAAAAGCAGCATGTACCACCACCGCATAGAAACATCTCTGTGGCCTGAGCCTTGGAGACCAGTCAGTAGTAGGTTGTCAATCTCGCAAGCATTAACAGTCTTCTGGGCAGCTAGGAGGAGGATTCAACCTGTGGATTCCAACAAGGAGGCAGACATGAGTTCATTACGGTACTGATAAATTTAGCTCCTGCAAGGGTATAATATCTGGGCTGGTATGAAGATGGCACAATTACAGGAGTTGTGTGGATAATGGAGTCAAATCTGCAGAGTATAAAGTATATTTTTACTTGACAGTGGTATTCCCACAGAGATGTGAGTTTCGAACTTTGATAATATTTGACATAAAGAAACACATACTCTCTCATAATGAGCTGCCGGATGGGATAGCACATCACTTGTTAATTCTCCTTACGAGACGTCGCTGAAGAAGGTGACGCACATAAATTAGGTTCTTAGTGTGCTCTGCACAGTTGGCTATGGGGCTAATAAGGTTTTATCAGAAAGACTGATAATCTACCTTGATGAGACCAAAACATAATTTCTCTTTACATAAAAAGAGCAGATTTTTTTCATTTATTGCCAATTTACTCAGTCTTTGTTGAATTCACTATGGCCCAGTTACGCATATTTGTATATTGTCTGAGTATTCAAACACCTAATGCAATTAAACTTTTCAGAAAGTCTGGTAAAATTCAGTATATTTATATATATATTTGCATCTGTATTCGTGGTGGTAAAAATGTTACTGAAATCACACCGTTTCTCTTTTTACAGTCAAAACTGACACCATTTTTTATGCATTATTTATTACCGAAAGGACGTACAATAAGGTCCTTAAGCCTCTAAATTAAATGCAGTGAATTTGGGGAGTCAATGTGAATTGTAAATGATACAAATTAAATATGAAATCTTTCTTAAGAGTGGTACTAAGCAAAAACAAAAACGAGACACACCATCTGGCATGCAAACCAACCAACGATGTAATTTGCATTTGAGATTAAAACTGGTTCAAAATGTCAACTGACGAACTTTTAATCATCCTGCCATTTTAAGTGAATTCTGAGGGGGTTGGAAGAACCAGAAAACCTTATGAAAGTCTGATTTGGAAGCATTCATATGTTATTCTAAAACCTGCTGCTAGTAGGACATGCAATTTACAGAGCAAACAGACGGAGTGTGCGTTTGCCGAAATTAACATTGAAGCCCACACTAGGTTGCACTTCAAGAGTTTAATTTTACTTTAACTCACATTTGAGCTTGAATGTTTTCTTTTCTAAAATGTCAACAACTATTTTTCTCACTCAGTCTGCATTCAGCTGATCAGAAAAGGTTTAAATGGCCTCAAAATGCATCCATGTGTTTGCTACCTGATGGAACTAAAATCATATTTATTAAATAATAAGCTTTTCTTGCCAGTATTTTTCTTACTTTCTGGTCTACTTGCATTTCCTTTCAATCCTCTTTGTTTTGCATTTTCCAACAGCTCCTCACCGGCACTATCCCTCTGACGAAATATGAATATATGCATGCTTTTATTGCTCTCTCCTGTCGTCACTCAATCACACACGTACATACATACCTGTTGCTTTGAACAGGTGATTTGCTGCAGTATTCATGTCCAGCATGCACACAACACACATTGTTATTTTATTAATGCTTCAAAATCTTCACTACTTCTGAATCAGACGCAGTAAGCATTGAAAAAAAAAATCCACTTTGTTTGCCTGTGAGGTCTTGATTGACATTTTCAGTTGCACTGAAAATCCAGTTTGTCCTTCCACACTGGCTTACGTGTCACAGATAAGCCAACGACGACTTGTCATTTGCTCAGCGACGTGGTGTGATTTATCTGTTGATGAAATTAGTGTATGTTTACAGAACAAAACAAGATTTATCAAATGTTAAGATTCATGTCAAATGTATTCGGAGATGTCGTTAGTAAATCCCAGAATATCCCAATAAACCAAGTTGATGGAACGTTTCAAATTAAAAACTGCCACCGAAAGAATTATGAAATGGAAGGACTTCAATTATGACTGGAGTATTTTATGTCTACTATTGCAAAGGCTACTTGTCACGTGTCACCACCACTTCCAGGCTAATGACTTTGTAATGGACCCATTTATCCATTTAGCTTCATTGAATTCTCTACAATGCTGGTCCTGCCAGGTTCTTCGCCCATTGGTGCATGTGTCAAACATTGAAGAGTCAGTGAGTTGCAAAGCTGTCTGTGACCACAATGGAAATCATGGTGTCAAAATCAATTCAAAAGTCATCATTTAGTACAATAAAGATTTTAAATGAATATATAAGGGGCTAGGTGCCATCACATGTACTCATCAAATGATTGGTTATTAAATTGTAAATGGGAAGCTTTTATAAACGTACATTCAGATTCCTTTAACATGATAATTAATCATGTCATTTAATGCAGCATCGTGTCTGAAACACATTACTGTGTGATATCACATTCCCTGTGTTGTCTGTATTGAATTGTACATAATTTGTCTGATATGATATATGGTAATACCTCCCAATTAATAGACCTAAATTTACTCTCTACATTGACAAGAACTTTTAATCGTGAAGAAATACAGAATCCATTTAATCTAAGTATGTTAATGCTCTAAAACTATCCACGCATGTTGATATGGAGGGTCGAAACATCAAATTCTACCTTGAAATGTGTGAAATGTACAAGTAACTGCAGAAGGTCGACTACTAATAAGGCCATAAACCCACAAATTATAAGAAAAATAAAAAAGTGTCAGGCAATCATCAGGTGAGGTATACCGAGTCTATGATTTATATCAATAATGAATACAGCAGCTGACTGTACATGCCCTTTGACCTATCTGTGATTGACAAAATGTCTTCATGAATACAGAACACACCATGTTTCACTGCCAAGTTTTAAATCTCACTGGTTTATACTCTTGTTTCAGAACCATGGACAGAAACTACTGATGTTATACTCTTGTTTCAACACCATGGACAGCAACTACTGGTGTTATACTCTTGTTTCAGAATTATTGACAGCAACTACCGATGTTATACTCTTGTTTCAACACCATGGACAGCAACTACCGATGTTATACTCTTGTTTCAACACCATGGACAGCAACTCAGATGTTATACTCTTGTTTCAACACCATGGACAGCAACTACCGATGTTATACTCTTGTTTCAACACCATGGACAGCAACTCAGATGTTATACTCTTGTTTCAACACCATGGACAGCAACTACCGATGTTATACTCTTGTTTCAACACCATGGACAGCAACTCAGATGTTATACTCTTGTTTCAGCACCATGG
The DNA here is from genome assembly GCA_001698575.1 of Mola mola. Lineage (NCBI taxonomy): Eukaryota > Metazoa > Chordata > Actinopteri > Tetraodontiformes > Molidae > Mola > Mola mola. Next base: position 2,992,516 of record KV751320.1, on the reverse strand, counting down.
ACAGCAACCACAGGTGTTATACTCTTGTTTCAGAACCATGGAGAGCAACTACAGGTGTTATACTCTTGTTTCAACACCATGGACAGCAACTACAGGTGTTATACTCTTGTTTCAGAACCATGGACAGCAACTACAGGTGTTATACTCTTGTTTCAGAACCATGGACAGCAACTACAGGTGTTATACGCTTGTTTCAGAACCATGGAGAGCAACTACCAGTATTACACTCACACTGTGTTTCATTATATACGCCAACCAAGTTTTATTTTGCTTTAAAGTAAAAACAAACTCTAGTGTGGACTCTGAGTGATCAGTCGATGATGATTTATTTATTTTTTTTTTGTTACAGAACTTCACTGTAAGTTTACATTAACACAGTAACACAGTCACGCTGTATTTTATTCTGAGTAAAGAACTTACATGTGGCATCTTGTGGCCCCTTTGCCTTCACCTAAAAGCCTCCTCACTTTGATGCCAAATGCCAATTGTTTTTTTAATTTTTATTAAGTCATAAAACTTATTTGCGCTTATTGGCAGATCTCTCCCAATCCTGTACCTCAGTGATTGACTGTCAAGCTATGTTCGCTTATCAATCCACCGTCTTAGTGACAATAAGTACCTATGGTCAGAAAAAAAAAGTCACGACACGGTGTCTTATCCTCATTCACCCCCACTTCCCCCGGCTTTACAGTCCAGACCCACCCCTCACTGTCTGCCTTGACCGTCCTCCACAATATGAGACTGTGTTCTTTGTACCTCCCCTTTCTCGCCCTGAGTCCGTACATCCCAGCCTTCTTTCCTAGATCCCCATCCCACACCTCTCCACCCGCCAACGGCTCCTACGGTGAGAGAAAAAGAGAGCGGAGCAGTTTCAAACACGTCGGCAATAATCTCCCCTGCACAGCTCCCTTTTCTCCTTCCCCTCCAGACGGACTTCATGACTTTATTCCTCTGTGCGCCGATGCCCGAGACGGCGCCGAAACGAAGGATTTTTTCCCCTTGAGCATGAAAAGGATTGTCAAACCATCCGCAATCCAACATCACCGACCGAGCCAGCAGCATGAGCACTGGATACAGATGCTCCAGCAGAAGTTGTTGGCTGGAGAACTAGCGAATCTCGGACCGCAAATACAGCGAAGAGGGGAGAGTCAGTTTTAGGTAAGTACTACCAGCCCGACTTGGACCGAGAATATGTCAGGATCTTATGTATATATACACGCACATATACATGTATATATGCCCATCACTCACCATGGGGTAATGGTGGGATAGGCAGGGCTATATTGTGGCACAATTATGGCGATGTTGCGTGGTCAGCATGTTACCAGGACGGAACGGACGGAGGCAAATTTGTTCTTCTGACTGCGAACCGGCTTCTACCTTTTTTTTAAATAATTGCCACGCGTGTCCCTTCCGAGCTCCGACTGAACGTGACGGAGCGTTCTAGTGTCCCAGTGTTTAAATCTCCAAGAAAGCCCGTCATGTCCAAACAGTGGGCACGTCAGTTGTTTTCTCGATTACGCGCGCTCGACCGCATTGTGAGACAGCAGCTTCCTCCCGGTGATGCTGCAGAAGTGCGGACACGAGAGGTGCCGTTGGAACGTCGGGAGAGACGAGGATCACGGGATTCGGGGCTCAGACCAGCAGGGGAACCATCCAGGGTGAAGGTGCATATGGAGGCCTGCAGATCACCGTGCAGCCGATAGCAAATGTTTGTGCTCCAGCCTTTTTTTGTTTCCCATTTGAAGTGCAGTGGTGGCTTATTTCTTTTTACACCTATGCTGATCAGTTCTTCCCGAATGGAGCCTTACCTCTGCCCTAATAGCGGTTGTCATCCCAGCCTAAACACTGGAGATGGGATAAGTTGCGTTTACTGCCACTATCTGAACGTTACTCTTTTCCGTATCCCATGTTACAGATGAATAATGAATTCTGTGAGAGCAGATCGTTGGATCTGTGTTCATGCCTACGCGCCGGGCTCCGCTGTACGTGGCTCTGGGCGCTTGAGAGCGCGCGTGCACGCCGGCCAGCGCGCACATGCTTGTTTTGTTGTATGTATGTATGTATGTGTGTGCATGTGTCATCAGCGAGGCAAAGTTGGCGTTCCATGCGCCTTCAAGTTGCTTTGATTGCTGTTCCACAGACTAACTGCGAGGGGAGCTCATGCTCTGTATACGCGTGGTGTTCTTACGTGGCCAAAGGCGAGATAAATTTGGATGAGAGTGATACCAACTGTATGAAATTAGAGAAGTGGCTTCTGCTTGAAATCGGTCCGGAAGCGTTTATTGGCACTTTCACGACTGCCACTGCAATCCTGGTTTTATTTGTCATGGAAAGTGGATGCAATCAGTTACATTCATGCAGTATTAAGGACAAAACCACCTCGTGGTGGTGGTGCAAAAAAAAAAATCTGTCTCATGCCCCCCATACCCCCCTTAAAAAAATGAATGAACCACAATGAATACTGCAAGATTTCATTGTAACTGAATAACACAGACACATAGCTGACCGTGTGAAGAGCGAGTTGGGAAAATGAGGCACGTGGCTCTGAAAGGCCTTGCACCCTGAATCTGAACTAATTCAAGCTTTAATGTTTGAACCGAACATTAAATTGACAAGCATGTCCATGCAATCTTCAATATTGTTCTCTCATCGTCCCCTAATGCTGTGCAGAAAATTGCACTGGCAGCGGATAGTGCAGAAGAAAAGATACCTTCTTCAGTATGCCTCATTCAATCCGGTGGCCTTTTCAATGGCAAAAAATGCTGGCAACGTGTAATCATTTTCAGAGGGAAAGCATTCCACATCACATTGCCAAAATGAAAATGCCAGCAGTAGCTCAAAGCTACATTTGTGTCATTGCTTTAGATGACCCAATATTGATGATGCTTTCAAGGACTGGAAAGAGAACACTGAGCGGTAGAAGTACTTAGACAGAACTTGGCATTGAAACTCGATGATGAACTGTCTGGAAAGCATGTAGCTATGATTATTAAAAAAAACGAAAAAAATCACACATCTCCAACAGAATTCTAAGGAATCGGGGATAGAACTCACACGTCCTTTTTTGCAGACAAGTTGGTAGTATTGTGTGTAGATCAGGAAAGCATTTGCAAACTGTTTTTGTAGCAGATTTGAGAGAACAGCACTTGTCTTGTACTGGCAGAACCTACCAGCTCCCTCTCTGTCTCCGTCTCCTTGCCTCTTTGTATGCTTGTGCTGGCGCTGCATTGTTTTTGTGTTGGGTGCTGGCTGCAGCTGTAGTGGCCAGAAGGCTGCTTCCCAAGAGGTTTGGAAAAATACAAAACAAAACAAAAAAAAAACAGACAACATTCTTTTTTTTCTTCTCTTTATCCGAGCAGCGGGGTCACATAATGACATGTGACTAGAATCGCACTCGGCCGCTGAGATTACAATATTTTGGAGGGACAGCTGAGTCACTTGACCTCCGCTCGGGACCGTCTGACCCAAACACTGCTGGGACTCACAGCACTTGTTCTGTGTGATGTCTAAGGAAAATCTCCAATTGTAGGCTCAGGATTAAAGTAGCATAGTTTATCAGAGGTGGTTCATTATATTCTTGCACACTGCAATTTAAACCCCTTTGTCAATAATTTTAGAGGGGAATTTTGTTTTAGCGTTTGTGGAATTTGGCCAGAACATTTCTGTGGCACAGAAAACGCTCAACTACATACATTACACAGGAAAACAATGACTTATTGTTAGCGAGGGCAACCGTAGCTCTTTGTGAAGGGGCATTTTGATATTCATAGTTGGCTCTACTGCTCGTTCCAATCTTTGTCATTTGCTGAAGCCGCAATATTCCCCCGAGAGCAGGCTCGGGGAAGCCTCAGCATTCTCGCCACGTCACAATTTCATTGTTCAAAAACTATTTAGGCATTCGATTCATGCAGTTCTTCATTTGGATTCTGTGGCTCTGTGCTCTCCTGTTTCTCTTCGTGTCTTCCTTCACCATAGGAGACCTCAATCTGAATGTCTGCCAGTAAACATGATATATATATTGTATGTGTGTGCATGTATGCGCAAATAATTAAATACAAGTATAATGTAAAGCCAGAATAAATCGACCTGTGCTGGGATTTTATATTATAAATAGAATGAAATATAAATACATACAAATTCTAATTTCTATAATTTTCACATGTTGCCGTTTTTTGTCGTTATTTGTTTATTCATTTATTTTTTTCATTGCTCTCAACAGTATGATTGACATAATTTGACTAAATGAGTCTTGAAACTAAGTACAAAAATCCTCCCTACTTACTTACTTCCTTGTTTTTGGAGATTGCACTTTTGTGAAACGCCACTATGCAGTTTGACCTAACATTTGTTGCTTGCCAGGACAGAAAAAATTCTGAACCCCGAGTCATTAAGCACGGCCAGAGAACTCGGTTATTGCTTCTTAAAAATATGATAAGTGTGACAACACGGTAATAAGGACTGTAATTTATCTTGCTTGACAGAGCCTTGTTCTTTTCTGGCCTGGTGTTCTGGTTATGCCTCTGTGAGTAGGGAGCGAGACAGGGGGAGAGAGATGTTGTGCTGTGGTCTTTCACATCGCTGATCGGTCTGCACTGGACGGCGATTACATATACTAGAACCTTTAACTTAATTTGCTTTACTGTTGCCTCCCTTATTCCCTCCAGCAAATTAATCCAATCTGGTTGCAGTTTAGAAATTGTGTCTAAGGTATTTTGAACAAAATAGTTTTCTCAGTCATGAATTATCTTCGGGTCTGAGTTTGTCTGGAGATGAAATGCAACTGTGATCATGATTTGGCAATTGGAAAATTAGCTGTGCAGATTTTCTTCCAATCTTATCCGGTCTCATAATTTTATGGGTAGCCTTGGTAAAAATAGATTTCAGGAGAAATATAATGAATTGTGGATCCAAAACAGCATGTCTCCTGGATGTTTCTGCTACGTTTTTGTACAATGAGAGAAAGAGACATTGCTTCATACGTCCTTATTTATGCCAATGTCAAAGATTCATCTCCAAGTTAAAGTTACTTTGTTCAATGTGTAAGTAAGCCTGTGTTTGCAAACACATTTCACATATACATAATGTATACTTACATCAGCAACTCAACACAGTTGGCCAAAATTGATTTGGAGAATATTGTCGTCATGTTTAGATTTTGAAAAAAATAAAAAAAGTCAACAGGGTTAAACAATTTTATATGCATCCGTCTACATCTTAATAGTCTGACCTGCACAGTTTTAACTTTTAAATATCACCATATGCTGCAATGGCTAACGAACATTGGAATTTGTTGCACATAAACATCAGCTCATGATACTCTAAATGTCCAGTTCAATTCTCACAGATCCACTAAAAACTGTGTTCTCATCAGAATTAGAGCTGTTTATGAATCATAAGTGCCTGTTTCAGTTTTGATCTTGGGCATTTTATCACTAGTCTGTAGTGTGAGACAGATGAATTTGTTTGGTGGACCAAACCAACAACTGAATAGTTGTACTAAGAACTTTATAGTTACTCTGAAGTCATTAAAAAAACAGTAGCTACAAAACAGAATGCAGACCAAAAAAAAAAATGACAAGCAAGCAAAAAAATGATGTGTTGTAACAGTGAGCGTATTAAGAACTATTAAAGGGAATGGAAGGATCAGATTTGATTGAAGATCTGTCTTCCTCTTTTGGCTTTAACCAGGTTTTTCCAGGAGTCGCCACAATGAATCATCCTCCTCCGTCTCTCCCCGACCTTCTTCTCTCACACAAACTATCTGCATGTCCTCTCTCATCGCATCCATGAGTCTCCTGCCCGGTTTCCCTCTTTACCTCCTGCCTGGTAGCTCCAACGTGAGCATCGTTCTACCAATATATTCACTCTCCTTCCTTTGTACATGTGCAAAAGATCTCAATCTGGCCTCCCTAACTTTATCTTCAAAGCGTCCGACCTGTGCCGTCCCACTGCTCGTTCCTAATCCTGTCCATCCTCGTCACTCCCAAAGAGAATCTCAACACCTTTAACTCTGCCACCTCCAGTTCTGCCTGCTGTCTTTTGGTCAGTGCCACCGTCTCTAAGCCGTACAACACTGCTGGTCTCAATACCCTCTTGTAAACCTTTCTTACTGAAGTTGTGATCATATTAGAATGCACTAGAGCCACAAACCTGTCCCAGCCCTTCTTCCATGAATATCAAACATGAGGGTTTAAACTGCCACCAACACTATATTAATGACTGAAACGCTCAAGTGCCAAATAATGATCTTTATAAGTTTTTTTAAAACATTTATTTCCAATCTTTAAAGAAACAAATATACAACAATATTCCATAAGATACACAATCAAAAAGTCTTTTTAACATTTTTTTCAAATAATAATAAAAAAAATAATTACTTGCAT
>KV751320.1:2928325-2985937 GCA_001698575.1 Mola mola | reverse complement strand
AGCTCAAATCCTAAAATTTCCTCACAAATCCTGAGCACTTTTATTTCTGAGAGTTGGCCAGTATGCACATGTTTAAACCTTCATATTTGAGATGGGAATAATCACAGGATGGTAATCTTCCTGAAATATTTTAATTAGGCCCCTCACAGTAAAGGTTTTAATCTTTTCCAATCTTCCTAGTCTAACCAGAGAGAAACACTCTCTGCTGGGATATTTTACTTACCAACCCAGTTATTCCTTAAGAATAGAGAAATGTTTGCTTAAGCATTTCACATAATTTAGGATTTCAAATATAATGCTGGATAAAGATGAGAAGCTTCCAAGTTAAGTACATCCAGTATGTCTCAGTTTTGATAAAATTATACACTTGAGCAGTCAGTCGGGAGACAGAGGTGTAGATTCGTAGACTCACCCATGACCGAAGTGATGTTGTTAGTTTATGCCAGTGGCTCTCAGCATAAGTTACCTATATTGCAGCCCTGGCAACAGTAGCCTGCATCGCAACAAATGACTGGTCAAATTCAAATATTCACATTACGGGAGATAATATCCAGAGGTGCCGTTAATGCGTTCTTATTTGGCTAATCTACTATAAGGTAACAAAAAGTTCTATGTTGCTTCTGGGTAAGTGATGATTTTTGGCGCCTTTTGTAATCTAATTGTAGTCTAATCTAAGTCTAAACGTGTATGACTACAGGTTGCGATTGAGGTTCTGTCTGTTGTTAACTGTAAACATGCATAATATGATGGAAGTTTTATTTTGTCTTTGGATATATAATAAATAAACACATGTCTAAGCAGTAAAGGTCCCACAATACTGAGCAGCATATTTTTTTTATACTCAGACCAAACTTTACAAAGTGCTATACCCAAACCACAATTTCTTCCCTGACACCAATAAAGTTGTTTTTGTGCCTCAACTTTATCATATTGTCATCGTAGTTTACAAGGTTTCTAAATTGTTCACGCCAGTAGCATCATGGTGTGAGGCCATGAACATAAAACATACTTTGTTAATTACATTGAATACTTGTGTAAAAAAGCAACAAATAAAAACAATAAAGTCAACATTCATGAAAAAAGTCATTACTTTATTGACTCGGAAAAGACAGGAACATTCTTGTGCTTCAAAATAAATATAATATCTATTAATACATTTAATCCAAGCAGCAACCTGATTGGGCATTTGTTAGGAGATACAGCTGAATAACACAGCATTGTTTCCTGCAAACAACTAGGGCTGTAAAAGGCATCGTGCTCCTGCCTCCAGAGGTACTACACAAATGACCTGACACAGCACTTTCACAGAAGTAGCAACCTATGGATTTTATGTACCTGACCTTGCCTGTGTATGTGTGCAGGTGTGGGTTTGTGTTTGTGTGTACTTCTGTGAGAACCAGCTGAGTGGCGCACAGGCTGGAATTCTCACATACAAGCATGTGTGTTAATTAGAATTCTAAACGTAGATACTTAGTGTTCACTGGCTCATTAGTGCGTTTTGCACTTTGTTTTTTTCCATATCTTGTTGATAAGTTTAACTCAAGTAAACAATAATAAACTTGTAAAGCACCACGCCGTGTCACATATAGCCTGACGAATATTGATTTAGTAGAGATAAATGCATGTTTGCCTTCAGTTGACATTGCCTGTAAGACAGTTGTCACATTAACTTCTACAGCCTTGTATCATATCTTCAACAGGTATTCTTGAGTTTCACCAGCTTAATTTCTAGTAAACATTCATGGAATTGGTTTTGCAAGTGCATTAGATAATTTAATCTACTCTATGGAGGAATGATGATCAAAAAAATATGTATTTATTAAGTTACCTGCCTTTTCAACCCTTTCAGCTGATCCACATTCACTTCTGTAGTTAGATTTTCATAAAACCTGGGTTTGAAAATATCAATGAAGAAAATGCATTAAGTAAAATATTAATCACATCCAGGCTTGTCCATGTTGCCTTCATTGCTTTTTCCTCTAAATAGGATTTCTGATTTGGTCACCGTGACTAAAACTAGAAATTACTGCGACCGTGAAGTGAATGCAACTGTGGCAACAATAATTAATGGCAATGGCAAAAATCAAAGTCTGCTGTTTTCAAATCGCATTTTGTATTGTTTAAAAAGGGGACCAGCTGGAGGGGCCTCATGCTCATAGATGATTCAAAGTTATTGAAGCTGTTGTTAAAAGATTTGGGACACTTCAGAGAATTTTGTCTTTGGAAAATCTCTATCTCATTTAAGATATTTTCACCCTTGAAAAATGCTCAAACAGTGTTGATACATAAACGTGTATACATACATATTCATTTCATGTATTTTTAAATTCCTGGAGGAAAAAAGTTCTCAAAGATTGAAGAAAAGAGGGTTAGGTCAGCTAACAGCATGGTTTCAGAAAAGAGGATCAAGTGTTGCATATGCACAAATAGAAAATGGACTGTAGCCAGAGTACTGGTAAAAATAGATAAATCGTTAAGTGAAATTAATTTGAATCTTGGTGGGGCAAATTTATGGGACAAACTGAGACTTACCAGATTTTTTAAGTCTTGAACAGCCTGCATAATGATTTTAGTATTTATTTTGCCCATGACAAGGCATGCCAGTAAAACCAGAGTGCAATAAAGTTCTTCTTTATATTGAATTCTCAGTGAAAGTTCAGTCCCGCTGTAGGATCTACATATTAATTCAAAGGAGAGAATAAGTATCGACAGTTAACAATCTAGATTTGATACAAAAATAAAACATTTTGCCTGTAAGATCATTAGCAATGGTAATTCCCTTTAAAAACATTCTCATATGTGCATTCTCAATCAATTTAGGTCTCAGAAAGACACACACTGACTGAACCGCCACTCACATGTCTGGTTTGTTTAGACAGTTATATTGTTGATCCGCTTTTTTTTTTAAATGCTAGCTGATTCCATTGGAGAAACAATGGCTGAAAGGTTTTGGCAGGATTAAAAATGGAGCTGTCATCTCACTATTTAGCTAACTGGCTAGTGCCACCATGAAATATATGCATTGCAAATAAAGCAGGTTAGAAATTGATTTCTGCTTGTTATTTTAAGCTGACGTTCCGAATTTCCCTGAACAGCGACTTCAGCATATATGTTCATGCCAGAGGTACCAGGTCTTTGTACAAAGTGGGCTTCTATTACTTGCAACCTTTTATTTCTACATCATTTCCTCTGTTGTTGTTTGAGATTTTAGTATGAAGCTTCAGTTCATCCCGTCATGTTTGCCCTGTTAAAGTTACTGCATTATTTCACAGTTTAATGCCTTCATGTGTTTCGGTTGACAGATTCAGTTAAAGTGGAAGAAACGTTCATTGTGTTTAGCTTGTATGCATTTTATACTAGTATGACGGGTGACATCCATCTTTACTTTTCATTAACATTTTGCCTGGCCTTTAGGCTTTTTTTTAGGACACACTCAGCCATCGTTAGAGGCCCCAGTTTAACTGTGTAATGTGAAATGTGTTAAATAATTCCTTCTACAGCACATAAATGAAAGAAAAGATGAAACAAAATGCAATTCCACCCTAATACAACATTAGCTTGTCTTCACCATCCAAAATGAAACCTTGTGGGTTTAATATTACATATTCATTCCTTCCTTTCATAGGCATACATGTGGCAATAATGCCTCATTAACACATGATTGCTCTCTGACTCAACTTTACATTTAAGCATTCTCATATTTAGACTTCGGTTTGCATGGAGGCTTTTGGCATTGCAAATAAACAACAGGGTTGCCATGTGGCAACCTATTGCGGTTGGTGCAGGGAGGGGAATCTAGCAGCAAACCATTCATTTCCACTGATGACAGCTTTTATCCCCCACACTGCAGACGTATAGCATTCAATACCAAAGGATGCAAGCTCTGTTGCACATCCATCTTCCTCTGTAGGCTGCAAACCCGTTAGAGACCACAGGCAAGCCTTGTACTGTATGTTTATAGTGTCAGCTTACCAGTGTTAAGAAGAGGGTGGTATAGTAGAGTTTCATGCAGTGTAAGCTGGTACCATTGTGCTCTGGCCGCAGCTGCTTGATGGTGCATGGGAGTCTAGGACTGCGAGTCCCACTTGAAAGAGGAGACGATTGGAGGGTGAATAAAAGCTCAGAGTCAGGCAATTGGCCCTCAATTGCCAGAACTAAACTGGAATACCAGCAGTGCAAAAAAAGTGGCTGGCGTGGTCAACTTTTTTCTCAGCTTAACTTACTCAGCCACTCACATTGACACCAGGGCCTGGTGGAAGGAGAGAAAGCTAGTGTGCTCAATTTACCAGTAATTATGGAGAGCTATTTTCTCTGTCTTCTCTCTCTATATCTTCCCTGGGAAGCAGTAGCCATTTTTTAATCTTGACATCCGGGGATCATGTAATAGAAGGAAATACCTATTAAAGAGAAAAGCTTGGAGGGGGCCTCTCTCTTGATACTGTTTCAGGGGAGAATGGGGTTGACTAGGGATGGAGGTGCAGGTAGTGAGGACAATAATGGAATAGTTTTTCAAAACCCAAGAGGTTTGTCAGGAATTCGGGCTGAAGGGAGCATCCAAGGAACTTCCCGAAGGCCTTTCTTCTTCCAGATAAAAAAAAAAAAAAAAAAAAAAAAAGTACAGCCAAAGGATACGGAACCATTACAGTTTTAAGATGAACCATATCAAGTGTAATAATGTGAAATTCAGCTGTAAAACAGAAGGGGATTTTATGCTGCTCCCTCTGGGCTTGCTTTGCACTATCCAAAAACAATTAAGAAAGTGTTGGGGGTAATTATATTATATGCTTTGGGATGATTGCGTATCACATCACATAAGGCAGCTGATTGAGAAGTTAGCAAGACCAGATGTCTTCTTTCAGTAACCCTCTCAATTCAAGCGTTATGAAAGGATGATAAAGGTGATACAAAAATATGGAGAGGATAGGAAAATGATCAAGAGAAGAGGAGGAAAACCAGAGGATCAAACATAAACGTCTTAACCAAAATTATCACTAAACCCTTAAGTTTTGCCTGTAATTCGCACAGCACAATGCCTGACGTTCACTCAGCAGTACCTGGTTCTTGACCTCGGAGCGTTTGCCACCAATGGCACAATGTGATAATGTTGAGTTACTGAGGGAAGTGCTTTAAGACGACAAGAAATATAACAACTAATACGTGATGCCCTGTCAGCAGAACGGCCCAGAACCATAAAACTTCAAAACTTATAACAGACAAAGTTTTTGAAAGCATGTGCCATTATTCCAGTGTTTAACAGTCCTGCTGTTGGGACAACATATCCTGTATGTTCCCCTGCTATAAGATGTTCATTTTATTAAGACGATTCAGACATTTACATATTTTCATCTTCACTGGGGCTTTATTAAGCAATCATTTACAGTTACATTCTGCAAATGATTGCATGTTTGACCTTAAAAAGCGTGTTTATTATCAAACATGCAATGAAAGCCAACTTTTTGACATTTCGAAAAATTGCTCTGGATTTTTATGGACTGAAATGTAAATACTCTGTGTTGCAGGTACAATTTCAATTGAGTGAAAAACAAAAGTTAAAACACCGTTTTACAATAGTTTTGATGAATGTTGCAATTATATAATGTACAGACGATTTGCAATGAATTTTTGAAATTGTAGAGTTGAGAAACAAAGCTGTAGCTTTGCATGGTTTGCACAAAAAAAACAGCTGATGAAGTCTGGCATGCATGGGAATGCATAATAATAATAATACCAACAATGACAACTCCAAAACCACAACTAAATCATTTCATATGCAAGAAATAACACGTTCAATCATGCCCAATGTAATTTATTCTGGAATATTTCAGTGGGTGGTGTATTTGTTTCCTTCTTTCAAAACAGCAGAGGCCCTGGAAATACACATTAAGTGAGCCTCTTAACATGAATAATTAGCTTTTTCAAACAACAGCAGTACCACCAGTACTGAGCCAAACTAGCATTTCAGTCCATTGTCGGTTCTCTCCTAATTTTGAAGTAACATGACATCACCAAGTGCCAAAAGTATTTCCGTCTCTCTTATATGTTGGTCCTTAGAAGGCAAAGAAGACACACAGAGACAGATCCTAAGCGTTTGAACTGTGAATCAAGAATCACAAATCAGCCCACAGTGGTCCAATTTGTTACGTAGAGATGCCATTTTAGCACGAAAACCTACCAAATTCAATAAGCCTGCCTGAGCCAGACAGGGACAAGATGTGTGTTTCAGTCGGATTTGTGTCTGAATTAAAATGCTGACAGTGAGCTGACTGTGAGAAAATGCAGGGTGCAACACTTTAAAACTCTGGAGCATTTCATATATGATTCAATCAATCGCTGTATACTGTAATTTACTCTGACGCTTCCTCTATATTCCCAACAAATAAATTATAAATGTGACGCCACGTTGATGTGGGTAGCGTGCATAATGTGATGTGAAGTTACGTCATTGTTTGATATGATGCTTGTTAGAGATGAGAGCCAAATACATTTAGCTTCTAGTTGTCTATTAGCCAACACTGACTCCGAGTAGAAATCCTCTGCTTTCAAATATCTAGCTCTGGTCCCGGATGGAAAGTAATCTGTTTTTTTTTTTCCCCCTGTAGGAATGTTATTACTGCTCTGGGCACTGGTGTCACCAATGTGGACAGGATTTTTTTTTTTTACATCTGTTTGTCTTTCTGTGTGTATGTGAACAGAATAACTCAAAAACCTACAGGGTGGATCATAACCAGACTTAAAAAGGGGGTCAATCTGGTTGAGATTTTGACCTGATTAGATTTTGGGACCTCCAGCGGCCAGTGGCTTTGGGGCCCAACTGATGCCTGGTTTTTGGTAAATGCTGCCATTTGCTGGACTACCTGACAACTGTTGCACAAATGCAAAGATACTTACAAACTTTGTACAAAACTCTCTATCCCTGGTCCTTGTGTTTAGTTTCAGTGTGCTCTGTGTTTCCATGGGTGTTTTCCCTCCCAAAAAATATTGTTGTTATCCTGATCTCGTGTGTTGTTTATCTGTCCAAGTGTCTCTGTTTGTGTGAACAAAAGAAAAACCTCATAAACCACTAAGGGGATCATTATTAACCTTAAGCTGATTGAATTTTGGGACCTTTACCACAAGAACTGATTGAACGACAGACGGAGAAACCATTGATAAATGGGTGATGAAGACTTACTGTGCAGGTGCTGCTGTGCTGTTGAGGTTGTTGCCGCTTATGTTGTGTTGCTTTTGTTGTCCAGCATTGCAGCTAATTTAGTAGCGTCCCTAACTAACTGCCTCATAACTGGTGTTGGCAACAGGGAGATTGAAAGAAGATGGCTCATCTAAAGGACTGAAAGATCATAATATTTTAACATTTTGTCACACCAAACCTACCAAACATACTCTCTGTACGACAGTTCCGATACTGGTAATCTGTGAAGTTATTCATTGAATGTGCAGTGTTAGCACATTAATGCACAGCACTCGCACATTTATTAGTACGTTTGGTTTTACATGAATTACGACTCATTTTCTTGACCCGGTCCACTGATCCTGTAGGACCCTGAAGGTAACAGCCAATAAAGTGCGAGCCATGTTTTGCAAACTGAAGAGCACTGATTGAATCACAGAGGGCGTCTTACATGCACATGTTCACAAAGCACACACAAACACACTTTTGTTCCGGCCCCTAAAGACCTCTGAGCTGCCATGCTGATGGTGCCGGCATTGTTATTTTTAATGACAGAGAGGCCAGTCCAGGTGAAGCTGGCCTCGACAGTATCCTCTCTGGTGTTTTTGCTGATTCATCGCACCAACGTGACACTGATCTAGGGCAGAGAGAGAAACAATGTGGCATTTTCACAGTCACGGTGGTGGGCAGGGGAAGATAAGTGCTACGGTAGTTGCCTCTGAACGAATAAGAGTCTGCTGACATTTAAGGAACAACACTGAAAATGGATCACATTTAAAAGAGATATGCTTAGTGACACCAGATTATATTCTGCCGTAGTGCTACTGATCTCAGGGCAGAATCGACAAAATATGCTTGGGCTCTGATGCTCTGATCCAGTGTTTGTCTTGTTCGAATTGAAAAGTCTTTTATCACTGTAATTGAGCTTAGCGAAAGTTTAATTAGGAAGACTACTTTATTTTTAATTATTTCACCTCTAGGCTACTCTTTCATTCATTACTCCTGCGGAGCCACACCTCTTGGCTGCATCCCTTTTATTCCCATCTCCTCCCATTATTATATCAGTTTAAAATTCAACAGGCAACATCCTCTTAGATCATCATCCAATCAGGCAGGTTGAAAATTCACTCCTTCTCTTCTACCCACATGGGAGCTAATCACCAATCATTGAGCTCTTTATTAACCGATTTCACCGCTGCCTTGTGCCTTCAGTGGCCTTTTTGGCACTCTAACAATAGTCAGTCTCACCACACTCACTATGAGATGTACCATATGCACTGCACACTCACATAACACAGAAACAATGATTCCACAGAGTCCTACTCTTGCAAAAGATGAAATGAAATTTAAAAGGAGCTTATTTTAAGAGCAGGCAAAAACCGTACCTCTAGAGGGAGCCTCACTTGAGGGCCTGTCGTATACAGCGCATTAACAGCACCGCTTCACTCGGAAACCTATTATCTCCAACGGCTTGCGAGCCGTCAAAACTTTTTCCTACGCTGAGGAAAGCAGCACACAAGCGCCGGGCGCAATCAGGTTAAACCTTAGGCACAGGAGAGCCCTGACCCTGGCTGCGAACACATCTCAAATCACAATGTGTCTGAAAGCCCCTTGAGGCATAATTTATCGAAACACCATTTGCTCTTTTAAAAAGCCAAGTACTCAGTGTTTGATTTGCTCATTGAACCTACTCAAGAGAAAGCTGCACACTCCAACTGATGCTTAATATTAACAGAAAATTAGGCAACACTCCCACAATCCACCGTGGAATCCAGCAACAGTAATGTTACAAGCCTTGCTGAACAATGTATGCGCCCAAAGTAATTTTTTGCGTGTATTTGTTCATTTGTTCGCCTATTTTACAATCCTTCAGTCAGAATCAAAAGATTTGGCTTTGTGAATCAGTTGAATTATCTATATCTGATCCAAGGTAAGTACTTTATACAACAGAGAAAGAAATTATGTTTATACATATACTAGATAATTAATACATTTTCATAAATTATAAAGCAAATATAGTAATGTTTTTATTGGCTACCATCCATTGAGGTTTCTCTTGATGCTCACAACCATAGATGACCTGAAACTCTGTATGAGAACATGCATCTTAGATGACAGTTGACACAGTTTACATCCAACCATTGGAAGGAAGGAGCCAAGAGAATGCTGGAAATGCTGGCCCTATGGCTAAAACCTCTAAGCTATGGGATAAAACAACGGCAGCCATGGGGAGAAAAAGAGTGACAGTGAAAGAATTTCAAAGGCAAGAGGTCAAGAGCACTCTATTTTTAATTTCAACGTGGGGATTGGGTACAAGTTGGCTGCCATAATCTATCAAGGGCACGCTTTTGCAAACGATAACCTCCCAGGAAGACGAGACGAAATGTGGCGCAAAAAAGAAAGAGCTTTTCTCAGCAAAATTCGCAATCCCTTTAGTCATATCAGGCCTGAAAACGTCTGCTCAGGATGCCTTTGCGCACGTGGATCTGTATGTACTTTGTGTGTACATGTGATTGTGCATCTCCCCAAAGCAGTACCCTTTAGCTATGTATGTCCTGTAAGATAAAATGAATGACTTTGAAACACTCAGTAAGAATCACTGAGAGTCATGACATGACAACATTCATCGCTGCTGTTGTTAAAAAAAAAAAGAGAGAGAAAGAAAAAAAAAAAAAAGCTGTGTTCACCTGTTTTCTACATCGGAATTTATTGGCTAATCATATTAACATCTGCAATTAGACCTTGGTAAACTGACACAAATGCATCTAAATGAACTATTTCCATCCCTTTTGAGATTTTTAATTGTTGTTGTCCTTGGCACTGTAGGGTAATCACTGAAAAGGCTCCCAGGGCTTAATGGCACATGCATCCAATTCATCTGGAGACTCCAAGCAATAAAACACCCCATCTTTTGTAGGCTCATTACAGATGAGATATTAAGGATATAGTGTCATTTTGCACATTAAAGAGGCAAATCTAGAAATATTCACTGTGTCTTTGTGGGAGAGGGGCTCTAATGTATATTGTAATAAATTGCGAGTGACATACTGTAGGTTATGACACTAAATTGCAGCTGACAAAGAGTAAGTTCACTCTGTGAAGCAGATTGAGCTGCAGTGAACAGCCCTCGGAATATTGATATTCAGGCACAGCGCTGCCATGTGGCATACTACACAGCAATTTTGCTTTGCAATGCTTAATCTGCAAGGAATCAAGATGGGAGCCCTCTTTAAAAAAAAAAATTTCACCATCTGGTGTGCGTCTCTGCAGATTTTGTCTGATTTATGAAACCCACTGAGTCTTTGCTTGCTCGCTTGCAAATTTATGGCTTTGAATGAGGAACAATAGGAGCAGTGGCCATCGCCTTAACGCCCCATTCCTTCTGCCGCTGGAGAGCGAGCCGGGTGGTCAGATATGGAACTCCTGCCAAAGTCTTGTGATTAGCAATTCGTCACAGCGTGAATTGGAACGTAAACATCAAATCGGAAAGAAAACGAGGTCAGTAAATTCTGGGATGGCATTGCGTTTGAGAGTGTGGAGGAAGTAGGGGGAAGCAAAGGCGAACAAAAATAACCTATTGCGGCTGGACCAAGCCTCTCTCCGCATAAAGCCCGTGTTCAAGTCTCTTGAGAGGGCAACAGCTGTTGTGTATTTCTGTCAGAGAGCCCCCCGACCCCCAACCCAGCACAAAAAGATGAAGTCCACAGTTTTTGAGAAAAGGTTAGGTGAAGCAGCTTATTTTTTCCCCCAAACAGGCTTCTTCCATTGATGGAAACATTTAACGGCAGAATTTTTTACAGTAAAACACATTTTGTACTCATGCTGATAAAATCCAGGATGAAACAAGTCAAGAATGATGTCTTTTTCCCAACAAAGTCCTGCACCTCAGACACTGAATGAGGATGAGCAAATCATGCTCTCACCCTGATACGGTGGTACTTTCCTCACATATGTCGCTAAAATGAAACGCATCTCTGCAATCCAATTTTAATCTCACAGTTGCCTCGCAACAACACTTCATTGCAACCTACCCCAGAGCCCCTGATAGAGAGATTTGAATAAAATGTTACAGACACAAGCAATTATGACAGATCACTCGCAGATGGGAAAGATAGAAAGAGAGAAATGGTCTTAAACTCCATTTGGTAATTACAGTTTGAGAAAAAAAAAAAAAAAAATTACAATAATAGGGCCTGAGGTGAGCCGCAGCTTCATTAAATGTCAGTTTTATGAAATCTGCAAATTGCATAGCGGGAAAGGCTACAGTGAAAAATAAACATGTGCACACATGCAGACACTGCAGAGGAAAACAGGGGCGCACACAGAGTGTATTTATATTCCTGGCCATTCTTATCTTACATGCTCTCTCTCAGAGATAAACACTTTTAGGCTCCCACTGAGGCATTGTTTCTCTCCCTGCTCATCCTGTCTTCTGGTCTAGACCTTTTGGGTCTATTCAGTGGAAACAACACAGTGGATAACATCACTTGACATTTACATGCTAGGCAAGGAAAAGTGCAGTAGGAACAGTGTCATTTGCATCCTCCCGGCTACTCCCCGTTCAGGCTCTTACTCATGTCGGAGGCTCCTCTGGGTACATTTTCCCTTAGTTGTGACCAACTAAGGGAATGGGATTCGCTCTGGCTTTTATGCCTTTAATGTTATATTGTGTCAGTGGAACGTTTAGAACAAGTGGTAGCATGTGAGATGTGCAAGGTTTGAACATGTTAGTTGGCCCTGTAATGCCTTTGGAAAGGAAGGTGAGAGACAACATTTTTAAAACAAAGAATGCGCCAAGTGAGGTACATCGAAGGAGAGCAGTCTGTGGTTTCTCATCAGTAAAACCACAGAGTAATTAGAGAAAGCACTTGAAAGCCAATTTGTGAGTTGACAAATGATCAATCTTCATCTGTTATGCAGCCACGGTAGCATTAAGCGGCAGTGGTATATGTGGTGACAAATGGCTTGCCTTTGCTACCTTAGCATCTCATTGCCTTTGGTGAGGGACTCTGAGGCTCGGTGAAGAGGTAGAACCCTTCTGTTTCTCACCATTCATAACACCATCTGCCTTTTTATGTATACATGGCGCCACACAATAGCATCTGACCATCCCGTTTTTGTGAACGTGGTATTTCAGGAACGCCTCAACTGAAATTCTCAAAATGTATACGCTTATTATGACGTCATTTCAAGCGAGTGTCTTACAGGTGATAATGATTAATGCTTTATATTTGATATCCTGAAGGCTGAGGCTCAGTTTCACTGTGACATCATAATATTCCGCAAAGACAGTTTTTTTTTTTTGTTCATAATTCAACATTATACTTCATAAGCAAGAGATGAAATTAGACTGTATAGCTCTTCTGTACTCCTGGGTTGAAGAAGTGTGTGAGGCATTCCAAGATTCAGAAATCAGAGCTTCTTTGCTTTAACTTTCAACTTATTTGGTGTGCTCCAGATCCAGACAACCACAAGGCAGCAATTTAGTATCATTTAACGTTAAAAAGACAGTTTACTAAATTCAGCAGTAATGAAAAGGTGTGTGTATAATAACAGATACATGGAACACTTTATTTGGGAATAAATAAAAAAAATAAAAGCAGCTATAATAATGTTTCTATTTCCCTTGTTGCAGAATTCCTCCAGAAGCAAATTAATTTTATTTTTCATTTTTATTTTATGCTAAATTTATTTGCCCTCTGATCAGCTAATGTGCTGTGATTTATCTGAAACTCATCCAAAATTTTATACCTTTACCATCCCCAGCGTGTGCGCCCACGATTCATTTGAAGACTTTTTAATTAGTTTGCTTTATGATAGAGAGTCCCTGTTTAGAGCCATCTCATAAAGTGCCCCAACCATTACCTCTGATAGCTCGGCCGCTATCAAATGAACCTCACAGCAGACTCCTTGCGCCGCTTCACATGACAGATGCAGCCTGCTTCCCTCAGGCTGCATTGATCCATCCCCTCCCAGAATGGATTTGGACACAATAATTCTGCAGCCAGGTAAATTGGAATAACTCTGACCATTAGGGAATTAGTTTTCTCTTTAAAATCAGCCATTGATCCCCAAGCTGAGCTGATTGGTTGCTGACCAACCAGAGAATTTAATTATCAAACAGTGTTGCTTGCTCAGCCATGTTTTCTGAAGGTCAGGGTGCCACTGCAGTCCTTTTTTCGAACAGCGACAGCACCAAGGCGAGAGATTCACAGGAGGCGGGGGGTGGGGAATCCAGTACAAACAAAGTTAGCCACGGTGGTCCTTCCCATTCCTCTGTCGCCTCTCGGCAATTGCAAGTGGCAGACCATTGCTACGCCTTTCCAGACATGGCTGTAAGCATGTGCAATAATAGTTCTCAGAAGTCACATGACACCGGTCTGGCATATTTAGAGGGACCTCTGCCCTCTTTCTCTCCTCGTTCTATCATTCTTGTCCCATCGAGGACACGTTACTATGAACTGTCAGGTATGAGGCAAAAATAACCCAGAGGTGTATAAAAATTCATTTTGTGCCTGCTTGCCATCCATTATCTTAAGTCAAAGGTTTTGCTTTATAGTGCTTATTATACCCGTATCACCGGGAATTAACTGGCTCTGAGGCAGCCGTGCAGATTACAGTTCAGGGAAAATGCTGCTAATACGGCTCCATCTAAATACACTGTAGGAAATGAATATTGCATATTGGTGACCAGATGTCATGCGCAAACTATGGATACATGCATAGATCTAATTCCCTTGAGTCTACCTGTCACGTTGCAAAAGCCTTCAATCCACTCTGATATCTTGCCTCCCTGGGATTTAGAATACAAATAAGAAGAACAAGACTCCCCATTCTTGCTAACTATAGAATATAAAAAGGACACTTAGGGGCCCACACAGGGGAGAAAGGAATTGATTGGCAAAGCGAATGATGGGACCAGAATGGAGATTGAATCCCCTTGAATGAACCAGAATGGAGGAGGAGTTGCAGCATGAATAAGGCTGTTTAAAAAGAGGATAGAGAAAACAAGCCTCCCTTGTCCTGTCTTGTGATTTCCTGAAGCAGACATCCTCCCTTCTTTTTTTACCCTGCTTATTCAAGGGTAACGTGATCCACTCTCTGTCTCTTCCTCTCTGTGTGCCTCTAATCCACTCGGCAAATACCAGTAATCTGCAAATAACACAAGAGATAATATTTTTGACTTCCCACTAAACATATTTTCTGGAATGCATCTAAGATTTGGGATCAGTGGGAGTTATAATCTCATGCAGCCATAGGACACCAATACGTCAGGATGGAAAAAGTAGAATAATAAAAGAAATCATGTCACAAGGCATGGAATTAATAATGGACTAGAGTGAAATTTACAATATTTCTGGCAATATTTCTCTTTGACAAATAAGTGCTTTTGAAACGTGGAGAGGCTGTATCGATTGGAGCAGCCCTGCAAATTCAGATGCTGATGTGAGAGTGGAGTTTTCAGCACCTTTATTTGGTGCATAAGATTTTGATTAATACACAAGCAGCAGAATGGACTAAAGTGACATTTGCAGATCATTTTTCAATGCTGTTTAATGTCCTACAGCAGAGCAACCAAAACATGTGCTCGTGTCTGGAAGTCATTGAGCAGAATGTCAGCAGAATGTGTTCAAAGTCTGTGCTTCGGGTGGTGTACAGCAGGCTGCCATTTGGCTCAATGTGAAAACAACAACAACAGTTTAAAATCTCCTTTATTCATTTCCAATCTTTCTCACAGCTTGAGTGATTTACAAAGCAAGAAAAGTCAGACTCGGACCAATTTGAGTCCCATTCCCAAGTCGTCATATATTGTTGGGTTGACCGTCAACAATCTACTTTGTTACACATTGCACTGTTTATTCTGCAGGCGAGGTTTAATTTCTTACCTGAAACATGCAGTCACTGATTTTTTTTTAATGGCAGTTCCCCAAGTCCCCATCAGCACTGGGGCCACTTACAGTTTTTGTGGCGCTACGAACGTGTTTCTAAATGCCAGCCTCCATCCGCTGGGTTTGAAGATGAAGTCCCATCCCCAGTGCGGGACTGGCTTTAGTTGTTAAACTATCCCAGCGGTTCTCTGCAAAATTATGTGGCTCTTCTTGTCATAGCATTGAGAATTGAATTTCCTAAATGGGACAGGAGTTCTCATAGGAAATGGACAACAATTACTAACCAAATGTGTTATCTCCTCCCAAGCTAATTCATCATCTTTCCCCTTTAGTGCCTTATTTCCACTGCTGCGTAATTGCTCTAGGTGAGTCAGCACATTTTGTGAGTGAGTGTATGAAGTTCTCCAGACTGTTCTCTTAATTTAATTGCTGTATTTCAAGTGAAATAGCAAAGTGTTAATATTCATCTTCTAAAGGGATGATTAATACTGTATCTGATTGCATTTCAGCTGCACTCCAGCTGTGCAGCTTGCGCACTGCACTGCAGGGCTCCAATTCCCAAAATACCAAAGGTCCATCATCCAGGCCCATGTGGACAGCATTCCCCCTCATTGTGGCGTTTGAAAAATACAACATTATACTGAATATACATTAATTTGATCAATCTCTCGGCCTGTTGAAATAAAAAAAAAAAAAAAATGCATGTTGTCCATCTACTTAAATTTTTCTTTGAAGACAGCATTAGTTGCCTTGTGAACTCACTGTAAAACATGTTACTGTACAGACAAACTCAAACTCATCACTCATCAGATTCGCTTCTTTGGACAGTCAAATCCTCAATTGACCATACAAGATGCCAACATTTACTTGATGTTGCCGACATAAGATGCTGACATCAAGTCCCTCCTGACCCTGACTGCTGTGTCTTTCCTCTGCTGTACATCACCTCCATATTGTATCGCCAACTGGTCTCCGCGCCTCTTGAACACTACAGCAATTAGACTAATAGTAAGCATATGTAAAGTAACTGGCCATTGACAACTGAATTCTGACCATGTTTTAATGTTTTGTGTGGTAAGTAAGCGAAGTTTGTGCTTCACAGGAAGCAAACGTGAAAAAAAACAAAAAAAAACAACAACCTGCTCGCAAAAAAAAAATTAAATAACATTACAATACAAACAACCATAATAATCTGTTAGCAAGTAGCTACGTGGTGAAAACATATTTTAAGAATTAATTTAAAGCTGTCGACAGTTTTTGCAGACCTAGGTTGTAATTTTCAAAGTGAGTCATGGGCTGAGTAATGAATGTAATAAATCAGACTTTTAAAGGGCAAGTAAAGGAAAATTGTGTCCGAGAGAGTTTTTCTTTGTTTTTTTTAATATAGGTCCTGTATTATTACAGTTAATTCTGAATTTACACATTGGACATTATGTACTGTATCGTGTTAATGGGCCAATTTTAAAGTTATTTTTAAGGTTAGAATAGTTGTCAAAGCTGGATTTACACACTTAGAATGCTAAAAGAACAACAATTTTAACCAGTGAGGTATTCATTTTGATATGCCTAAAAATAAAACTTTCACGGTGAACTCTATTGTCAATGAACAATGTAATTGACTGGAATCATTAACTAATTAATTCAAGCACTGCTTAGTGACGCTGCTGCCCTTTAAAATGGTCAGTGTTAAGTGCTTACATGGATAATGTTAAAATTTGCACACTTGCACACATAATTGTGAAGTAAGATGTCAGTGAGCTACTTTCACTTCTAGCGTCTGCAATTACTTTGAGAAATGAAACATGGGTTACTTGTGGCTTTATACATTTCAACGTTTATCTTATTTTAAATAATTTGTTTAATTGGCTACTATAAGTAAGAAAAAATCATCAAAGAAATGACGATAAACCAATTTCCATCATTTCTAGATATCTTCAGTTACACTTGGCCTTCTTTTCTGAGGTCAAGCTCAAATAAGTCAGATCCAATTATCTCAACACTGACATAAAGTGTTATATTTGCACATTATCACTGTTGGATGAGGGGAAGTTAAAACTAGCTAAAACTGATTATTTTCAGTTGGTAGTTTTAATGTAACTAACTCTTTGACCAAATTTGTTTATCCTAAAATATTTAGTACTAATAATATGTAATCTGTCAGTATGTCAACAGAAAGTACAAAGTGTTTGTCTACTTTCATTTATCAAGTTCCTGTCACATTTAACAATTGGTAATTTTCATACGCAAAGCAAAATGTGTGAAAAAGGCATTTAATGCAGAAAGTTTCTTTTTTGCTAACGCTCTCGCTTATGACACTCATTTTCCATTTTCCATTAAACTCATTTGCAAGTTTATCACAATAAAAATGTTCAGTTTTGCCTCCCATGCTTCTGTGGCAAGTGTTGTCCTTCATCTGCAGGTTTCTTCTTTGCCTGTTTTTGCACCCAGACATGCTGTCAGTATCTTCAATAGTATAACGCCATTTGCCAGAAAGGTTCGTCAATGGCGGGGAAGCGTTATAATATAAAGCATTATGTATAATAACTAATAGAAAGTCTCATCATTGCTGAAAAAGATGTTAAAAAAAACAAGTAATTCCATTTGAACTGAATCACAATTAAAACATGGCTATATAGATTAAATTTACTACACAAGTAAGTTGCAGTATATTCAAATGATCCCACATCGAACCTGTGTAGCAGTCCCATTGTTTGGGCTCTCATTTTTCCATCCCTCTAATTTTCATTGACTCTCAAAAACCCTCTGTGTTGATGGGAGTATTTAGATCACCTGTTTCACAGGGTTTTGTGATTGATTCCTAATTAAGAATTTGCGAGCAGCTTGGCGCTTTCCCCTCTTGGCCAATCAGGCATGACGCTTCTTCTTGGAGGCTTAAAAATACTGGCGAGTAATGGCCTGATCAATAGTGATAGTGGTCTGTCTGCTCCTGCCGTGTCACACCACAGACTCCCATCTTGAGAAGCCAGAAATTCTAGTCCGCGTATGTCCTGTTGACGTTTTCTTTGCTGTATTTGGTTCATTTATTTAACTGAAAAAATGTGGTTGAGTGATTTTCTAAGTAATTACCCTTCAACTGGGTTACTTGCGCCAGAGCTTCTTTTGTGTTATTTATATAGACTGTATGTAGGAGATAATCTGTTTGCCTCAAAATAAATCTGTCCCCTTGTTTATTTATTTACTAGTGAAGAGGAACATTTTTTTCAGTAAAATGAATTTGAGATTTGAGTTGTGCTTGAGAAACAGATACCTTCATTACCACGTCTGGTTTTTTTTTTTTTTTTTTGGCAAGCAGCTCATTATCCCCCTAAAAATAAAATTTTTGAATTCATTTAAAGTGCCATTGGAAACAGACACACTATTTTGTTTCCTGTGATAAAACAAAAAGAGAGCTCTGTCTATGTATGCCACTGCGATATCAACTTCCGCAATTAAGCACTTCATTGTTTATTTAACAGAGAACGATTAGGCCCATTAAATTTCCCCTGCCTTTTTTATCACGTGCTATTGCCTAATAAACCATGAAAAAGGGAAGGGTTTTTGCATAGAGTAGCACTTGATAGCGTACCGCTGGGTGCTCCACAGCCAGAGGCCAAAGTTCTTAAATGCAATTATTGATGAAAATCATTTCCTTATCAGTAACTAAGAGTTTACACAGTTTTAATGCCAAGTGGATAATAATGTGCACAGTGAAGAAATTTGAAATCTTAACGTTTTCTAATTTTTTTCCTATATGTGTACGTGTATATAGGAATGGTATTTTCCTTCAAGTGACTACTCTGCGTGACCTATGTCCAGTCTAAATTCAGGGTCGTAATGCTAAGACAATAGGCTTGTACCTATAATTTCTGCATGTTACCAAAGAGCACCATTTTGCCTCACCGTATTTTTAACAATTCAAGACACTATAAGTAAATAGTTGAAAGTTTCCTCCAGCAGTAATTGACACCACTTGGTAAAGGGACGTGTTATCCCTCCATATTTGTGGCTGGGTTTCATAACATATCTTCTAAGCTTGTCAGAGGTTATCATAGCACCAATTCATTAATTACAAAAAGCACCACACAAAAGAGGGCGTGCTCCACGCCAATCTGCAAAAAAGGGTAACAGTGCTTGTATGGAGGAGCCCAATGTGTCTGGCTTTCTTAAACATCTTCAGAGTGTCACGAAGGGTGAGCAGCCTGAGATAGGAGATAGTGGTAGAGAATAAATACAAGTCATGTCACAGTAAAGTGACGACGACAGGGCCACTGTCTTATTTGTTCGGTACAACACAATTAATCCAACTCGATGGCATCTTTTTTGTACTGCTAAAATAGACTGTGACATGTAACAACTTTGTCTGCGTCTCTCTCCCTCCCTCTTCTTTTCTCTCCCATCAGGTCTCCACATAATGGAGCGAGAATGAACAGAGAGCGGCTTAAAAAAAAGCATGAACTGGAGGTTTATTGAGGTCATCTGCTTCCTGTTTATATGGGACCATATAACAGTTCAGTCTTCCCGCCAAGACCCGTCGGCCACTGAACAACATGTCACCAAGCAATATGACTGGCTCATCTCTGACCGTGGACCTTTCCACCACTCTCGGAGTTATCTGTCCTTTGTGGAAAGATTCCGCCAGGGATTTACGACCAGATATAAAATTTATAGGTGAGTTCATTTTCAGCCTGTTTGCTGATGCCACGCCGGCTTTTAAAGTGTCTGCTTTAACGACTTCAATTTTTTAACCTATTAAGTGTGCATTTAAAAAAAAAGATTATTTTAGTACTTGCAGCCACTCTCAGCGGTGGACTTTTTCGTATTTTAATGAAGTACTTCCCTTTTGCTCAACGTTGTTCAGGTTCAACGTACTTGCAAGAGAAGATCAGGGGAACAAAATCATAAAAAGCTGGATGCTACAGTTGGGGAGTGGACTCTCAAAAGCAATCAAAATGACTTCAATAACATTACCAAGCTGTCTCTGGGAAGCCTTTGGAAATGCGCAAAATACCTGTTTTTATAGTTAGGTGTAAAACTGGTTAAGTTCCCATGAATAACAGTGGAGGGAAGAGAAACTTTTCAAGGTATAAACACATTCAAATTAGCTTTTACGTGTCAAATGAGTTTCACGTTGCCAAACTGGCTATTGCTTAACCAAAAATGTTGGCAATTTTAATTTGAAAATTTTTCTATTTTTAAATACGCGTATATTATTCACAACTACAAATTGGTTCAGTGCAAAGCGTTATCTAATTTTGCAGTTTCACACATATATGAACCTGCATATTACTAATTTCATATTATTAGTTTTGGACAGATACCTCTGTCTTTTACACCGTGTAATATTTTATTTTAATGTTCAATTTTCATTGATAATTAAGAATCATGATGGGAATTCTGGCTCTTGTAATTGATCTGGATCATTTGGCTCAGTTCAGGAACAAAAATCAGCTCTTCCAAACGACTTTTCCTGTATTACAAATTGTGAGTTTTAGAGTTCCCCTAAATTTAGGAATTTTCTGATCGACGATCGGTATGTGTGCAGGTGTGTCACTTTACGTTGAGTTTTCAGTCAGGGACCTTTTTCAAGCCATGAACCAGCCATTTCTTCAAGCATTTCCCCACAGTGTTGGTAACTGTGGAAAGAGCGTTCAACACTATCTCGAAACTATGTGTCTTTTTATTTAACTTTTGTAGTCGTTAAACAATATTTTTGTTAAATATATGATGGATTCCCTTGTTAACTTTTGCATTTGTTCCTTTCTCCTTAGACTTTAGGTGAATTGTTACTCCCCCCAAATAAGAAATGAAGAAAAAAGTAAATTGGTTGTTGACTCCGACCCTTCACAAAGAAGCTCACTTGTTTGCAATTGACCCACGACTTCTTATGACCAAATAATAGTTTGAAGTTTACATATTTTCCACCTTACATTTCCCTTTATGACTCTACTTGTCTTCTCATATGTTGCATGCACATGTAGAGGTAAAGAAATCAAATGGCTTGCAAACCTTTCTGATAATGCCATGCACTGATTTCATCGCAACCCCCTGCACTCTGCTTACTCACAAATACAGAAAGACTCAGACAAAGAACGAGTTATTTGCAACATTCCTCTGGCAATCCTTTTTTTTTTACAGAGCTCGTTCTTTCTCTCCGCCACCGCCTCCGTCTCTCTTGGTAACTTGCCATAGCCCCTGGTCCCCACTGGCTTTCATGCCCTGATATTGTCACATGAACAGTAAACAATGTTTTTGCATAACGTGTGACTTGACGGAGCAGGATGTTGCACAGAGACACGCATCTCAGAGGCAGAACTTCTGAAGTCGCTTCCCACCGACACTGTGCAGCCGTCATGTGCTGTGGTGATTTATTAAAACAGAGTGTGTGTTTACGTGTTGGTTGCTCCTGGGAACGGTGCTGGTGGCTCCTGCTGTTCCTTCCTCTTAGCTGCCATTAGTGGCATCAAATTCAGCCACCAGGGATAGCTATCCCTCTCCTTGTGACAGGATAATTAAATCTTGCATTGAGAGTTCTAATTTTGAATTAAAAATGAAAGGGATACAAACAACAAACACTACCTGCATCCGTCAGACATCTGCAGAGCTGTCAGAAAAACATACTGTTTGAAAGATTTCTTTTATTTTGTAGAATCTACAATGATTTGACTTTGCCTTTGAGCATTTCCAATAGTGTAATTGAAAATATACAATGTAAAACAGACTGCAGTTTACTGGCAAACTATTAGTGGACTAAATGAAAAGATGCTTTTGAATAGCTGATACATATTCAGCCAAGAATATACAATACCTGAGTAAAGGAGGTGAAAAGTTACCCTAGAAATCCAAACGTTTTCCAATAATTCTTATCTCGACCTGGACCCCCAGTTAATTTCACTGATAAACACATCTTTAACCAGAGATGGTGTAAAACTCAGTGACATCAGGTGGTGTAGTGTTTGGTTGGAGAGAAATCATACGTACTCTCTGTCCTCATCGGCTCATGATTGCCCAGCCGTGCTCTACTCTAACCAGCAATGAGAACTGAATCGCTTTGTAAATTTCCCTGGGGACTTTCTCTGCCTCGACGATTTAGTGGTGGAAAGTGGTTGAATCAGATTTGCAGAGAGACAAAGCATCCATTCCTTTCGGCCGCTCTTATCAAGAGATATTGCCTCAGAGACATGCTGCGTGGACAATGCCAACCTGATCAGCAACAAACAAATCTGCCCCATCTTTAATAACATGGGCACTCCGCCTAATTCGAAGGATAAACACAGATTTAGGACGTGCCAGCCTCTTGTCTGGTGCTCTGAAAAGGTCACCGTCGCATTAAAGAGGAAGGACACAGGCCACCAATTATCTTCCTCTAAACTTAAAAAAATTATGGGAGCCTGTTTTATGTAAAAGAGCATGACCACTGTGTCACCTCTTATTGCAATCTTCACACTTAATTCCATTTTTCACATGAATGAATGCACATCTCTTGAATGGTATTCATCAGCCTCTTTCACTGATGGCTGCAAACTGCTCTTCTATCAGCCCTGCAGCTGAAATGATGTTTGTGCTTCTGTCCGTGGTGAAACGATGGCCTGTTTCACTTGCACTCGTATCTGGTTCTGTTGCTTGTACCCTATTATGGGGTCGAATGTGTTTCAGATGATGCGTGTTCTCTCTTTGGTCTTTGTTCCCAGAGCTCTATCTCAGGTTCTTGTGTGCCTGAGTGAAAAACCAATATAAATGCAAATATGGTAGCCATTAATGCATTTTTAAAGGCTCAAATCCACATTGCACTGTAATCAAAGAGGCGAGATGGGGGTTGTTTAGAATAAAAATATTTATGAAAATGAATAGCTCTGATTGATCATACTTTGTAAAGCCATGCTGGACGGACTGAATAGAGAAGGTTGATAGAGCTATTCTTCTCATTGGACTAGGGCTCGCAGGATATCAAAATTCATTCATGGTTTTGATGGCCTGCATTGACCCTTTTGAAATATTTGTAAATAGAATTTTATTCAAGCTAATAATCCAAAACAAAGACCTTAGATTTTAACTAAGTGTTTTAAGTATAAATGTAGTATTATATGATGTAATTTACAGTTGAATGAAAAGAGTAGTTGAATAATTGCACTGCACTGTTGTACTTAAATGATTGGAGAAATTCTAAAAAAAGTTACTTTATCAACAATCATGATCACATAATTGTACGAGAAGCTAATTGAATCCAGTAGAGGTGTCTGCCTGAACTTATTAAAGAAGGGTTACAATATGTAATATTATGTTGCATCAAATGATTTTCAAACGCATACACTAAATATTATACATTTTCAAAGCATAGCCAGCAAGCTAACATGTTAAATAGCCTATTTGTGACTGTCATAGCAAGCTGCTGCTTGGTTGAAGAGGGAAAAAAATAATAGGACAGTTATAGGAAATTTTCCCATTCATCTTTTTACTAAGAGTCAAATGATATTACACATTTCTGTTTGACTATTATTTATATACACAATGTTTTCTTATAAGTAAAAGTTTACTTGCATGAACTGAGCTATGCAAACAGTAATGAGAAACATATGGCAGAGTCAATCATTTGCAACAATTCCTGATGGTTCTGTAAGGCATCGTTCATTCATGTATTTGTGTTTTTTCAGGTTGAAGAGTAGTAACCTACATGCACATGCACTAAACTAGGTTAGTCATTAAAATACTTTTGTGTAGTTTGGGAGAGATTAGTAACTGCATTCATAATTGCATGATCCACGTAATCGAAATGATTTTCTGCAATTTAACTAATACAATTATGGGCTCTGCAAAGGAAGATTTTAACAGATCATCCATCTGTTATTGAAATCCCTTTGACTAACTGCAAGCATTTCTTTTTTTTTAATCCTTACGGCTTTAAAAGTAATGTGTTTGTTAAGAAACCATCTCTGCACACTCATGCATTTTTACAATCCCTCGAATAACAAAGTAATCCTGCTAGGAGCAAAAACCTCACCTGGACATTCTTAGAGACATTTCAAAGTGCTTTTGAATAGTGGGTCATTTTATCTAAGTTTTTGCAATAAACTTCATCATATTTTATTATATTTTGGTGTTTTTCTTTCAAACTAGTTGTGTGTAAGGACTTTTTCTAAGCAGCTTTACTTATTTAAAGCTGTTTTTTTTTTTTAAGCATAAGTTTACTGCTTCTTTCAGTGTGAAGCAATAGGGAATTTTTGAAAGCTATGCTTTCAAAGTAGCCGCCCCAGTAGTGGAGATAAGCTGGCCGTTCTTTTAATACTCAATGTTGATACTATGAAACATATATTTTCATTAAATCTATGATCATTGTGACCATTTGGTTTAAGATACTAATTGACCTTTGTCCTCTGTATCTCCATACCCACACCAAACCAGTGTTTAATTTTGACAGATTTGACAGTTATATTTAATTCAAGCACATTATGCATTCCTCTAACTGAACACTTCCTTCATGATCGTAATTATTCCTAAGTATATTCAGCCCACAGACACTTGATAAGCACTAAACCCTGAATATGTAATTTGCAGCTCTAATTTGCATGTGCAAACAACTTTTTATTCAGTCTCTAATTTAAACTCCACACTTCACCTTTTTATTGCAAAAAATTTAATCCCAACTTTCCTTTCATTTTTAATGATCGAGCCTGTTGCAATTTATGTAAAAACATTTGTGAAGGGACTAGCAATGACACACATTGAACTTTCACATGTGTTCATTGTGAATGCATCTGTGCTGATCATGGGCCCAATTGCGTTTGAAGCAGAAACAAGGTGTAAAATTTGTGTGACTCACGTCTTGATTGGTTTGGAGGAACCATCTTTAATTGGATAGTGGGGTGAGAGCAGATTTTATGTAGTTGACAGATTTGCCTGGAGATGCTTCAGCGATGTTTAATTCAGGAGGCTGGAGCCAAAGAGAGAGGAGGATAGATGCAGACAGGAAGGCGGGAGGGATGAAACGGGGAAAAAACAGTAATGGGGAAGCTGACAGTGAGGTTATGGACTAGGTTACAAAGAGCTGCCCAACAGATGCATTGGAGTGAACCAGACGACTCACAAATACCGTGAACCCAAGTGAACCTCATTCTAGCAAACAAAACATAACGAAAGTCATCTATTATTAAAGCCTTTTCTGCATCTAATCACAGCTGCGTGGAGGAAATCACATGTTTATCATCTGCCACAATGTTTTTAATATCATCTGGGACTTAGATGGAAGGATTTCGGGCACAGCAAGAAAATGGTAAACTGTTCGTCTGGTTTTATTCTGCAGTGCATGTCTGCTACTCAGTGGATGGTGCACATGATTTGTTTATTTATTTCAGACCCAAGTAATAAAGGTCAGCAACATGTGACCAACATGCAGTCTCCTGTGGAAATAATGTCGTGGTGGTTTCAGGATAAATCCTGCATAATTATCAACCAAAATCGTTTAGGTTAGAGGATAAAGCCCCTTGCACAGTACAACCTGTATAGTCACCACAGTATTGCCTGACCCGCTGATCATTTTGCGTTTATTTTTTTTCCATTTTTTGCGTGATATTATGATGTATGAAAGTTTGAATTAGATGAGTCACCGTAGAGGATGCTGTCTATCGGCTCACATTTTGGCAGTCAAAGTGAATTCCCATATGCTGACTGAAGCACTAACCAAATCGACTCTTAAATTTCATAAACTGATAGCTGAAGCTCCAGCACTGCTTTTGTAAACACATTTTTCATGATGGCTTGAATATCAATTTAACTTCTTAAATATAGCAGCGTTTGAACTAGGGCTGACTGCGCTTACAAGCATATACACTCACAGGCAATTTAGTCTCCAATATACCAAACCTACATGTTTCCGCAGCATAGCAGCGGATCAGATAGAGAGAAAAGGACAAACTCTACAAACATCCAAACTGTCTCTGTACAGACTGCGAATCCATCTCAATCAAATCTCTTTGAGGCAACACTGCTAACTACTGCACCGCCGTGATATACAGTTACACAAAATGCAATCTTATCCTGGAATTACACTGTAATTATGGAGTAGGGAGTAGTGCTGACACTTGGTGTTGATTTCTCAGCTGCGTAAGTTTGGGAGCGTCAACAAGGGCCCAACTGAGGAGCACAAGGAGTACATGCCACTTCTCTTCTCCTACCTAGTGGTAAAAAGCCTCCATTGTGGGACGACTTAATTACTGGCAAGGAAGGGATGGTAATTAGAGGAGAAACAGGAGGCTAGGAGAAACTGTCAGGGTTAAGTACTGACTAATTCAATGCGTGGGATGTCTGTGCCACTCTCCCTCGAGACTGGCAGAGGAACATCACCACAAGAGTAGCAAGCTTTGATGGGGAGATGGATGGAGGTGCAGAGCATTCTGTCTCATGTTACCATTTCTGTAATGTTATCAATTTGTTGGTAAACTAAAACTCAGCCCATCATGTTGCCCTTTAAAGCAAACGGTGATAGCAAATGGTAGACCCTGGCCCGATGGTAAGTTGATATACAATACAGTGAATGAGCCCCTGTCTGAGTGGCCAGCCAGCAGAAAATGCACAGGAAAACACAATCATTATTATTGTTTTTTTTCACCTTAATAGAATTATCCAAAATGAGGAGAGTGGGCTGTGCCTGGTCAGCAGCAGCATCGAGCGGTATTGGCATGAGCGTGATACATATGGAAACAGTGTCAGGTTCTAATGTCTGTGCTAACCTGCAATAAGATTGCACATTACAGGCCATACAGCTGCGAATGACCTAATCATTGTAAAATGTAGCGTTTGCAATAATTTTTTGATGCTTATCATCCCATTAGGTTCTCCCTGTCTCATTTCTATAAAGGAATAAGGTAACTGTATAGAAATCTCAGTGTGATCTAAGAAACCAAGTGCAAATTGCCAAATTAGGCTACTAGCAAAGTAAGAAAACATCTTAATTTGACAACACACATTGGAAACAATGAGTGCACAAACAAAAAAGTCATTTTTCATAAAAAATTTAAATTGTGATAAACCAATTAAAATCGCTACAACTGCAACTTTGATTTTGCCACCTTTTAATAGTATCAACTAGTCAAACTTTTAGAGCCAGTCCACTGGATGAAAGAAGCACTGTGACATACAGACTTGACGACAGTAAGAAAATACAAATGCTGAACACTTAAAACATAAATGTACTTGTACTGTTTGCACCAAAACAGCAGCTTCTCAGGAAAACTCATTTGTTGACTGAAGTTCATAATGATCAGTACGGATGAGGATTATGGCACCTCCTTTGAGAGGAAAAAAAAAAGTGAAGGGTATAAAATGGTATAAATGGTTATACCTGCATGGAATTCAGAGGAGATATGTATTTTTTTTAGAAGTGCATAATTAAAAAATCTTTGTCCTTTCATAATTTTTCTCATGCGTGATCATCATCCTCCTCTGTAGGTCAGTGTTTCATAGAATGCTAATTTAAGTTTGAGGGTACAGTCAGTGCATTATATTGGGAATAAGTATGTAATGTTATATTTACATTAGAGAATGTAAGAGAATATCAAAAGCACCTTTCTGTTGGTGTAATACTTGTTAGTGAATGGTGATTAAAGTTGAAAGAGAAATGTATTACGTAGTTGTTCAGCAAGTAAAATGTCCACAGTGTGTATAAAAATAAACTGAGAAAGAAGGCACTACAGTAAGTTAGCAGCCTGATATCTTTAGAAGACAGCTCTGATCTTCAGGGGCTCATAAAGAAAAGGCCTGATTAGTGGGATTAACATGTAATGACTTTTCGCCTTTTCAGAATTGAAGCTGTTAAGCAGCAATGATGGGATACATTACCACTAATGTTTTATGTTTGTGTCCACTATACTGCCTCTGGTATGATATCTAAAACTTAAAAACAAGCAAGGGAATGAATTAGAATTCAAATTTTAATGATGGAGACATCAGTAAGTGGGTCAGAGTAAAGTCTACAGATCATGCGAAGCAAGTTGACAGTTGAAACAAAATGTAGGAGGAGTTATGTTGAAGTGTTTCCTTAAAAAGAGAGAAACACCGAGTTATTTTGGTGTAAGTTGCAAGGCTGTAGTACATACGGCTCATTTGTTATGTATTTTTACACTTGTTGTAGCGCCACCCTCTGGACCATTAATGCACAAAGCCAGCGGAGGAAGTATGCCATTTATTGGACCTCGGTTACAGCCAGTCCCCTCACAATTCTCACTGGCCTTCCTCGTGCATTTGATCGTGACTTAGCGTAATTGGAAAGCATCATTTTGCCTTGTAGAGAATGTGGCATTAAGCTACAGCAAATCACAAAATGAAATGTGGCATCCTTTTTTGGAAAAGTTCTCTCAAGAAACATGTTCTCATTAACAACGCTGCACAGTATTATGGGCTATCTTAAAATTGCCCTGCATCTTTTGTGAGGGAACTGTCAATGTCAGAGACGCTGAATTCTACTTGCAGTCATCTTATCGGAACTCTTATCCACTTGGACTGGCAGATACAGTGGGGCAAAAAAGTATTTAGTCAGCCACTGATTGTGCAAGTTCTCCTACTTAGAAAGATGAGAGAGGTCTGTAATTTTCATCGTAGGTACACTTCAACTATGAGAGACAAAATGAGAAAAAAAAATCCAGGAAATCACATTGTGGGATTTTTAAAGAATTTATTTGTAAATTATGGTGGAAAATAAGTATTTGGTCAATAACAAAAGTTCAACTCAATACTTTGTAACATAACCTCTGTTGGCAATGACAGAGGTCAAACGTTTCCTGTAAGTCTTCACCAGGTTTGCACACACCGTAGCTGGTATTGTGGCCCATTCCTCCATGCAGATCTCCTCTAGAGCAGTGATGTTTTGGGGCTGTCGCTGGGCAACACGGACTTTCAACTCCCTCCACAAATTTTCTATGGGGTTGAGGTCTGGAGACTGGCTAGGCCACTCCAGGACCTTGAAATGCTTTTTACGGAGCCACTCCTTCGTTGCCCGAGCGGTGTGTTTGGGATCATTGTCATGCTGGAAGACCCAGCCACGTTGCATCTTCAATGCTTTCACTGATGGAAGGAGGTTTTGGCTTAAAATTTCACGATACATGGCCCCGTTCATTCTTCCCTTAACACGGATCAGTCGTCCTGTCCCCTTTGCAGAAAAACAGCCCCAAAGCATGATGTTTCCACCCCCATGCTTCACAGTAGGTATGGTGTTCTTGGGATGCAACTCAGCATTCTTCTTCCTCCAAACACGACGAGTTGAGTTTTTACCAAAAAGTTCTATTTTGGTTTCATCTGACCACATGATATTCTCCCAATCCTCTTCTGGATCATCCATATGCTCTCTGGCAAACTTCAGACGGGCCTGGACATGTACTGGCTTAAGCAGGGGGACACGCCTGGCACTGCAGGATTTGAGTCCCTGTCGGCGTAGTGTGTTACTGATGGTAGCCTTTGTTACTTTGGTCCCAGCTCTCTGCAGGTCATTCATCAGGTCCCTCCGTGTAGTTCTGGGATTTTTGCTCACCATTCTCATGATCATTTTGACCCCACGGGATGAGATCTTGCGTGGAGCCCCAGATCGAGGGAGATTATCAATGGTCTTGTATGTCTTCCATTTTCTTACAACTGCTCCCACAGTTGATTTATTCACACCAACCTGCTTGCCTATTGTAGATTCACTCTTCCCAGCCTGGTGCAGGTCTACAATTTTCTTCCTGGTGTCCTTCGACAGCTCTTTGGTCCTGGCCATGGTTGAGTTTGGAGTCTGACTGTTTGAGGCTGTGGACAGGTGTCTTTTATACAGATAAATTGAGTTCAAACAGGTGCCATTAATACAGGTAACAAGTGGAGGACAGAAGAGCTTCTTAAAGAAGAAGTTACAGGTCTGTGAGAGCCAGAAATCTTGCTTGTTTGTGGGTGACCAAATACTTATTTTCCACCATAATTTACAAATAAATTCTTTAAAAATCCCACAATGTGATTTCCTGGATTTTTTTTTCTCATTTTGTCTCTCATAGTTGAAGTGTACCTATGATGAAAATTACAGACCTCTCTCATCTTTCTAAGTAGGAGAACTTGCACAATCAGTGGCTGACTAAATACTTTTTTGCCCCACTGTATGTGCTTTATTTAGCAAGAAGCTTTATTTTCAGTACATATAAGACATAAGAGAATTGTTGAATTGAAGGAGCTGTTTTTTCATTTTACACGTTACACGAACGGAAAATAGTAAATAGAAATCAACCTAATAATACCATTTCATTTGGTCTATGACTGGCAGTTATATGGGGCAGACTGAGCTCAGCAGCAAATGGAAGGGATACAACAAGCTGCATATAGGGCACTGACAATAGAAGTCATTTCTTTTTACTCCATAAATGCCTTGACCTTGACCTTGCCTTGGTAGGGTTTTGTTTTATGTGCATAGGTGGAGCACTGTTGATGGTTTCATTAGAGGACACAGAAGGGAATGAGGTGTTTTATCAACTGTAGGCAATAAGCCGTATACGGGAAGACCTTACATGAAATCATCTGCTGACCTTTGCTGTCTCTTTTTAAAATGCATTGTAATGTACCTTCCCTTGTACGAAAAGGGTATAAGTTTAGAATTCTGTGTGATTCAAGGTTTCACTTCAGCCAGTCTCTGCATCCTGTTCCTTTTCGTGGAGGTCTATGATGATTTCCATGCAAGCCTTGCTCACACAGCCGGAAAAGTTCATCAGCAGAACTTGTCATATTACACAGTTAATTAGATTTAAGCACATGCTTATGTCACCAACCCCTGCATACGCTTCTGGCACTATGTCCCGTCAAATTCTTGAGATTAAAGTGAGTTAAGAGATTGTTTTTGATTAGATATGTTTTCGTTTCATTGCCTCACCACAAGTATAGACTGTGCTAACAAAGCGATTATGCCAGCAATCATATTCCTTTTGGGCAATCACGTCCATTTAGTGGAATGCTCCAATTAATTGTTAATAAGTAAGATGCTCACATGTAAATAGTTTGAGTCATTTTAAATAACATCAGCAAAATTCTTACATACATCAACATGAAGCACAATAGTTCCCCACACGGTCAGTAACTTATATGAGTATATGTTCTTTTATCAACTCTGTCATTCTGGTGGTAAGAAAATTAAATTTGTTTATATCCCTTTTACCTTTGCTTGCCTATTGAAGATTGCACATGGGGGTCAGTCCATTTTCTGCAAATGCAAAATGTAATAAAATTATCCAGCAAAAATTCTTTAAAGCTGTGCCAGACAGAAAATTGAATCGCAGATTAATTCATACATTGTGCGGATTTCTCCACTTCATTCTTTTTTTTTTAAAGTTTCCTAGCCTGTTTGTTGACCCAACCCAAACCCCTTCAATAAACCTATACACTTTTAAACTTTTGTGGCATTTTCTTTAGCTTTTAAACTTTCATAAGCCCCAAAAAGCGCACACCATAAATCAAAGTCTTCCAGCATTTCCACTTCTACATGTGGATATAAATGTTTTACACTAACCTTGATGCAATTCTTTCTACCCTTTACTTTCTTATCTATCAAATGAAAACACATTCTGCACTACATCACATATTTGAAGTATAACAGCACTATCAAAGTTTCTCTTGCTTCACTGAACTTATTTATACTCGAGGACACCTATGACAACATCTCTGTTAGTGTGTATGTTATATCATTAACTTGACAGACGTGGGATTTAAAGCGATTTACTGTTAACATGCACCTCATTTTATCTAAACCCATTAGCATGGCACGGTTACGTGAATGTTTTTACATCGCCTCTCTGCTCGTGTATTTACCTTTTTTTTTTTTTTTCTTTTTTGTATATCAGCACCATGACTGAATCTTTAAATAACCCCTCCAATATCCTGCACTCTTTACACTGCGGCATTTAGAAATCTGACCCAGCGTCTTGCAAGTATTTAAGGGAA
Organism: Mola mola; assembly: GCA_001698575.1. Classification (NCBI taxonomy): domain Eukaryota; kingdom Metazoa; phylum Chordata; class Actinopteri; order Tetraodontiformes; family Molidae; genus Mola; species Mola mola. The sequence goes on along the minus strand of KV751320.1, from coordinate 2,953,948 downwards.
AAAAACCAAACAAACAAACCAAGCACAAACAAACAGTTTAGCACACTAAAATAATATCCTACCGCTTCATGTGAAGCCCTTCAATATGCACTTCATTTATAGCATTTTAAAAGGCTGTTGAAAGTCATATGGGTTTTAAATGTATCTCTGTCTGTTTGATTTATCACTGGGATTTGCCTCCTTATTACAATGAAAGGTTTTTTGTTTTGGTTTTTTTCCCTTGTCTTGTGTCTTTCATTACATAAAGCTACTGCAGGAAGAAACACGGGCATCCAAATTTGCATAATTGAATGCACTGTAGAAGAGACTGTTGTTGTTTTTGCAATCTAGCTTAGTCATTAAATCTGTGAGGCACTTTGACGGTCAAAATGTTAACCATAATTTTAACCGTGATTTTCTGTCCATAGAGTTTTCATCCTTTTCATTTTTACATCGGGCCAAAACAATATGAATACAGTAATGTCACCTTTTGCTAATCAGGTGCCAAACCTCTTAAATGCTTCATAGAATATTAGTTTATTCTGACTTATTGGTTTGTGAATCTGCTTGGTTTTGCTTTTCACAGTTCAGCCAACAGAGACCAAACAATTTACTGTATCAAAATGACATGATAGACACTTACAGTATATATTGTATATAAACCAGAGTGTCATCCATATATTGGTTAAAGATGTAAGGATACTCACAAAAAATATCTGAATAAATAATTAAATAAAAATATCAAATCTGAGTCGACTAGAAGCTGCTTTCAAAGAACTAATAAGTTGAGGAATAGGTCTCTCTACATCTTGAAATGCAAGTGACTATTACTGAATTTTCTACATTTTCAAGAGAGAGGAAACATATCCTTCGAAGTCCTATCAGCATTTGTTAGTCTATCTTTGTAAGGTCAATGACAGCTTGAGTGTTTTTTTTTCTGCCAGGTCTTCAGCTGCTTGTATCAGGTAAATCACATGAGGCATGCAGCTTTAGAAATGCAGCCCATATGGACACCCATAAAGCCTGCTGGGTCACATGTTAGTCGTGATAGCATTTATCCCTGAAAATGTACCATATTGAAGCAGATGAGATCATGCTGCACAGTTTCTGTGTGGGAACACCATGTACAGAATAAAAGGAAATAAGTCAATAATGTGTGGGAAGACAAAAATCGCTTCACAAAGTCATTCATGGGGGAATTACCATTATTGGATCAAAGTCTCCCCCAGTCCTCACAGCTTGCCAGCATTTTCTGTTAAGGCCGTCATGGTGCACTGCTATCAGTCTGCTAAGCATGGCTCTATGAAGAAGAGTGTGCCAAAGATTCTTTGAGGTCCATGGAATGTTTAATGGACCTTTTGTTAATAATGTGCGATCCTACAATGCAAAACCTGCATGTGTAGGATAATTTGCTAATTAATTCTAATAAAATAGTATTATGGCTATAGATAAACCAGATCATCATGGTGAAAATCATCACACCACCCCTAATTCTTTTGACTCATTCTTTATCACCAAGTTTTTCTTTTGAATGGGTTTGATTTTCAATTTGTTAACGACAAAGACATTTCTCTTTTATTTCCCCACAGGCAAGACGTCCTCAATCTTTCACACTTTCAGAGGCAATGATACGAATGTAAGAGGGCAGAGTGAGCAAATAAACACAACTCTCAAAAGTTGCATGTGCACCACTCCAAATATTAAATTGTATTTTAGTTTCCATTTTCATGACAAAAGGACCAAGATCAGCCACTTGTGTGCTTGAATTGAGATCTCGCTGTAATTTCCCTCCTTTTTTTGTTGATAGGAGTGTAGCCCATTAACATCAGCACTGTCTGTTTCACAATACAATAAAGGGAAAGTGGGATTGGTAAATGACTGTAAACAAGCATCTTAAGTATAAGAGAAATATTTTTTTTTGATTTGTATGCATACAAACTAGCTCAGCTGTAGCCGATTTAGACTTTCAGGGCAGTAATTAGACAGCCTGTGATTTTTTTTTTTCATGTCTTTGTTTAGCAGTTGGAAGTAAACTGGTACCGTCTTGAGTATTTTTTTAGGTGACAATAAATTTGACTGAAGTAGATCGTTCAAAAAGATGTTTTCGCATTATATCCTTTCCCACCAGCAACTGAATTATTAGTCAAGTCACCCCCAGAAAACAAGTAGTGGAACAAATTACTAAAAATGAAAAGTTCATCCTTCATCAAAGCATGAAAGCCGCTGCTGTCTGTTCCTTCTCCCATCAGGAGGAGCAAACGCTACCACATCAGTGGCATCAAACAAACACGGCTTATTTCATGACGTTCTGCATTTCAGGGGCACCATGAAAACAACGGGAATCTTGAAGGGGAAAACAAACTCGGTTAAATTGGAAAATGATAATACGATGTCGTGGACAGCATGCTGCTCTCGACTCCGCTTGTGATTCATGCAACAAGACATTGTGAGGCTTTTCAATTTCATTAGATTTTTCATATTTACATATTACATATTTTGTCATATCAGATTTATGTATCCTGGGCCACAAAAGGTTGATTGAATTGCCCAGGCCTATTGCACTACTGTAGGTTTCAGATTCATGCAAAGTCAAATTTGTCCGATACAATGACTGGTAACATCCAGTGTGCAGCCATGAGCTATCATCTGATTTAGTCTTTTTTTTTTTTAAATTAGAATTTGTAACAGGTTAGTATGGGCAAGAATAGCAGAGCAGACTGACTCACCAGATGAAACGTGTTCTGTATGGAAGGAGATATGCAGAACTGGATGACTGCATCATGAACGTGAAGGAAGCAGAAGGAACTACCGAGTGTGGTCAGCTCCCATGTCTGTGGAGGCTTTCAATGAATGCTTGGCAGGAGCATTGGAACAGCAGGGTTAACAAAATAATGTAACTCTAAATTAAACATTTGGTGTGACTTCAGCTGGATGAATATTGTATCCCCCGCATATAGTGACACTTTCAGGGTGATGAATATTGTATCTTTATCTATTAATTAAGACTTTGCGGCTAAAAATAAAGGAAAGTCCCTTTAGGGTACTTTTTTCCCACTACAAAGATTTCAGATGTTTGATATTTTTTTGCTTTTCTGTGTCGCATTGATCGCTAATTGTAATGAGTAACAATATTGTGGTATGTTATGAATAGGAGCTCTAAAAATGAAACGTCTATATCAGCGATCAATAATTAAGTTGTTGGAGCAATGCCAAACGGATCCCATCTCCCTATTTGAAGAGGTTTAAAAACTAATGTGAACTTGCTGGTTTGTTCCAGAATGAAACTGGGCTTAATACTGCATTTTCAAAATAATGACAACATAAATTGCAAGCTTAATTTTCACTGTATCCAATGGCATTTTCTTTGACAGGCAGCGCTTCTAGTGCTAAAGTGTGATGTAACTCAGTACAACAAAAACTGTACCTTCAGGAATTACAACAGCATTGAATCACCACCTCTGCCACAGTCTGTCGAAAAATAACAATTATTAGCAGAAAGTAAAGAAGACGTAGGGTCCATTCTCCTGTTCCTCTTGGTATCTTTTTCCGTGGTGCTTATCTCACCCTGAGACTAAAAGTAATCGCATATCTTGAGTTGGAATGTGAGATTCAATTCAAGACCTTCTTTTGTCTTATACTTATTTATTTATTTTTTTTAACATTTAATGGTTTGATTTCAGCATCTTCAACATGCCTTTACAATGTCGTGCAATATTTTTGCACTTGGATAGAATAAAATGAAACAAATGCCACTTTACTAAAACTGGCCCATTTATTTTTAAACGCTACATTGGTGAGTGTCTGCAGTCACTCAATGAGACAAGGTACTTTAGCTCAAGGGAAAGATTTATTTTGGCCTGTTTTTCTTTATTTTTTTTATTTTTTTTTTTCCCTTTTTCTAAAGCAGGCTCATCATTAAATCTTCCTTTCAAACTACTCTGCACCACACTGTTGCCCTTTATGACAACACCTTGTCTACTTCAAATATTGTTTTGATAGCACTAACATGTTTATGGCGTGGTGTAACATTTTTATTTGCCTTGTTTTATCATAAAAGGTTGTTTGTGGGCCTCAAGTGAAGAAAAAAGGGACCAGATATCCCAGATATTTTGTCAGATATATCCCTGATTTTCTACCACAACAAAGATGTGACAAAGTTCAAGATGTAGCTGAACAATCCTTCTGAATATGTACTCCATTTGGCTGGTAAGGCTTTGATACAGCGTGAGAGGAGGACCAACAGGAAGCCAAAATGACAAGTTCCCGCTAACACTCCAGTTTTATTGTGTCCTGATGTCTTTCAATAGGAGTCCAAGAATGAACATGTTGTCTCAGTGTCCTGCAGAGCGAGTTTCCAGCTCAATTAATTGGAGATTGTTTTCCTGCAAATCTGTGTCTCCCTTTCGTCTGTGCTACCTCGGTTTTTCATTCATTTATTTTAAATCTGGGCCAGAATGAACAAAGTGCCTGTGGTGACACACTATATAATGGTTGTTTCTTGCCCCTGTAAAAGCTCCAGGGAATATTATCTGGATGTCAATACAACTAAACTCGAACTGAAGCAGACAACATGCTCAACATGCTGCCTATAAGGTGCCACTCCATACAAGCATTCTTTCCATTATGGTTACAGAGAGCACCAACTACTGTAGTGGTATAAGTAATAATACAACATTTATACCGACAAAAAAAGTTTTAAGTGTTGTCATAGGTTAGGCAGATTTATATGTTCAATTGAAACCCTTTTAGTCAGACGTAAGAGCCCTTTTCCAAAACACAAAAAGAACGTAGGGTTACTTTGTAACCTCTGGTTCTCTGAGTGAAGAGACTGTTACATATTCCATATGTACAGGGTAATTCTTTAACACAAGCATAAAAATTCAGTAGAATAACCAATGAATTATTTACAAATGCACAATATTTACATACAAACCAGTCAATACCCTGCAAGACGCAAAGGCCAATCTGTGAAGAGAGTGGCCATTTAGATCAGCCTGCAAGATGCTAAGCTGCCTAAAGGAGAAGAAAATGATTGAAAAGTAGCCCTTGATACTGCCACTCAAAGGAGGGATCGGTTGCTACATTCAGATATTAGAATCTTGAAAATATAGATTGAGATGACCGTGTGGCTGCTGCATATATTATAGCATATAAGGCCCCTCCTGACAAGGCCCGTGAGATCGTCACACTGTGAGTGTGCTCGAGCCCCTGACAGTATAAGCACACCTGAGGTCACACTTGCCTGTTGTATCGCATACACACGCCAGTGAGACAGCCTAGATTTAGACAGGGGACTGCCCAAATGCTTATGGTCGAAGCGAATAAAGAGCTGATCAGTTTTCCTGATGGTCTGTGTTCGCCAAATGCACTCTACTGTTTGAATGTAGCAGCCAGTCCCTCATTTGGGGAGCGGTTGCTGGCTGTGTCTTTTCTGTGTTCCATGGGTCAGTTTTACGTAGTTTAGACTGACCTAAACAGCCCCTCTGCTTACCATGCTTGGGCTGTGCATCTTGCAGGGCTTTGACCTGGTTTGTATGTATATAGTGTACATTCGTAAATAGTTCATTGGTTCTTCTATTGTGTTTTAGGCTTGTGGGCTGCACCGTCTTCTCTGGGTGTCTTAAAGAGTTACCTCTTACATATGCAATATGTAATGGAGTGGAGAGAGTCTCAAGACAATAGGGAAAGTACATCGTAACCCTGATTCTCTGAATAAAGTCTCGGAGTCCATTTTGTTCCATAACTCTCTACAAGAGCCCATTATCCATGCATAAGGGTCCCACCGTGCAGCGTAAGGCTCGACTGTAACATTCTTAATCAAATATATTGTATTAGGCTGTCAGTGCCCTTGACAGTATTTATAAATAATTATAAAAGTATTTTTTATGGCTCTCTATTTATGTATCCTGTTATTTCAGAAGGTCACAGGCACTTCCACACAGGCAAATGTGATGTACCCACCCTCCCAAACAAGTTACTTGGATACAATAATGTAATAATCAACTATGTTTCCATTTCCCTCCAGTGCAGCTGCAATGCCATTTATCTCCTCTTAACTTCCTCTGATAGGTCATTAAACCAGTCTTGGATCTGCGAAGTAAAGCACTGAATCATGTCGCCTGTTCCATATGTTGGCATGCATAATCGGGGGCAGAAGGGTCTGAGAACATATGGCTGCCATATCAAGTTTTATGTGATAATTGGCAGTGATGGAGCCAAGTGTAGGATTCAGTGAAAATGGACTGATATCTGAGGGAGATAGAAGCAGTGAGGGATACAGCAAGGGAGCTGTGTAAACAATGAACGGGGAAATATAAATAAATGAATAAACAGTACATCGGGTGTACATGAGTCTCCGTCAGCTCTGCCAACTGGAATGCTTGCTCCGGATTTCAGAAATAACAGCAACCCGTGCCTTTTATGCAGTCAAATCATGGAATAAAATAGATCAAATGAATCATCTGGAACTACCTTGGGTGGTAAGAGCTGTCCTGCCAGAACCTGACTTTGCAGTGGTGAGGAACTGCAAACTTCGCAAAAGTGGGAAGCTGCCACTGCAAATGTGCCATAAAGTACTTACTGAATATTTGGTTGGGACACGATAAGATGTGATTAGTCAAATTGAATAAAAATGGCGTATGGTTTCGAGCCTGCATTATCACCCAATGAGCATTTATTCCCTTCACTTCCTGCTGCTCTTTGATAGACTTAAAGCATAAAATTTCTGATTGAATTGTGAAGATGTAACCTTTGAAATGTTGAAGGGGGACCCACCTATTCATGTCTAACTCATTATCTGGAGCCAATGAGGACTGTGAAGGAAAAGAGTTAAAGTCAAGCTTTGGAATAAGCTGTTTTGAAGCACTGCTGTAGCTTTTGTCCTTATCATTGTTTACTATTTCTCATTGAATCACTTTTAATGGGTAATAATAGCGCTAGCACTTAGTGATTAAAAAAAGTCTTTATGTGTGTATTTTTTTTTTTTAAAACAACTCAAATCACATAGCTTATCTTTCTCATTTTTTTTTAAATGTGTTGAGTTTCTCAACACATTCAAAAGTTGCTTAGTGTGAAAATAGACTTATCACCAACAACATGAAGGTGAGAAAAAGATGTTCTCACGCTTAATCTCAATTTTAACAAGCTGGTAAAAATAGAACAGAAATAGAAATATTGCAGTTCCAAATAATTTTATTAAATTGTGAAATCATGGAATCCAAAGCAAACTGTATTACAACACTCATTAAATGTTTCATGGGCTTATCTTTATCAAACTTTCAATTCAGTGCATGGTTTTAGCAGGATATTATCCAAAAAGCAGCTGACATCCTCTTAACATTTTTTTTTTTTTTTTTACGCAGAATCCATATACATATATTTAATGGAACACAGATTTCAATTAGAGAAGGCTCTTAGGTTTACATTAAAGCAATGATTCCTTATGCTTGATCTAATGGAGCTTTTGTTGCACATACAGCCACATACTTAGTGTAATTGGGCTCTAAATCAGATTCTGAGAAAATGCTTTTAAAACTCAGTCAGTAAGCAGGAAATTACATTTTCCTTCTGTCTATAAATTTTGCATTCAGACAGATCATCTTTCTGGATGCATACGCTTACCGATGAGGTAAAAGTGGGAGTACCTCACACATCCAACCCTGGTGACAGATCAACATGTACACATCATTTAAGCTATATTTGATCATGTGATCATGGTGTTGAATCCATGTTGGGATATAGGAAAAAGCTGCTGATATACAGTAAATTATTTAAAAAAAGCCTCTTTTTGCTGTGCTGTTTCTAGAAAAGAAAAACAAACATGCTGAATTACATGCAAGAACCCTTTGTTTCACAACAAACTAGGCTATGTAGATCTCTAAAATGTAGAATTCTATCTCACAAAGGCAGCTGATCACTCACTTTTAGTTTGTGGATAAGCTAGGCATCGGTCTCTGACTCAACAGTGATGCACCTTTGCTCAAATTTCTGTCAGCCTGTCGTTTCTTTGTCTTTGTTCTTAATGTACACTTTAGCAGGTGCACATTAAGAACATTGTGAATGTCTATGCAAATATTTTGCCAAACTATGCAGTTTTATGTCTCTAACTGCAATTGCTTAAAAGGATGGAAAGATGCACAGGTTCCATGTTGTTTTTTTGCATTTCATAAAGTTTAAAGGAGAAAAAGAAAAATGTACCCCGAGAAACTAAATAAATAGAGAAAAAACATGATAGGATACTCAAAGCACGTTCAAAAATAATGATTTTTGATGTTTATGTAAGAGTGAACTAAAAGAACAGATTAAACAAAGCTTCTGCATCACTATGCTCATTAAATTCCATTTTATTGCATCACTGCCTTAAAAATTTCTATCAGAACTTTCAAATGTGGACGCTCCAACCTCCTTTGTAAAGTGCAACTTAAAAAATAAATAAAGAAATAAATAAAGCTCCTTCTGGATAATACTTGAGTGTTTTTTTACTGTGTTATTTATCTGACAGATTCCACCACAGTGTGTACTAACAGACGTGTTTTCCCACAAACACATTTGATAAATGAGTCTAGTTAAATAATGTGCTATTCCATGCGTGTATGTTGCCTCTATTGTTGTTGATAATGTAGTTGTGCGTCTTTTTTTGTTGTTGTTGTGATTAACAGGGAATTTGCACGTTGGAAGGTGAGGAACACTGCAATTGAGAGAAGGGACCTGATCCGGAACCCGGTGCCACTCATGCCCGAGTTCCAGCGCAGCGTACGCCTGCTGGGCCGCAGACCCACTACTCAGCAGTTCATAGAAACCATCATTAAGAAATATGGAACACATATTCTCATCTCAGCCACCTTGGGAGGTAAGAGACGTTCCGGAGATTATAAAACAGGCACAATAAATCTGAACATAAAAGCACAATACACATCTACGCAAAAGTCATCCCTGGATGTGAGTTTGACTGGCTTATTATGTTTACAATTATTTGTTGCATGATTAGTATTATTCATCCATTAAGACAGAATCCTTTCAATAAACAGTATGAAGGAATTTTTGTTTTCTATAAGTTCTTGGGGATAACAACGATTATTTTGATTTTAATGACATATATTTATTCTGTCAAACAGCAGCACACCCAGAATTACCTGTTTGCAAATATAGTTAGTCAAAAGTAAATGTTATAATAGAAGCTGGGGATTAAATTGTTGTCCTGGATGTTGGAAAAGCAAAACTGCAGCGAGGCCTACGTCCAGCCACACCAGATTTGCTTTCTTAAACTACATGACTTTCCATACCATTTATGGCAAAGCATCACTTGTATCCATAAACCAAACAAATGAACCGAGAAGAGCAGGAGCCGTTTCCAGTCTACTTATTTGATGCAGAAAACCCATATAACATTTAGCATTTGGCCAAATAACTTTTAAGTCAAACTCCTAATCTGATTTTTAGTTGCTCATTGGAGGTAATTGCTAAGGTAAGATCTAGCTGCTACATAACCATTTCATGCAATAGCATGCAAGATCTATGCAGCCTATTTAGGTTTAGACTGACCAAAGAGAAGTAATGCTGCATTGTCATTGAGTCCAGCAATCGGTCGGCAATACAGCAGGGAAAACAACAAGCAGGCGGCAAAACTAAGCGCGCACAAATTATGCGTTACTGTGGTGATGTCTTGTTGTTTGGAAAGAATGGAATAAAATCTATTAAATTCAATTATTTTGTGTTTATTATTTTAGAAAAATATTCAGATATTGCATGTAGCTGTGAAATGCAACGTTCTCTAAATTTTACATTGCAAGCGTACGTTAAATTCCTTCCAAAATGTAAAGTTAGATTTCCTCCAAAACATAAGCTTTTTACATCATGGAAAGTTAAACGATAGCTGCACTCGGTGTTTGCCTTGTACATCGTTGTATGGTGATTTGAATGCTGATTGCCGGCCGCATATTAACTTTCCTAGTTACAACCCGGTAGGTTTTTCAGGCTCTGGTCAAAAACTCTGAGCACTGTTGCACCAAAATAATCAGCTTCTCAATCTCAATGTCAGCCTTATACTAATTCAATGAAGCGTTTGAGGGGCTATGTAACATTCACTTGTAGATTACTGTCAAGGAAGATGGCAAAAAGTAGAAAATCCTCCTCGAAATTTTACTGTCCTGCTCTCATCCCCTTAAATGACACCCAGTTTGCTCTCTGCCGGATGTCATGTTAATGCAGCATTTGCCTCTATCCTGAAGGTTTTTTTTCCATCTTGTCTGTGGGTCCAATTTATATTTCTAGTAACACTCTCAGTCAAATATTGGTTTAACGGGCATGATGGGAATAGCTTTTTTCCTCACTTGGGGGAGCATTTGATGTTAAAAGGGAAAACAAACGTGACATCTCACATGGAGGCACCCCTGTGGTGTGAACAATACTCCACCACTTACCCACATCAACCAAGTCAAAAATAGACATTGATTTTTTTTTTAACGACCAATATGAAATGTTTACAAACCTAAAAATGCCTAACAAATGCTATTGTATTATTATTATTATTTTTTATTTCTTTTACCTTTGTGCATCTACTAAAAGCTCTTTTAACTATAATTGGTAGATTGGAGAAATGTGGTACTTTGATTCCAGGAAGAAAGAAATTCAAATATAGCATCACAGCTTCAAATTCATTCACACCATTACACATGATACATATTTGGTAATTGCATTTGATGTAAGGTGCCAAATTGAACTGTTGCTCATGCTGTCGCACCGAAAATGTGAGTGGGGAAAGATTATCATATGTTTTGGTCTGATTTATCTACAGGCGCTGACTTGTTTAAGATGGATAACAGAAACACTTACCACATCACGTGGCCTGTATTACAAAAGGAGTACTCTCAGAAATGACACTGTCCATAAAAAACTCAGTTTTTATCCAGGAATCATCATTTCATGATGCTTGTTTTCAAAGTCATTTTTTTTTAATTTTGGCAATACTTCCGCCTTCCTACATTCTGAAAATGTAATCACATCAAATTCCAATTTCCAAAAGCTTACTGTATTTTTTTTAGAAAAAAAAGAATAAGTGCCTCTAATGGATGATATCAGCATTTTGGATGTGCTTCCAAAAATGAAAGTGACACACACTAGCTGTCCAAGTCTAAATATAAACGGCTTCTCCCCCTAATCTCTGATCTTATCTCAATCTCTGAGGGACATATGAAGGCAGCTGACTGTGATTACTTTACCAATTGCCTTTCAAAGATATAATTAGTAAGATAATACGCTTTCATACTCAAACCCTGCATTATATAACTGAATGCACGAAACGTTGCCAAGTAGTTGCTCCAGATGTGTAAAATTGTTTGTGGTTTTGTAATCTCACAAATATTATGTTATGTAGTACAGACATCCCTTTTAACTACATATAATGTAGTTTAAGTGGGGCTAGATTTTTTTCATGATTACATGATTTTCATGAAAAAAAAAAATGGTAATTTGGGGTTAATGGTTTAAGGATTAAAGATTATGGCGAATTTTGCAGACCTATAAACTCAGGAATTCACACAATGCTGACTACGCTGATCAAAAAAACAGATAAATACAGCCCTGGGCTACAGGCTATATATACAGTATCAAATATAAAGTATGTCAAAGCCTATACCTTTATAAGCATGTCACAGAGTAGCAGGTTTAATATTAACAGGCCGTTAATATAAAGGTGAAAGACCAGGCACAATATTTTTATCTTTTTCAGTATTGGCATTCAATTCTATAACTAAATTGTGACGTTTTTGCTATTATTGATTTATTTATTTGTATTTAATCGTCCCTGGGTTTCGTTCTTTGCCAAAAACAGTGCTGTCTTTTGATGTCTGGTACTGGGCACGGCCAAGCACTGCAAGCAGAGAATGAAAAACAGTTTGTGACAATCCTCTTTGTTTCGTGTGGATTTATGGAGACACTCTATGCTGAATATAAAGGCTTATATATATTCTGATGCCTGGGGAGAGACACTGGCTCATGGTGCAACACTGCAGTGACTCAACAGCTGTGCTCTGGTTGTTACATTTTAAACTTTTAACTAAAATTTGTAGGTTTTATATTATTTCTAATAACATAACAATGGTAACAAAAATGATAACACCTCTCTGTCCCAGAAATGGGCTCATTTTAATTCAGAAATCTAGCCCTTGGAGTTATTTATTGGGGTTATGTGACACTTGAGACTGACGGCATCTGTGGAACATGTTCGGGGAAATTATTTTTCTATCAAAGCATTTCAACCTCCTCATAACACCTGAGGCAGAATTTCAGGCCTATGAATGCTCTCAAAGAACCATCAAGGGATCCATATTTCAAAGTGCAACATATGATCTAAATGTGTATACTGTACAAAGAGTGCGTGGAAAGCAGAAGTTTAGATAGGGCACTTTTCTGTCTTCCCAACAGCCGACACCACTGCTGTGATTCAATACTCTGGGCTTAAAAAGAATAAATAAATAAAACCTCTCGAGCTCAAACAGGGAAACCCACAGAAGTAAATAAGATTTATTATTTTATTTACTTTTTCTTTTACATAAGTTAATAAAAAAATGGAAATATTGTTTTTCTCTCCATTATCACTTCACCTATTTATTGGTAGTCCTTGTTGCTGTTGCTATTCCCTGTGGAGGCCATGTTGCCCGAAAGGGCTTTTGTCGCAAAATCTGTTTTGCAGAAGCCAGAAATGGCTGAATTCTGTCTTTTCTAAGTACAAATGTTTTTTCTGCAAAAAATAAAAATGCTACATTTCTCCCAGGAGACGGGTATTCGGTATGAAACTTATTGTTTGTTGTTGACTTATTTATAAATGTAAGAACTGACATCTCAGCTAGCACAGGAAGTTGCAGCCAGCAGTCGGTTGATTGTCAACTTTGGGGTTAAAGAAAAGCTCAAGTATTTGGAAACAGCAAAAGCAGTAGGGGAAAAAAAAAAAAAAGGAATTATGATTAGCAATGCAATAGAGAAAAGGGAAAAGTGATAAAACCAAAGTTCAGGTTGCAAATGCAATGGGGAATAGCAACAGTGATGGCAAAAGCAATAGGGAAGCACAAGAAGAAGAGAGATTCGGAAAAGCAAATTCAATAGGGAATCACAGATTTCACCTTGTACTGCCAGCAATAAGGAAAAGCTGAAACCATAAGGAGTTAGATAAACAATGGGGATTAGAAAAACAATTGGGCTTTCAAAAAGAAATGGGAACTGCAAAACATGGGAATATTTTTGCCTCAAAATTCTACATATATTCAATAACTTTCTTATTCTTTTACTAAATTATTCCTGTTATATGGCACCTGTATGACTGCTATGTGCTGATGGCTTTAGCGTGGTGACAGAGTCACTGTGCAATCGAGACTGTAAACAAATGTTGAAGGAAGGTGTTGGTATTGGATCAAGTGCGAAGGACAGATTGGCATTTTTCTATTGCTGGGAAGGGGATATTTCACCAATCTCTCATATGTTAGAAACCAGTTTTCCACATTTGAATAACAGCACTGCTGGTTCTTTGCAAATTCTGTTGGTAGTGGTACTCAGGGGCCCTGAGGATCTTAGATGAGAGAGAAAAGAGATGCAGAAAAGAGCATTTGAATTCATTATTAATATTTCTAACATTTTTAATTTGGTCATTGTCCACCACACTGAGCTACTGTACATGGGGAATAAAGATTCACTTCCTGGAATGTACATAAAATGCATCTCTTTCAGCAGACTTTGTACCCACATTAATTGACAAGTCGTCAAATTGGTGATCACCATCAGTTACACAAAAATATACCAATGTTTTAAGCTAGTATCAGCCACCATAGGATAATGGTCATGAAGTATTAGTATTAGAGGCTGTATTTGCAAAGTTCCTGAGTGATGAGCTACTGATGAGCTGTATCTTTTCCTGAAGACTTTAATTTGATGCATAAGTCATGTTCACTTGGCACTGAAAAGGCAATAGTAGTGAAAAGATTTGTTGTAACTTAAGCTGAAGCTAGAATTTATAGTCGTAATAATGGCTTTACGCTCGGTTTTAGTGGAAGAGCTGCCATGAACTACCCTTTGCCAAATCATACTTCCCCAATGAGCAGCCCGTATTGGAAGAAAATACAACCTCTGCCAACTTATTAGTGACATCTGATACTACCCTGTCAGATGCCACCATTGCCAGCGGGGTTTGGGAGATGGGGATGGCTATGGTGAAGTCAGAGAGGCATTTATAATTCTCAAATTGTTATGTGCAATGGCCAAAATTCAAATCCGTGGCTGGCATTCCAAATACGGAGGATTTCGTTAATGCTGCAGTGGATGTGTATATCTGGACGACTGTGGTAGTGAGTGGGCAACAATGGCATTGTCAATCGGCAAAAAGTCACTGGAGGATAAAATGGCACTGCACCATAGGATAATTCACCAAACAACACTCTGTCAGATACAAGGAAGATGGAGAGAGATCATTGACTTTGGTGGATTGGGAGTGGTTTGGGCAGTAGTAGCTTGACACGGCCTCCTGTCACAGTTATCACCAAGTGGATGAACTGGTACTTCAAGTGAAGCTTAGCCTCCATCCATGGAAGAAAAAAGACAAACTCCTAATTATTAAAAGAAAAAATGATGGTTAACTGTGGTTTCTTAGCCTTAAGCAGTATACTGTGTGGGTGTGCCAGTTATTCAGTAAGGTACATGCCCTGGCTGACCCACTTTGTCTGTGCAACTTTTTAGCAGGCAAAAATATGACAGGCAAGATAATTACCTAAAGAGTCCAGTAAAGGCTCTGCTTTCTCGGAGCATCTCTGAGAAAGCACAGTTTATAAATACATTTGAGCCTGTAAATACGTAAGCTCTGCATACGATGATTCATTCTGGCAGTTTTCCAGCGAGGTGGTAATAATGTAACACAAAGTATTACTTACACAGAGGTGCACACAAATGAATTTTTAAAGACTTTGAGATAATAATTTTGCCTGACTAGCAGTGATAACTCCAAAGTATATGTAGAGGAATCCTCCCTTATGCCCCACTAAGTTGCAATGGAGATAATAAGGGCAGATCTGTGGCTTAATGTGGGACCATTATTCTTGTGCAATAGTGTAAGTCAAGTGTGTTTAAGTAACTTTGCTCAACCCAAAGGGAGACAGAGCGTGCCAACGTCAGAGAATGTTGACCCGTCCCCTCAGTGCTTGTACTCTAACCAGGCATGAGACATTGGCCTTGATTCCTCGTCACAGTCGCCACAAGTTAAGTGACCAACTCCGACGCATCGCCAGAGGCCAGATAATCATTCATATCACTGGAAACCTGAACATGTGTGAGACACTTGTCCGAGTTGCAGGCATATGGTTTGCCTTTTGAACAGTAATCTTCAAAGGCAAGTTTGTATGAGATTGTGGAAATGAATTGCTGTTTGCTTGTTTGATTTGTGAGCGTTTGTATCTGTGTGAAAGAGGGATGGAAAAATTTCATGTGTATAGAGCGAACAACCCCTCATATTGTGTCAACAAACAAACATAGGGCATGCAAATCAGGGAAATTGTCTGGGGCTCTGCAAATGTTTGTCCTTGTTGCTTCTCTAAGTGTTCACATTCTTCTTTGCAGATTCTTACTGAATGGTCTGTGCTTTATGTTTAATTACAATCTCCTGTTTTTCTGGGAATATATACACACACACGTACGGTGAAGGGTCAGCATGTTTTGGGCTTTCGTTTATCTCCCCTAAAAGTTTTGGGCATGAATTTATTGGACCGCATTTATTGAAAGGGATTAGAGATATGATTTTTGTGTGCATAATCAGTTTTTAGTCACAGTAGTTGTGACCTTATTACAGTGGAAGGGATTTAAAATTCACATCACAGTAAAGATTGGAACTCCGCCTCTTAGACTCAAAAAATGAGTGTGGATTTTAAATTGTTTGACTTGTTTCTGCTGGAAAGTTATGTCACCAAGATACCAACCAAAGTCTTGAGATCTAATGAGAAACCTCAGTTCTCTGCAAGGTTATTATGTTGTGTGCAGAGTGTTGGTGATTCCAGAGGGAGCAAATTAGCTGTGTAAAAAAAAAAAATTTAAAAAATGCACCCTGTCTGTGATAAATCTACGTGTAGAATTTTTCCAAGCGGGATTTTGTAGCATCAGACAGGGTCAGTAATCTTAAAAGAAACAGAAAATCAGTTCAGGAACCTGTCTGAACTGTGCTACTGTACAGATAAACACACAGTTCACATCAAGTGGCTCCAAATGGTTCTAACCACAGCTGCAGCAGCACCTATCCTCAGCTCTATTTTCTAATTTTCTTGGCACTTATTAAATTTCTGCACTCAGTAATGGTATTTTCTAATTGTGTATGTTTATAATTGAGTTTGTCTTTTCGCCTCCTGTAGTTATGAAAATGGATGTGATGTATTTATTCTCCACAGGCTTGAATTCCTGTGGTATTGGGACGTTACAACCAGACCTCTCTTGGAAATAATGCCATCCAAATAGGGGTAGATTCAGGGACATTTCTGGGGATACTGCCAGCTTGGGATAAAGCAGCAAACTGACGCAGTCCCTAGAAAACTGGGGCATATGGCTTTTTCAGCGAAAACTGCCGCGTTTAAGTTATCTCTTCAGTTAAAAGCTCCATTGGCACCTGACAT
This sequence comes from Mola mola, assembly GCA_001698575.1. Lineage (NCBI taxonomy): Eukaryota > Metazoa > Chordata > Actinopteri > Tetraodontiformes > Molidae > Mola > Mola mola. The sequence continues at coordinate 2,937,338 of KV751320.1, read as the reverse complement.
AAGCCTGGAGTGGACAATTGTCACAAGTGATATTTGCAGTACACATACTTCATTTGAATAGCATGCCTGAAATTTAAGTAATTTCCTCAGTTGAGAACTTTACACTTTACTATTTTACACAAGCACTTTCTGTAAATCAAGTGCTACAGATTTAGATACAATAAAATCTGACATTCTTGTGCTACCTTTAGGAGAGGAGGCACTGACGATGTACCTGGCCAAAAACAAACTGGACAGGAAGCTTGCCAACGCTACTCAGAATGTGGAAGCCCTTCATCAGCTGGCCTCGTCCTACTTCATTGACCGTGACGGCACGATGAGGAAGCTGCATGAGATCCAAATATCCACTAATGCCATCAAGGTTGGTGTACATTATTGTAACTATTGTTCTGAGCGAGTGTCCTTGATCTGCCTTCTCATGATTGGAAATTTACTAAAGTTTGCACAAAGATCTAGGTGAACTAAGTGTTTGTACAGCAACTGTCTAAAGCTTGAAATTTAAAAACCTCACAACTGCTCCTGATGCTGCACCATCACTGTGTGAACGGTGTGAATGATTCCGTAATTGCAATCTCGGATGATACTACAGTTCCATTTTACCATTGACTAATGTTGCCATATTTTGAAATATCATGAACTGAGCCATGCAGAGTGAATAACTAAATCAAATTTGCATGAGTAATAAAACAAAACAGACAAAAACAGAGTTAAATTCTAATTTATTTTAAGCAAATATCTAAAATATTTTTAGTGTGGTGGAAAACTTGTGTTTATGGTTAAAGGTTAAGAAAGTACCAATTCATGTTGTGTCTCAGAAGTTAACAGTACTCTCATTATCAAAATCTGCTTTTGGTATAATACTCCAGAAACATATAAAACTGTCCATAACCCAAGATAAATGTTCCTCATAAATGTGTGCCATCAATCTGTTTTGTGTTTCCATCCTAGCGAGTACTAGTTTGTCACTGAGACGGGGGACTAACGCCTCTCAATTTTCCAACAGTTGGAAACAGAAGATGCCTCTTGATCTTTAGAATAACCAATATTTATCGACGCACCGTCTACAGCCTACAGTGGGCTATTACTGCCAAGATGACAACATACAAACCGACATGGACAAACTTCACTGCTCACTCACTAGACACAAACGCACGTTTCTTGTTTTTTTGCCTTGGTATGTTGTTTTAAAAAACGCTGCAGGCAGCAAGACTAAAGAGTCCTGAAAAAGTGTAGGACGGATGGGAAATCCACAAATGATAAGACTCTGGTTCTCCTGTTGGCTTTGCCGTGTTTTGCCGTGCGGGGAAAAAAAAGGCAGGAATAGTGCCACATTCACAACTTCTAATAGTGAAAATAAAACAATAAGAATTCTAACTGAACTAAAATAAACCGGCATGCTTGGCAGAAATAAAGGATAAATTCACATTACCATACTTGCCCTTAACTGTTCTTCTTTTAGTGACTTGTCACTACAAGGGTGTGCTAAAATAAGTTACCCATAGACATTAAGAAAAACAAGTGGGCACGGACAGATTTAGGCATTTGAACAATTGACCTGTCCCGACAGCTTCGCCTTTCTGTTCCACTCCGGCTACCAGAAGGCTGATTAAAGAAAGAAAATGGGATGTTTAAGATGTGAAACTGCAACTGCTTGCCATTTATAATCATTCGAACGCTCATTTAGTCAAAGATACTATGTAAGAGGCACCAGGGAGAACAATGGTAAAAAAAGATAAAATAAAATGTTCACTTTATGAGTGAATGTTTGTTCATGTTCCAGGCCTTTTATGTTTAAAGTAGAATGAATAAATAGTAGAATAAAAAGTATTAAAAAGTAGAATTAATAAATAATATGTGTTATGTGTTTCTCTGCCAGAAATTTCTTCTTTTGCTTGCTACAATGCAGGTATTTATGACCAGTAGTCACTAAACAGTAATCAGTTGTGATCAAAACAGGCAGCAATTAACATTGTGATTCCATGTGAAGACATGTGTAACAATGAAAAATACAACCCAAAGAGCAGGACAATGTTCACTGTCTCCTATGACCTTGCTCATATGCACCTAGTTTGTAAGGCAATAATTGTGCCACGACTGAAAAAATACAGTTAGAGTGAACCCGAGCGCGCAGCATCGCTTCTGGGATGTTTTGTGTTATGAAACGTCAACTTGATTAACAAGTCTGCAGTTCAGCATTAGGGACCACTTGCTTTTATTGTTGTTTCAGTACAGTTGTATGATATCTGATCCCCCAGAGCACCTAAGCATTATTTGTGACTCTGAAATGAATTATTGCACTAATGTTTGTTCACTTATTGGGTCAAATATGCCAAGCAAGTCACGAAACACATAGAGAAAAGGCCTATTCTCCCAGGTTTATAGTAAGACAAACAAAATACTGGCGTTATAAAATGTCATTCTCTCCAGTTCTTCTCTTTTAACATGCACTTGTGCGCTATAAGGAAATCATTATTGTGCTATAGATAAAAGAGTTAAACGTATCCTACTTAAATCACTTCACTATACCTGAAACTAAAACTAAATTCAGGGCTGTGACAGCATAATATCACATACATATATAATAATTGTATGCATAACTCTGAGCTGAAACCCAATAGAAATCTTAAAAATGCATGATCAAAGGAAGTGGCAGAAACAGAACATTCATCCGCTGTGGCCTGTGTATATAAATAATGCACAATCAGCATCAGGCTGTTGCAAAATAACCAGACAAATGTCTGTGAACTGCTTTATTATCGACCAAACTGCCCGTTTTTGCATTAGCGGGCATCCTGAAGGGCATATTAGATAATCACACACATCAGAGATCCATGAAAACTAATTTAAACCTATTTCTCCTCTCTGTATCGCCAAACATCCTCAGGACTGCCCATTCCTGCCAGTCTCTTTTTACATCTTCATCCTAGGGTAGCAGGCTGCAGCAATTGCAGGGCTGATGACTGTCTAGCCAACAGTCTGGCAAAATTGATTTTATAAAATGTGTAAAAGCTACACAATCAAAATTATGCCAAAAATATAAGTTCCTGTAATGTGCACAGTTTTTGCACACAGTGGGCGTAGATGCTTCTGTTTACCAAAGAAGTTAATGTCCCATTGTGCTCATCACAGCTCAAACTGTGTGATTAAGTGTATTAAATGCTCATGAAAATATATAATATAGCTTATAGCTTCCTTTTTTTTCCTCCATTCATTTACCGTGAAACATGGAAGTTGCTCAGAATGGTGCATTTTTATTTCTTTTGAAGAATTTATTGGCTTCTTCTTGTCAAAATGTTTAAACTGGCTAAGCTCCCACAACAGCTACCTCTAGCATACAAACACCAATCCTACACCTCCCTGTCTTCCTTGAAGAAGCACCTTCCAAGCTTTTCCTTGTTGTGAGTGACAAATGGATTAAGGGGCTCTGGCAGCTGATGCTCCAGGTAGCAGCAAGTCAAGCATGACAAAATTAAGCAAACCTGACAGTGGCGCTGAGTCAGTTTCTCAAGAAGGGAAGGCAAGAAGCGCTGAGAGGAGAAAGTAATCACACAGCAGATACATGCAAAGTTTCTGCAAAGCTGACCGGAATCCATGTCTGCTGAGCAAGACCGATGGACCTGTAGCTTATGTCAAGAGACGAGGCTTCATCTGATTGTGGAAAGGCTTGGAATGATGAGCGAGCGAGTCTGTGAAGAGGTTAATGGGAATGCAGGCACGCAAGATAACTTGTCTTTCACCTTTCAGGTATTGCATCCACTCACACTTGGTGAAGATTTCTTTGAAACTCACAATAGGTGTTTGTTGCTCTTTTCAAAAGATAAAGTAGCAGCCAAATAGGCTTGCTCCATCAGGTGAGAAAAACATGACTTTGTACGCACAGACCATAAAGGAATGTGTTCACAGTGAGGATTGCTCTACACACTTTGGTGTATTTCCAAATTTTCTATGGGTTATTATCAGTGGGTTTGGGGCTTAATTACTGAGTAAGCATAATGGTCAACTCCCCCAGGGTCCCTGAAAGCTCCAAGCTCAGTCTGTGTAATTGTTGTGCAGTAATTTGATTAACAAAATCAATGATAAGCACCCTAAAATGAATAAATTATTATATAACGTAAGTTCCTATGTTGTGGAGCGGCTTTTTTACAGTTTGTACAGTGTTTACATAGTGCATATTTTTACATAAATTTGTATTTTAATCAAATTAACGTAAACTGAAACAAAGCGAAAGGAGGGTCAAAATAATGGCTTAATGTGCAATCAACTGCAATGATGGAAAAGAGGGTAGAGGGTAAAACGGGGCCAAATACATTCTTCAAGAATAAATGATCAGAATATTGCACTGGCACAGTGTTATTCAATGGACAATGACATTAATCCATCAAATTAAACACTTTTCTAATAGATAGGATATAGAGTCCAGGGTATCCTATCCTCCATCACTATACTTTACATTGCACCAAATTTCATTCCAACATCCTAGATTTAGATGAGGACAGAAGATTATGTTGGGCTAATGCACCTACTGATCTTAATGTTTGCATGCAGTTTTAGATCTGCCACACATTTTGCGGACATTCTTATTTGTTTAATGATGTTTAGGAATACACTCAACAGTCAGACGAACCCTAACCAGAATCTTGCATGGCTACCCTTGCATTTGTGTAGCTCTGAACAAGAGAAAGGCTTCATATATTGCCAAAAGACAGTGAGCAGAATGTGCAGATTAAGCAGAGTCCCGCAGAAGGCATGGATCTATAAACATTGAGAACAAGAGCTTTGCTCCTCCAATATTGATTTAGTATGCCTGTTACACCTGCTTTGGAATGCAAACTAACAATCAGGATGAAAAGCACATGTCAATACGGCACAAATGTTTTAGACGTTCCCTGTCTGCAAGTAAGCACATTAAAAACAAAGTCCATGTTGTTAAGTGATTTTTTTGGGGAAAATTGCATGTTTGGACTTAGGGATTCATTAATTTTATATTTCATATGAATTAAATCAGCTCCTTTAACAGGGGTCTAATCATTAAGCCACTTAATTTGTAAAATAAAGCTTGCAGAGTGTTATCCCACAAATACATTGTGTAAAATTATTTTGAATAATAGATTTGTTTTTTCAGATATATGTATATTACATTTACTTCTTGCATGCAGGAATAATAGGAAGACAGAGATGAAAGGCAAGGTGAATCAATGACCGAATGAATCTTTATGCTAAAATGTACTGAGAATACATTGAGATGTATTGAAATATGTTGTGCTTTTCCTTTGTATGATTCAGTAATGGGTCAAACAGAGGAGAGCATTTCTCTCTTCAGTGTTTCTAAAAGGCGAGACATTAATAAGCAAATGTATGCAGATGGAATACTACAAAATTACTGCTGCAATGAATAAAACTGCTGATTATGAGAATTTTTTTTTTCTTTCCTGATGCTAAATAGTTTGAAATATGTATGTTATCTTCCATCAAAGATAGATTTCCAACGATGACAAATCAGCCTCAGGCAAATATTCCAAAAAGATGTACTAGGCATTGGAGGAGTGGAACAATATTGAGTTCACTTAGGTAATAAAATATCCCATTACATTACTTCATGTGATTTAGATTTTTTTTTTCCAAATCTCCATTGAAAGCATATACAAGGTTTTTAGAAGTTTTTCAATGCGGAACCAATTTTAGATCCTTAAATAATATTTACATACTAAGAAGTTATACTGTGGACAATTATTGATTCTATTTTAATTTTAACATTAAACTACTAAAATCCCACCAATTACCGGTCAAAATCTTTTAACTTGAGATAAAAAGAGTTGATCCAACTGGGTTTGTGCTTTCATTTATATTGCATTACTACTCTGAGGTCATACAGTGCTCCTAATTGCAAACTAGCAGTGCAAAACTAAAACCACCTATGCAGCATCCTTTCAAAGCTTAATACAAGTGCAGTATATATTGGATTAAAATAAATTGAATGCTACCTCAGTGTGGTTGTGGAGTACATTTTTTTGTGAAATAGCCCTTTAAATCAGTGACTTTCCATAGCTTTTGTGCTCTGTAACATTCTCGTGGGCTGGTGGGAAAACCTTGCTGATTAAACAGAGAACAATAAAAGTAGCTTAGAAACACACCCACCATAATTGGATTTCATTTGAAGAGAAAGAAGCTGTATAATGATGAGCTAATACTCATCACAGGTCATCACATTGTTACCTTGTGAAATGAGCCTCTGGACATGTTATTCAGCCTCTGGCTGAAGTGCAAAGGCGTATGCCCTCTGCATCTTATTGTGACACTCAAGGTCTTCTTTACTAGGTACATCATTTGGTATAAGTTTAGGTAGAAAATCACTGACACCATGAGCAACTGGTTACATATGGGCACAAAACCTGCTTGGAAATCTCTTTGATCCCTGGGGGATCCCAGTGCCTCCATGCCTCAGGGGACTTTCTTGCTTTGGAAAATATGTTGTGCCATTCATCTTTTAAAGATGTGTGAAACTCACACATCCGGCTTAACTTTGCTGTTGTTACATTAAGCCCTTCTTTACCTCCTCCTGGAATTTCTGAAATGTCGACCTCTGAAGCTGAAGATGAAACGGGGCTGAAGTCAATAGCCACTGTGTTCAAAGACCCGCTGAATGATTTCCGTCTTCGGATGTCAGATTTGGCAAGCTGGGAACCTGTGAATTTGCAGCATCTTAAATCAGACAAAAAAGCAAAACATATTTTGTTAGCATCTTGTTTGTATTCAGGGCTACGTGCTGTTTATCAAAGGAAACAGTTTTTGTGATATCAGGCCAACAGTAACAAATATGTTCACAGCAAACGATTTGAGACATTTTGTAAGAGGGTGTATCTGACGGAGGGATCTTGTCAAAATCAAAATTAATTGATATTTATTTTGGCTTCAAAAGTAATGCTTGTATAATAAAAGGAAGAAGTATTATTTTTGATATTTTGAAAACATCACAACCGCCTATTTTCACCTGAGCTGGCTGATGGGGCGTTTTGGCTTTCGATAGCTGCAAGAAATGTTCATTTTGCCCAACAGTTAATATAACAAAATTAAGCGTATAGTGACCACAAGTACAAGCAATTGTGAAAAGCACGATAGGCTGCATGAAAACTTTTCGCTGGTGCCCCTGTACTTATTTATTTCACTCCTGCTTGTCGGATCTCCGATACTGTTGGAAATGAGAGACAACAGAAAAAAACAACCTTGGGCAGTAGAATGCAAGCCATTGGCAGGCAGTGTGTTGTTTGTAGTCAAGTATAAAGGCTGCACCAGTGTTACATGATGCAGCTGAGCAGCTAATTAGCTGTCTCATAAACTGATATTAGCATAGCACATTTCCCTGGTGAGTGTTCGCATGGAGGTTCTTTCAAAAACCCTAATGTGCAGGGCAAAACTTGTGCTTTTGTCTGTATTGAAATAAGGTCTCCCACTACATCAGCTTCTTAACTTGAATGAAAAAAAAACTAGGCTCTTGGAATTCTTGGTGCAAATAAAACAAAAACAAAAACTTTCTTAAGAATTTTCACAGACATAAAGAGGTGTGGAAGACAGAAACAATGCGATTTAATAGTGGTTGGACTGAATACAGTATATATCAAAACAAAATGTATGCTTTGCCTAATGTTTTCCAGCATTATTTGATTAACTGTGTCATTATCAGACTACTAATGAGGCTGCAGTGCAGTACGTGAGCATCAGGGCAGCCAGCAGGAAATACGGCAATCAGTCTTTGATGACATCAGACATCTGTGCAGACTGATGTAAAGCTTTCTCATTATAAATTCAGTCGTTGTTTCATCAGTGAGAAATACAAACAATCGTTTGATTGTTATTGGAGTCCTACAGGTAGCTCATGCTGTGAGAGCCGTAATGTTTTGAAGACTGCAAACAAATTATACAGCGCTTCTTTTAAGAATACGCACAAGTTGTTCACTAATAATGTAAAATATAAAATTCACTTGTACAAAATGAATGAACACGTGAGATGTTTTAAACAGCAAAGAAAAGATTATATCCAATTGCTTGCCACTAAAAAGGGTTGAGTGTTAGACTACGTGCATAGTGGCTGGCTGAATTTATCAAACCCTTCATCCCTGATACCCAGTTCTGTCTCTCTGAGCCTTTGCACTGCTTAAGAGGTCTTAGGTACATGTGAACGCTAATCAAAGCCAAAACATATCCCCACTGAGCTGCGGCGCCCTCAGCAAAATCCTAGCCTTGTTATTTACCTGAGCTCCACCGGTCCAGAACTACTGGCTGGAACAGACGCTTTTTCTGTCCCTCTGTTTTGCATTGAAATAATACTAAAAAAAAAATAAAATCCATCCAAACCACAGCTGTGTAAAGGAGATAAAAGTTAAAACAAAACAAAACAAAATGTGCACATGTAGAAAAACACAATCTGGGATGATGAATCAGTTCTGCTCTCAGCGCTACAGTTAGGCTAAAGCTAAGGCGGCATCCAAGCATGCACAGCCAACCAAACAAGCACATGCACATTAAACCCACATTGCTGAAAAAGCTGGCCCGGGGTTATGATGTAATGAGTTTCTACAGTATAGGGTTGCATGCTTTACATCATTTATCTCCATGAATGTACTGCAGCTGTTTTATTAAACAGAAAAGTCACACGAGCCATTCAGCATGGAGGTGTTATTCCATTCTGTGGAGTCATTAATCATATTTTTATTCCATTTTGTGTCAAAATAGGTATTTGTCATCATTTTGACACCTTTCGCAACACTACTAAACCACTAGGCTGCACAGGCCTGATGTCTTTTCTTATATTGCACCATTTTTATTTTATTTTTTTCCACCAGCAGGAAAAGTGACTCATTGGACACGACTGTATTTTTTTTTTTTCCATGTAAAAGTTAGCATTGCCCTAAAATATACATAAAAAATCAGCATGTGGTCGTGTCCCACTGTGAGCGGTACCGTACCTTGCTGATAGAAATAAACGGCGTGTGGTTGTTTGTCTTTGTGCAGCTAAAAT
>KV751320.1:2904100-2928043 GCA_001698575.1 Mola mola | reverse complement strand
CGAGCTTGCATCCCATCATGAAAGTATGGAAGTGCGCGTGTGCGGCCGGGACGTCAGACTTTGGCGTGTGCACCGTATAGTATATTCATTCAAGCATGAAGTGTGCGAGTATGCATTCCTTGCAGGGGAGTGCGCTTGTTTCATCCTTCACAAGGTCACCTATCCATACACATTGACTGTCGAGTGATTAACACCAGCCCGTTCCATGTGCATATTTTATGATGATGCGGCAGTGCTGTGGGTGGCAGTTGTGTAACACACACAGTCTCGTGTGAGGTACAGTAAAATTAAATGTATATGTATGTACAATATGACCCAGATTTCTGTCGGCCTCAGCAGCAGTTTGAAGCAGTTTACATCTAATTTGCATTTGACACAAACAAACCTGACAGATTTTTTTTTTTTATTCCTCGTGGCTTGGTTTGGACACTTGAGGGTTCCAAGGATATAATTAGAAATGCTTCAAAGTTGGTGAGTCTCATTTAGGACAAAATAATTAGATCAAACATGGCTTGTACATAAATCTTTTTCCCGAACAATGCCAACGTAAATGTCCGATGACCAAGAAACGTGCTCGGGATGCGATTTTCAGTACCACTGTAGCCACATCTAATATGATAAGAATCAGGAGGGGAAAAAAAATGTCCTCAGAGATCTTCCAGTACCAAGCTTGGAAAATTACTGCGGAGCAGGTCTCTTCATTTCTATTTATCCAGAAATAGCAAGTCATTAAAAGAATGGCAGGTGATGGGCATATTAGGAAGGCTCACAGTTCTTCCCTCTCCCACTCAAACATCTTATTTCCTTCATCCCTTGTTTTCCTTATCTCACACGGCTTCAAACTGCCTTTTCATTTTCGTCAGCCTTTCAAGTTGAAATGCAATATAGGGACAAAGTATAATGCGAGGTTTAGTTTCTGAGAAATGTACTCCTCACACTTCGGTTTGAAAAACAGAAGGGAGAACACAGAGTCTCCATTACAAGTTCCAGGTATGACAGAAATAATGAGAGCTCCATATGCTCTGATAATTTTAATGAACCTGGTACGAAGTAGTTTTACTGTGCAGCTGAAACACTCGATACACATCTGAGGCTGTTATGAAATTTATGTGATTTCGCCTCCATTTTCACAGGGCTGCATTGCTAATGTAAATCTAATACGGATTAGATCAATAAGATTGTGGACCTGTGACTTTATTCCATTCATTAAAATCATTCAATTAGAAATCAAATCATTGGATGTGTGTTTTCTATTGATACATAAGGATGGAGATACAGATGATATTGATTAAACATTCACATATTTGGACGCCGTAAAAAAGAAATTGATAACATCATTTTTTTTTTTTACTTCAAATGACCCATTTTTAAATCACTCTAATTAGGCAGAAGGACGTCCTGACATTTATGTTGGAATTGATGTGTTGTGAGACCTGCAATTATCCATAATTCAAGCTGCTCCTTGAACATGTGACTCAATTTTTCAGTCGCTCATGTAGAATCTTTGAATTGTTTGATAAAGAAATAACATACATTCTCTTTGAAAGGAGATGGCCTTTGTCTCCTACGTTGACTACTGTAACAAGGAATTGTTAAAGTCTTATATCCTGATGAGATTTTAAATTTGTCCTTTGCTACAAGCAGGTGAAATTAACTTGAATAGACCTTAATGTATGTGTTGAAACACATACACTGTGTGGGCTTCAGATAAATATAGCATACCTAATTAGAATCAGTTAACTGAGCCATTTCTAATTCAACTATTCAAAATATGTATTGTAATTTAGGATATGAAGAGTGGACATTGCAAAAAGCCTCCCAAGGCCAAGATGTTTGGCTGTTGATGTACCTAGCGACTGATTATGAACGGTATAGACAGACACAAGCTCATATGATATAAAAAAGAAATGGTATATTCAATTCAAACACATCCAGAACCCACATTCGCCTTCACACACTTCATGAGCTGTCGGTCACTGAATTTTATGGATGTCAAAAGGATAAATTTTGCATTTTGAAAGTCTTTTTAAAGTGTGAAAACGGAGGAAATTTAGGTTTCAAAATTGGGGAGTTGGGAATACAGTGTGTACACAAAGAAACGTAGGATCTCAGGTGCATCATCTCTTATTTACTTGCTTGGATGATGCATTTGATGACAGATGACAATTAGAGAGCATGTTCCAGAGCTACGGTTTCTGACTGTTGGCTGTGATATAGTCTGGGCCCGGTGGGATTCTGATGTTGTGTTCCGCTTAATAATCCAAATCCTCTAAATCCCCCTCGGCCCACTTCAGCCCTTTGATTGCTCCTTGTATTTTTATTACGTTATACTGCAATTTAATAATCTGGTGCACGGCACTCTGATGGTGTGTGCTGGAGAGAAAGAAAAGGGAGAGGCAAACACATGCTACCAACTCTGCTCCTAAAACCATTCAGATTACAAGGGTCATTCTCTAATCCATAAATCTGGAAGGGTAGACTGAATGGACAAACTGTGCTCATGTTTATCTACATCCATTAGAGTGTGTGATTTGTAAGTACCTAACTAATGTAAATCTGCCTGAGCTATAGCTTGCGCACACGTCTGTGTTGCCACCGGGGAACATGTCCGATGGCGACAGAGGGCAGATATTCATTTTGCTCTGTCATCATGGATCATGCAACAAAAGCTTTATAAAGGAAGTAATTCATTTGGTGATAAGAACAACAAGAAAAGGGAGGCAAAAGAGCACTGTCAGCAGCCATTAAGATGGTGGAATGTGATAGGCAAGTCTTTCTCTGTAATCAATCTGCACTTGCACTTCATGCAAGGCCATGCAGTGCCTTTCAAAGCTCAATGCACGGATGAAAGGAAATAAAGAAGAGAACATGCCTGGGAATTATGGACCATTTAGGTGAAAAGGGTATATGATCATTGATGTTGCTTGAAAATCAGACAAATCCCATTGTGTTTTGTATTAAACTGCACTCACAAACACATTTGATGTCAGTGTTTATTATATCTAATCATAGGATTCCGTTTTTACAGCCATGTAGAATTGTTGCAGTGTTCTAACCAAAGTAGACTATTATATGCATCAGAATCATCTACTGTAAGCGATTAATATTACAAAGTCACAACTAAACATAATGCAGTAACCCTGTTTCATCAGTCTCCAGGAAACTTTTGAAGCTAAACTAAACTAAATTAGCACATTTACTGAACCCCACAACCTAGATGAGGGCAAAGGCATATAAGCATACAGTATCTAATTTTAAGGAATACAGAATAAGGAAATACAGGGGAAAAAAATACAATAATAAAATAAATATGGAATTTTCATGAAACACAAACTAGTTTTAAAGGTTTTAATCAACGGCTTGAGCGGGACTTTAAAACATTGAAAGTAATGGCAGAATTTTTATCTGTCGTTATAACATTTTATTGAAGGGGACCTTTGATTAGCATGAAGCATAAGATAAGATAAGATGTCATTTTATTGATCCCCCTTGGGAGAAATTCAGGTTGACACAGCAGTAGAGAAGTGAGTAGCGGTGCAGGGTAAAAAGTACCATAACAAGTCAACACACAGTATAAGAAAGGAAAAAAAAAAAAATCAAACTAAAATACTAGAAATTAAAAAATATACCAAGTATTATGTACAATCTGGCCTCTGTGCATAGAGAGTGCAAAGTGCAATGTTACTGAGATTTATAAATAAATAAATAGTGTGTATATGAAGTTTACATACCAAAGAGTGGAATTCTATATATATACTTTTGGACGTGTGCAGCATCAGATCCATTAGATTTATCATCCCTAATGTGATGGTTTCATGTGGAAATGTTTGTCTTTTCATTGCTTTGAGAAGACAGTTTGTTTATAAAACAAAAGTAGGACTGCAAGAAAAATGTATTTTTTTGAGAATCATTAGTCTTTATAGTCTTAAAGAGGTTTTAATGAGGACAAAATTAGATGCTTCGCACTTGTTATTAAAAAGCAACATTTCACTGAACTTTTATATAGTTTTTAACATCACTTTTCTATAGTAGTTAATTAGGAATCTCAGTCATCCTGTAACTGATGAGGTGTGACATTGCTCATCCCTGTGTGTTTACTAAGCGGAGTGAACATACCTTGTGAACATCTAATCTCGTGTAGGCGGCCATTGTCTAAATCTCGTGTCAATGTGCCTGTACAAATGTTAACATGCCCATGAATGCACAGATGAGGAAGTCCTTAAACAACAAACATGAAAATGACAGTTTAATTAATAGAACACTTGAAATGGGCCTCTGCATGCAAATTCAACAGTAACCAATGTAATACACTGACAGGTATCGTCAGATCAGGGTCTTTAGATGCTCCTCACTGTAAACGGGAATGAATAACGCGGTAAGCAATCATGTTAGAGCATTGATATTTGAATGCCATATATTTTAAGATGATAAAAATGTACTAGTTTTTTCCAAGAGCAGATCTGTTAGATAGTAATTGTGTAGCACACTTCACGAGTCTGTCCCTGTTAGTCTCGCCGTGATTTTGCATTTTTCTCCCCCCCACCAGCAGCCTAATGCTGAGGGTGAGCTATACATCTGTGTAATTCATTGCTTGCCAGCCCACCATCTGGTGCTGTATTAACTGACAGGAAAAATAATATCATTCTTTCAATCACACACACACAAATACAAAAACGAAGGTCACTGAGGCAATACGAAGTAGACATCTTACAAATTGATCAAGTCATTATTGTGAAGATTTTCGGTCAGCTTAAAAACACGTTCCAATTGTATCCAAACTTTTCTCTTAATAATATCACTTAAAGGTTATATCCTTAATACTATATAAGACTAACTATATTATAATAATAATATTTTTCTAGTTTTCTATTATGATTATTAATGACTATTATATTATTTGAAAGATAATAGTACTACTAGTACTATTAGTTTGCACCACAGAATAATATTTTTTCTTTACTTTTTAACTCATATATCTCTAATTAGCCCCTTTCAATATTCTCTTTATTTATTTCACTTCTCTCTGCAGTCCTCCTGAGCTTCATGGCGTCTTTCACCTGGCTGTTTTGGTTTCGCTGCATGTAACTGTGTTTGTTTCAGTCGTACAACTGCCCTCAGCATCATTTTCAGTCTCAGCAAGCAGCTGTTTTCAGCGAGAGAGCATTAATAAAAACCCACTCATGTTACCTACCAGCACTGAATGTCAAGCAGACAAAGTCAGTGAATAGCTGGTGAACACAGTGGAGCATTTAGCAGCTAAAGAGCCATATATTTCCCCCTGGAGTTCGTGAAACCTACAAACAGCTGACAGGGCTTACCTTTACCAGGTGGCTTGTAACATGACGCCAAGTGAATGCTAATGTTGCCCTGCATCAGCTGTGTAGACAAGCAGCAGCTTGCTAACAAAGTCACTGTATCTGCTTGAAAGGTGATAAAATGTTTATTTCCTAACTTTAAAGTAACGAAACAGATGTCCAGTGACAATTAATGGATCTGCTGCTTGACATGCATTTTTTTTTTTTTTTTTTTTAACAAAAAATGATAAGAAAAAGTTTTCACTGAGATTGTCCTTCATCTAGTTTATCCCTAAATCTCCTTTCCTGAGTACCTTTCATTTTGCTTCTTGGAACTTTGTAAAAAGAAGAGATTTCACTCCTCCCTTCTTTTTGAGGAGCAGCCTCCTCAAGGTCTGAAATATGAAGATTGGATATTTTAAGGCATCTTTTCCACATCTCACGGGCGTTTTTATTTCCTTTGGCAAAGGTTTGGGGTGAGCAAGGAGGAAAAACTTGTAGCCTTACCACTCTAGAGTGGACATACTTCAGCAGTGTGTACGTTTAAAATGCAATAAGCCATCTTTCTAGTACTGAGATTAGTTCTATGATTACAAGAGATGGAAAAAACAAAATTAAAAGAATAATAAACATGTTTTGCTTAACAACCTGTCTCAGTCCACTGCACAATCTGGGCCAGCGGGTGCAAATTATGGTGAAAGTCCTAGTCGATCAAAACAGAAAATGCCTAATGACTGTTACATTATCCACTGACAGCAGTCAGGAACATGTGTTAATGTCTTGCTACCAGCTGTTAATCACTGGCGGGACGCTCACAATTGGAGCACCGATTTTCCACTTGGAGCAATTTTATCACCAGATAAGATGCAAATCGGCGCGCCTTCTGACTGATGATTACTATGTGAATTGTTCCAACGCGTGATCCGAGAGCTCGCCGATGCCACGCGGATGCTGCGGTTTGGAAAACATGAAGCTCAGGGATTGCCCCTGGTGAAGGATCTTGTCATATTTGATCACCTGCTGCTGATAGAAAAAAGCAAACCACAATAATTTCAAGTTTCCTGATCACAAGACTGAAAACCATGTATGGACAGCATAACACCCTACTTTTAGTGTCATGTAGCGTCACCATGTGATGAAAGTGATTTCGCATGCCTCTCAAATGTGTGTTGTTTTTTTTTTTCATTTTTTGACTTAATTCTGTTTCAGGTGACGGAGACACGGACGGGGCCACTCGGATGCAGCAGCTATGACAATCTGGACTCGGTTAGCTCCATCCTTTTGCAGAGCCCTGAGAGCAAGCTTCATCTGCAAGGTAAACAGGCCCCCAGCATTTCATGCACTCACTGCCCTGTAATGTTAATCAAAAAATGGCAGCAGAGTCAAACATCAGTCCGCTCTATAAAATTAAAAGAGAGCTGCAGTCTAGCTGTAAGGAAACAGTACGTACCGTTTGTAAGACTGACTCCATGCTTTGAAACTGGGACTGGGAGAGATTTGCTCATTTAATTCCCTCAGGGGATTGCAATATTATTCTCTTTGGTGATAGATGTCTAAGTTCTAACATGATAAGTTGCTCTTAAAGCTTTGTTCAAAGACAATGGACTGTTAAGATGCGAGCGCAGGAACTAGCACTCCCCATAGTGCAATTCATAATTACACAATATGAACAGTCTGGAAAGGTATCGCTATACCTGTGAGTGTTAACATCAAGCCCCGACTTATTTTTAGTGCACCACGATCTCATGAATGGATTCAATATATAAACGAGTCACTTTCATCAGGCCTCCTCAGGATTTGAACATTTCATCCCCCTAGCATGTCACTCACCGATCATACATCAGTAGACGCAAATAGCAAATTTTACTCATTAGTGGCTACGTTCATGTAAATGACAGCAGTCCTGTCTGAAACACTGACGCATGTAATAATTAGCCCATGAGGAGGAATTGTTTGAAATGGCAGCCACCTTGAGAGAGAGAGAATGAATGATAGAACACTCAGGTTACGTATAGAGTGACTGGTGCTTTGAATCATACGAGTTCACCCGGGTTATTAAAACTATTTTGGGAGTCACACAAGGTTTTTTTTTTCCAAAACCAACCCACACTTTTCACAACCCCTTTTTCCTTTCAGGGAGGTATCATTACTCGTCCGCTAAAAATCGGAGAACTAAGTGGTTTGTCAAAGAACCGCTTTTCAGTGTTCCATCGTCACTTACTCAAAGGCCTCTTTAGGCTTTGGGAAAAGCTTTATTGTCACGCAACAAATGTAGCTTTGTGCTTTGAAGACTGTTCAAATGACAGGTGACATGCCTTGAAGAGATTCTTTCTTTGAGCTCATAACTGAAAACAGCCTATAAAATGCAAAGGTTCCTTTCCAATGCTTCCTTAGAGTTTTGTATTAGACCACATTCTATTCAAATATATTGGGTGTCTGTGTGCGTGTGTTTTAATGCATTTATTGTTTGGGCAAAAGGTTTGAGCGTTTTCATTAAAATATGCTCTTTTAAGAGCAATTACCATTTTTGCCTTTAATTAGAATGAAAGCCGACGTGAACTGTAAGTTTTTTAACAATTGCGATGCTCTTCGTGCAGCTCTTCAAAGTGATAGCACTTCATACACAATTGAGAGACATTTAACCACTGAAGAGCTTCTCAAGGTTTATGCTGCTCAAATATATCTATAATGAGATCAGATCATTTAATCTGCTCAACAGTTTTCCTTCTGTTGTAATCAGGAAGTGTAGAGTTTAAAACTGGGTCTTATTTTATGGCTCTGTGCACCACGTGTTCCTCTCAGATCAAGCAAGATGATTTGTTTGTTGTCCCCCTACGTAGGTAAAATTAGGACATTTTAAACCATTTTATTCAAAGGTGAAGTCTGTGGTCTGCAATGAGTCCCATGTTAGTAATATTAGTGCTTCTATGCCGTTTGCCGGCAAGTCTTTGTGCTCCTAGTGTCATAAGACACAAAAGCTCCACATTGCAAGTTTAGGCTAGAAGGCACCTCCACCAAGACTGAACTTTCCATTCATTTGAATTGTTGAATTACAAGCAAACATTTTTCGCAATAATGAAGACTTTCTTAAATAACGCCGTTAAAAACAGGTATCTATGTACAGTTCAGCTTTTTTTTTTTTTCCAGTGTAAGCCCTTTCATTGTAATTTCTACAAAAAGAAATATATATTGTATAGTTAATATTTCTATAGCTAGAAATTGACACGTTACCCGACATATTTTCAGTTGCTAAGTAACAACTTTTTTATGGTATTTTATGGTAAAAATGACTCAATGTTCGGTCACCACACATTATGTAAAGGAACTATTTTTGTCATCCATGTAATAGTGTAGTTATTTTATTGGGTATGGGTGAGTTAAGCCAGCTCCTTGGGTGATTTTGGTAGTTTTTCAAGAAAGGTAATTATATTAATTATATTAATTAAGGTAAAAGGCTATGTGCTTCTTATGGGCACTAGGAAGGTATAACTTGTTGTATCGGTGTCTATTGCAGTTTTGCATGATTATATGATTGCCACTATTTATCTGTGATTGCTGTGGTATTTGGAGTTAATGCAACAGTAATCCGGAATTTGATTAGGAAAAATCATGGAACTCAGAAGAAAGGCATAAAGCACAATCTAGACAGCATGTGTTTATTTATTCATTTATTTATCTTTTATTTAGGCGCATTTATAAAAGTTGGATATGTAGAAAATCACAAGATAATTTTTGAGCCCTTTGGAACAACTTGTGAACCTCACAGAGGTTTCAAAAGCAACTTGATCTCCCTTTATTCATACAGAGCAGATTTACTGTATTCCTTGGCTGGTCTTTACAGTCAATGGCGAAAAAAAAAAAAACCCAGCTTTTTGATGACAGCATTGTTCTGTTCTTTGACAACATGCCATAAATGGACTTCATAAAGTATCCCTGGAGGAAGAAGACATTGGCCGGGCCCAGGACTGCTTTTATATTCACTAGGAGCTCTCAGCACTTCTAATGAACGCCCACCATGTGTCTCATTATCAAATGCCTGTTGACCTTTTACCAGCCAATTAGCTAAAATACAAACCTTTGACATTTAAACTGTGAGGTGGAATCACATTTAGCCACCACATATCATTGACAGCACTGTCCAATGCAAAATACCCAGCACAGCATTTTATATATACTGTAGATATATAAAAGCCACCGCAGAATTTTCTATGTGTATTTTTTTTATTATTTGGTGATGAAAGTCCGATTTCCAGAAATATGTTGCCAAAGAAGAAATGAGTTCAAATAAACAATCTGAATTTGAGTTCACAGTGTTCTACTACTTCAAAATGTGAATGTTTTGGTGGGTTCAGTCAATGCATAATTAAAGGGAAATGCAATGTGATATGAAGTAAACAACTTGACTGTCAGAACATCAAATCATTGACCACTGAAACAGTCTTCTGAATCCATATCTAGGCTTCCAACATATGTCCATATGCCCATATGTCCACTTCTTTAAATTCAACTAATTCAGAAACAACCAGATGTAAGCGATCAGTGGCTCCCCTATTAAAGTATGTAGAATTACTGCTTGAAATTGACTGTTGAATACTGGAATGGTTGTCTGCTTTTAGTATTCTTAAGCCCTTTTTCCACCAAGCAGTATGGTTCACTTCGGTTTGATATGGCACCTCAAATAGCAAACCAGACAGTGCCAGTTTTGTCAACTTTCACTCGGGGTTCCAACCACAGCCATCCCGTAAAATTGGGGGGGGGGTGGCATTCCGCTGATTGGTCGACACAATTGTCACTTCCCTGGGATGGTTAGGCTGTCTTTCTCCTCGTAGCGTGCAGCCGTTTCTCAAACAGAGCCTGTCTACCTTGCATGATGAATATGCCATCATATGCAGAAAAGAAACGACCCGAAATGCTGTGTGTCCTCCGCCGTTTCCTTTCTTCGTTGTTACGGTTTCTTAGTCGACTTTATTAGGGATACACTGTGTCGTGCAAACCAGGTAATGGTATGGTCATCAGGGGAAACGCAGGCCTGTAATGAGCGTGCTGCTCCCAAGTGTACTGTACCAAACTGCACTGAACCGTACCGCTTAGTGGAAACGTGGTTGAGTCCTCATGTTACATTTCTTTCGTGCAATGTGGAAATTACTGTATGTAGTTCAGTTTTAATTATCCATGTGCCCACAGATCGTCTGTTCTATAATAGTAATAATAATAATAATAGTAACTTCATTTTATATAGCACCTTTCAAAGAACCCATGGTTGCTATACAACACGAATTTGTGATAAAAAAAAAACTGTGTATGTCATTATTTCTAACTTACATGTTGTAGATAACCTTGTGGATATTCTCTATAGAATAAATACTCACTGAGTCAGCCAAAACAAAATGTTGTCTGAGAACAAGGAAGTTTTTTGTAGCTCATAAAAGGTTAGCATCTTGGAGATACAGTGACAACATGCCACTCTGATGAGTTATCGTTTTGATCCTGAGAAGAAAAAAAAGTGTTGATTTGTAGACTTTGAAAGATCGCATCCATGAAATAAAAGTGCATATCTGTCATCCTCACTGTGCTGTGTTTAACAGTTTGTGACATGAAGCACAATAGATGAGGTGAAGTCGCAAAATTGATCCAAATGCGTATTTTCCTTCTCTCTCATTTATCCACACAGGGAAAAAAAAAAAAAAAAAGCAGGACAAATTTTTCAGCTTGCACCTCACGGCTTCTTTTGTCTGCCCTGAAACTGCCTGCACACAATACATGAATGAAAGTGAATAGATTCTGTCAGGTTTTTCACTATTGTGTGATTCTAACGGTTTTTTTGAGAACATTGTCACCATATTACTTTAATCTGTCTTGATTTCTCTTACACCGTTACTTTTTTTTTTTTTTTTTTTTTTATCAATACAATGAGTTTCTTAAATCCTGTGCTTTTCTATCAGATCCACTATAGAACACTTATATTCAAGTATGCATAAAGTTACTTTCGGAAACACGCCTTTGTTCTGGGAAGTCCTTGCCCTTCCACATACTTTCATGGAAAGGCTGAGTGGAAGGAACAAAGCAGCGAATGCCACCCAGGTACAGAACAGAGCAAGTATTAATGACAAGCAGGGACTGAGACTGTGATCCACTCTGAGAAAGAGAGCTCTCATTTTTTACAGATTGTCTGTGGTAGTTTTTAATACTAATAAAAACATTTTGCGGTATAAAGAGAATCCGATTACTTCGAAGAGCTTTAAGACACTTCAGAATGTCTTGTTGACACCTGCATTACTAATGTTGCACTTGTCATGCTGGATCCTGCATTTTTTAATGTATTTTTTACTTCAATTCTTATATTTATATGCACCAAGGAGTTCTTTTTCATCATTCTCATTCTCTCCTTTCACAGTCATTCTCTGCGTAAAAATGTTCTGTGCTCTCTGTTATTACACAAATTAGATGGTAAAGTAATCAAAGATCAGTCAGCACCCGTGAGCAAGACTCAAACATCAATGAGTACCATTCTACATCTGGAGGGGCCACTCGTATCCCACATTAATAAATTGAAAGCCATAAATTGGCCCAGTCTAACAAACACGGACAGTGCGCCACTGCTGCTGTTTGTCCATGCACCAACTGACCTGAGAAAGCAGTTTACTTACCTCGCTCCTCTATGAGACTTACCAGTTGAATGCATAAGAGAATCAGCTGATGTGGGTTTACTCTCAGATCAGCCGGATTAGCTGAGTTTGCGAACTAAGCTTGACTTTCGTGTCCTGACAGAACTAACACAATGCTCAATTTCGGCATTTCATCTTTAAAGTGTGATTTCAGTCAGTCAGCCCCCATGATCAATGTTTGGACACTTTAAAGTCCTGATTATGTTGGACGCATTATTTATGTATAATGCCACCTCGCTGTCTCCATCTCCTGGAAACGAATTAACTTAATTTAGAATTGCCATTTTAATTGCTTTTGAATTAAACAAGGGGATCATATTAGTATGCAGCACCATGCGAATTACAACAAAGATGCAGTAATAGAAAACCCACTCCGTTTTATTCTTCTAATTAAACTTTTAATCGTATTTCTTTCCCTCCACTTTTATTTCTGTCCTCTAAACCTCAGCACTTTATCTACCTTAAGGCAAAAAAAAAAAAAAAAAGCAACCGCAAAACTTTGTCAGACAATATACACAAGAAAATTGTTACAAACCTGTAACACTCGGCGGCAATTTTGGGTGACTCACTTAGGTGAAATTAGCTTTAGGTTGGGGACAACACTCTAGGTTTTAATTAACAGGAAAGGGAAGAAAAAAAAAAAAAGCAAGATAATTAATTTAGTTGTGGTAACATTTTCCTGGAGTCACTTTAAAGTGTTTTTCCACAACAATTTTTGTAAAAGGGATTTTTTTTTTCACACTCACCTCTGCCATCCTTTTTTTTTGTGATCTGGTGTGGCTGCGAGCCACAGATAACACTAAGTGGATATGACATTCCCCGGATATTCCTTCTGCATTCACTTAGATTTAGATTAGAATGCTGTAGTGAATTCTGACATCAAGGGGAGCTACCTATGAACGTCTAAAGTCAGTTCTATTTTCTCCAACATTTGCTTTTATTTTATTTTTATTTTTTGTCGCAAATTAACTAACACCTTCTCTTTTTCTCCCACACATGATACTTTGCATTACTTGTATCTAATAATACTGACATGGCTCTCGCTTTTTGGTATGTGTAGTGCCTGAATGCTTTTGCACACACAGCTTTGTTTGGCAGTGAAATAAGAACACAAAGTGTTTAACCTTGCGTACACTATGTGCGATGTCAGAACGGGATAGAATTGACTCATTTTTGGTTACAAAAATTCAGCATAAATCAGAAATGCAAATCTAGTCTTGAATTTTTAATCATTCATTGATTATTTTGAATGAAGACACTTCTT
Source organism: Mola mola (assembly GCA_001698575.1). Classification (NCBI taxonomy): domain Eukaryota; kingdom Metazoa; phylum Chordata; class Actinopteri; order Tetraodontiformes; family Molidae; genus Mola; species Mola mola. Next base: position 2,914,820 of record KV751320.1, on the reverse strand, counting down.
AAAAATTCAAGGTTTATTCTCTTAACTTCCATCTAAATGAAAGATCCACACTTTTTTTTTTTACTGCAGTTGGGAATTAATTCACTTTTGTTTACCCACATTAATTTGTTCTGTTTGTTCCCTCTAAAGGCTAAAGCCTAGAAAGCCGATGGTATTGGTTTTGGGGTTTTAGAGTTTTGAATTCCTTAACCCTAACGAAAGATGGAATTAGCATTTGGTACTTAAATAGTCAGGGTTTTCTTTGTTTACTTACATTTTTATGTTCCAGGTGGAAGGAGGAAAGTAGTTACATTTTTATTTTCTTCTAATATTCTAATCTCCTGCCATATGTTGGCATGTATCATTGATTACCTTATTTGAATTGGGAGAAATTTCTGAAAAGCAAAACAGCGGGGACTTTCAGTATTTGGCAGAAGACTTGAATATATTGTTGGTACAATTTGATATCCAACGCAGACAGAGAAAACAACTGGGGGGCTTGAAATAAAAAGAGCAGAGAAAGATGAAAAGGCCTTGGAACCTACACTAGCTATTACCTTGCAAGGACCCGATCGCCTCCAATATGGTTGTCATAAATTAGCACCAAAAACAAAAGAAAGCTAATTTGCTTCTCCCTCTTGCCCCGATCCCCCGCCTCATGCTTTCTTTCTTCCCCCTCCTCTCCAGTCTCTACAACAGCCTATCTTGGACGAGCCATGAGCCTATCTTGGAAGATTTATGAATATGTTAGAATAGCCTGAGCCAACAGTTTTCAAAGTGGTGAAGTGAAAATAAATTAAACTGGCCCCGTAGGCAAGTCGTGCAGAGAGTGGAGTGATGAATTAGATACTCATTGCTCGGTCGCTTGATGTCCGTCCCTATTTTCAAGTGAAAATGCTGCAAACACCAGGGAGATGACAAACAAACATACAAATCAATTAAGTTGTCTTTGATGACAGACTGGTTGAGAAATTGATTTGGACACTCAAGTAGCGCACACAATGTCCTTGGTTACCAGAGAATAATTTACTGAAGGAAAATCTTTGGTGCAAAACATGGAAAGCAAATGTTGGACCAGCACAACAATAAACATGCGAATACAATAAACAACACAGTCATTTGCACAGTCATCTTCCTGTCTACCCGCAAAAACATGCTGTATACAATGCATTGAAGAGATTTTACAAATAGAAGACTATGAATATATTAGAAGTTATTTTAATTTAGAAATTACACTGGCAACTGTCTATCTCATGGATTGTAAGAAGCTGTCTGAAGTATTAATCCGCCTCTCAGGCTGATCAATGCATTGGAGTGAGGGGAAAGTGCGTTCTCCTCATAAACACATGCGTCCTCTTGACCAGAAGGCTGATAACATAAGGTCATTTCCATCAAATGGATGGGTGCACACATTTTTATTTACTTGTGCTGAAAACCCAGTACCAGATGAAATCTTTCCATGTTGACCTGGAGGTCAGCTTTCAATTGGAAGTGGTCAATCAAGAGTGAGTTTTCATTTGGGGTCAGCATGACCGTAAATTTGCCCCCTCCCCACCTCACACTTATCCATTTGCCCTTGCCAGCCGCAGCCTGCCATTTCAGCAGGTGCCATCTTTTTCCACTCAGTCTTTTCTCCTTCTCTGATAATCTGTCTTTCATCTATTGATTTGGGGTTTTTCCATTCTTCTTTGTTTTCTAAAGGGCCCTGAACTGTTGAACTGGTGTTAGAAAGCACTTTGTATAACATTTTACTCACATTGTGGCTTATATTTTGTGCCAAGAGTGACCCAAAGTTAAAACTTTACTGTATCATGAAGCCATTATTTAAATTGCCATTAATTTGGGACAGTGGACTAACAAACTATAATACACATAACTGATCATTTAGTTTTTAAGAAGCTATTATCATGGATCTTATTGTGTTCATGTTGCTGATGAGATTACGAACTATCATATACTAACAATTTTACATGTTGCCATTCATAACACACAACAAAACTTCCTAAATGCACATATTCATATACTGTATGTCATTTTCAATATCATAAATGTGCCAGGAAACAGTAAACTGTGATTATGACCATACAGAAATTTCTTTTTATCTTTTTAATTTCAGTCTCTGTTTTAAGTAAAGGATGTTTGAACATACCTTGAACAGACATGAAACGAACAATTTAAATGGAAACACCAGAAATAGTCAACGCACCGTGATGGAAAAAGGCTAAAAATCAGCATTTTCACCAAGCTGTTATGTTTCCATCACTGCCGATTGAAATTGCATCCGGTAACCTATAGTGTGACCGGAGATTAAATGGTTCATTGTACCCGTTCCCACTGAAGATTTTGTTGTTGTTGTTGTTGCTTTCGGTTTGAACATGCTTTAAACAACCCACAAATGCTTGTGTACATTAAAATTCAGGTTATTCCTTAGTAGGTTGTTCAAATTGAAAAAGCGTCTGTAAATGTGTAAAGACAGATGGATTCGTTTATTAATCCCAAAGGAAATTCAGGTGTCCAGTTAGATTCAATACAAATACATTAGTGTTTATTTCAGTATTTAGTGATGTTTACTGTAATTTCTTTGATAAATACAGGCTCTTGATCTGAAAATGTAAACAACACATCTTGACAATTTGAGGGCAGTTGTATCTTCTAGGAAATGTCAGAGCTCGTCATATTTCTCTCCTCCTCCTCTCCAGGGTTCTTATAAAACATGTGATTTCTCCAAGAGCCTGCAATGGGTGTGTATGTGCACTCGTGCACGACTCCATGTGTTTCCACGTGCGTTAGTGCACACGAGTGTGTGACGGTGGTGCAGTATGTCACCAGCCGAGGCCCTCTTGCTACCGCTGTGCTGGAACACATGGCAGCACATGACGAAACAGCTTGAGCACTGCTACTGAAGTGCACAAGCAGCCAAAAATGATTTTCATTGCATTCTGCTAATTCAAGAAAAAGGAAACACTAGATTCAACTTACAGCAACTAACACGTTCACTGCATCTTGTCTTAAAAGACACAAAAATGCATTCAGCATGCACTCAACTTGTGTGTTTGTGCTCAGTGTGCAGTACAACTGGCAGTGATGATGTAAAGCTCATCTAAATCACCAGATTGCCTTCCTTCCTCAGTCCGGCAATTGCCTTAACATGCAATTTCAGCACTTCCCTTTTCAGGAGGCAGCAAGCCCTGACTGCCAAGACCCTTTTCATATGTTCTTTGAGCTTTTACAGTGATTACAGCACCTCTGCTTTCCTCGCTCTTTGTGCTTTGTGTGTCTTTACAAAGCTAACAAAAAAGATACTGTGTAAAACAAATTGTGTTCTGTAAGTCATTCTGTTCCACACAGATAGATGTGTATTATATGCATATGCAAGCCCCTTATATGTTAATATAGTCGGGCAAGTGGGATTAGCTTCATCGCCGTTGTTTTCCGCTGTCTGAATATGCTTGTCCATAAATGTGCCATAAAATTCAGAAACCCATAATGTAGCATTCAAGGCAGGACCAAAAAATTGTTTGTTCTGAACAATGATCATGAGAACATATTTGAGATTTTAACATTGATGAAATTACTGCCACACCTAAATATTTAAATTCCTGTTCCTGTTATTCCTGTTTGCTTACAAAGGTTGGTGCCTAAAAGTGTGCCGAGAACAATTACAGTACTCTACTGTAATCTACTCAACACAGACATAGCTACATTATCCATTTGAATGCTAAGTACACCTCATTCAGAGCACATTCTGGGAGAAGCTCTGGTTGAACATTTCGTTCTCTGTCAGGCCCAGCAAACACATTGTCAAAGAGCTAAAGAGCTTTATGTAAATACAGAAAAGGGGGCTTAAAAACCTACTTTAACTCCACCTTTCTCTTAATGTTGTGGAATAGGAGCCGTCTTGTGGAATCAGGCAATGCAGCAAATCTTAAAGCTACCTGCCCCCTTTTTTATGTATCTACATATCAGCAAAGTGGACTGGGCAGACCAGCACTGAAGAGAAACAATCTTCCAGTTCAGAGGTCTTTGGTTTTTGCATCACGCGTGCACCGATAACCTCGAATAGTATTTTAATGCCCCCATTGAAGTAATGCTCTTTATTGCACCAACGGATTAAGTAATGATTATTTTGCGAAATTGCGGTCACACAATGGTCAATTAATCTTTAATGCAACCGTAACTTATGAGGCGGAGCGTGGCATTGCAATAAGCAGGCAACCGCTTGCCAAGGTAGTTACAAGCTTCAGTTGCAGCCTGCACTCCCCATCCATCACATGTAAAAGTAGAGCACTCTGGAATGAGACATAATGAAAAGGCAAAGCACGCAGTTACAGAGTCTCCGTTTTTTAGGATTCGTGGAATGCTTGTGGGCCTGTATTCTCCAATGCAGTATATTAGTCCCTGATGTATGCAATGATATGAACTGCCATTTTGAGTCTTCAAAGGGGGTAGCGGCGAGTTATGTGCACTGACAAAGCATGGAGTCGAAGTTTCACATGGCTGCACAGGAATTCCAATATGCACCCTTTTATTTGATCAGCAACTCTTTAATAGTAACTTGAACTCCCCACTCTAATATCTAGTGTTTTCCTCCACAAATAGTTGCCTCAAAGCAGTGATAAACTTTAGTATTATTGCCTAATTATTCTCAAGGTTTCCATGTGTTACTGCACTAGCACAGCAAAATTATGAAAGTTGCAAAGATAAATATTTTTACTCTCATCAGTTTCTCATTTCCTTTTTGGCCCAAAGGCTACAATTGTCAAACTCATCCCTTGCTGCACGTACAAAATGTTGATGGATTTACTTTTACTGCGTGTCATCATCTCCACACGAGACACAGTGGGAGGAGACAACATGAAATTTCCAATACACGCTCGGTGGGAGAATGTTGAGGAGAGTGGTCGAGGCAGAGAAACAGTGATTGATGAAGTGAATAAGAGCCAAAGGATGATGGGGGACGAGTCAAGGGGCATGTGTGAAAGTGTTCTGGGAGTAGAAGTGAGTGTAATGAAGTAAGACAGTAGCGATGCATACAGAGACGCAGTAAGAAGGAGAGAGAGAGAGAGAGAGAGAGAGAGAGAGAGAGAGAGGTATGGAAACAGAAGAGACAGTTAGAGGAGAAATCAAGAGATTGCAGGACTGATAGTGCTGAACTGAATGTCAGAATGTCAAATGACTCCCTGTGCTGACTCCTGTACAGTCCTGTGACTGTGCAATCTGCTGGTACAAACATAGATATCAGAAAAAGAAAGTATGTGTGTATGTGTGTGTGTGTTGAAATTAGGTTAAAGGGGTAAGCTATGCTTCGATAGAAGAGGTAAAAGGGAGAGCTGAGGTGCTGGGTGTTATTGTCCACCCGGACACTGGCACCAGCACTGTCAGTGAGCAGCGTTGATCCGTGAACTTGCCATCTGGATTCTCCCACAAATCACATTAAAGTTTCAAGCCCAGGAATACATCAAGCTAAATGAATATTGGATCCAGGGGCCTCAGACAGGGCCTGATGGAGAAAAAGGCCCGTGCAACCCAACTCCTTTTGTGGTCAGACATGATCCATCCATCGCCTTTACACCCTCCATCCCTCTCTCCTTCTGTTCCCTTCATCACGGATGAGCAGCGGTTCTGATGAAGTGTAAAGGAGAAGGGAAGCTACTCATGTCCAAAACAGAGCTAATTATCAGGAGTTAAGTTTATTACAGGTACAAGGAGCAGGGGAGTTGATGGTTGCAGAGTTTGAAGTGTTTCGTGTTGAATAACTGCAGAGCTATAATGTTCCTCTGCGGGAACATTATACAGTGGCTGTGTATTTGACATTAGACCATTATTTAATGTAAAAATGACCAAGGGCTGGGAGAAATATATACCTTCTTAGATATTGGACATCATCTTATTGTGATATGGAAATGTTGTCTTTGAAACTGCTCCAGCTACAGTACAATTATGTATTTTTTGATCTTCTCAGAGTGTTTCGCCTGTTTTAATGTTTCCCTTGAACTGCAGTACTCATTATTATTATCATTTTTATTATTATCATGATTATTATCTGTATTATCAAAAATGTCATCGTGTTATTATTTTGTCAAAGAACAAGATGTAGATATGTTAATAGATATGGTCAGAAAATATCGTAATATTTCATTTTGCTGCCCAAAAAGCAAACATTTCTGAAAAGCATTTAAGGAGAAATATCATGATATACCACATGTAGTGAAATAGCTTAAAATATTTGTGTACATTGTCATGACCCGGCTCTACTGCCAAGATAAATTCAGGCAAGCATACGTAGGGTTACACTGAATTCAATAATATTTATAAATATAAGTCAAAATTTTTAACAAAAAAATGTTTTAAATATGGCATGTGTCAGAGTGTGGTGTTTGCAAATGGGAAGATTAACCAAACATCAAAACAAGACAACATGTGAGAGATTGCGAAGAAGAGCCGGGCTTTAAAGGTGCACCGCGTTCGGCGCAAGTGCTTCAAATCTGGCCGGTTGCTCTGACCGCCGCCGATGACACCTTCGGTGAACATAGGAAAATCTAGTATCTTGCATACACACTTTACCTATCTGCCATTAATGCCATTTTTATTCAACCAGTTTTCAGTTACCTTACGTTCCGTTCAAAAATCTAGTGTTCATTTCCTCATGCTCAATAACATGCCTCGTTTGAATCCATGACAACGGCCTGAAATAGATTCAAGTGTTTACCATGAAATTATATGTTTTTAGGGTTTGTTTTTTTTTTCCTTTCATTCCAGGTGTGGTGATGTTGATTTTGAATAAACAGGTTCATATTTTCACCCAAAGGTGAATGTAAGCAGAGGGGAGTAATCACTCATCATTGAATAATATGTTATGTTCTGGTTTTTTATTGCCTGTTTTCTACTGAAGCACTATTGGGCTCAAGCAAAACGTTTTAAGAAAATATTGCCTTTCCAAGATGATTTTTCATATGAGAAGGAAAAAAAAAAAAAATCTATTTAGTTCCTTTCCAATCCACTGGCTTGTAGAGCTACAGACATGAATTTTCCTGGCCTGGACTAAAGAGAAAGGCTTTCCTGTTTGCCGTCCAAGCTTCAATTCTATGAGATCCCTGGGGTGGGATATGGATTGGCTCAGAATCTATTTTAAGATTATAAATACCTTGTCACTGGCAAGACTGGAGAGGCTCTTTCAGCTTTAGCCTCACATTGGTCTCATAGATTACAAATCCAGATATTACTAATAGTGTTTAATTGGCAGAATGCTGCATGTTAAGAATGCAGACGACAAACATCACTGGCATTGCTTTTGTCCTAAAGCACATGTGCACATGGGGGATTGTGTACTAAATAATCCACTGCGGCTCAGGAGAACAGGCACCAATCACTGTTGCATATTGTCACATCACGAGAGAACGGCAGCAGAACAGACGGCTCAGGATGAACAGAATAAAGCTTTGAAGCGCATCCTTTAAAAATAAAAGAGTGCTTAAAGCACAAAGTAATCTTGGAAGGGCAGTCAGCCATTTCACCTCGCCTTAACCGAATCTGGTTAAGTTTGCTTTACAAATGTGTTTTACTGTATATGATGAAATTCTCTAGTTTCATCACAACATTTTAGCGATATCCGAACGACACCGAATCTTTTTTTGACTAGGTGCATTGTTTTTAATCAGATTCATGACAGACAGCTGACAGAAAATGCAATGTAGGTTTCTGTAATATAAACAGCATATTTCCGATTTCTTTTTGTCACCATTCACAGCATTCAAACCCAAATCAAATGAAAATACATATCTTTTGTTAGATTGATATGTCTAATTAAAGCATTCCATGTATTTCTGTTTCAGGTCTTCAGGTCATTTTTCCCGAATACCTGCAGGAGAAATTTGTCCAGTCTGCTCTGAGCTACATTATGTGCAATGGAGAAGGGGAGTACGTGTGCCACGACAACAAATGCATCTGTCAGTGTGCGGATGAGTATCCCCAATGCAACTGTCCCTTCACCGACATCCAGATTATGGAAAACACCCTTCTAGGGATGTCTGAGTCCTGGGCTGCCTCTTATAAAGACTTTGAGGCCTCTGGTAATGTGATAATTCCCTAGTTTTACCTACCATAACAATTATGGAAAAAGCATGTTAATATTGCAAATTATATCAAGCAATATACCATGAGTGATGTAGTATTTTGAGTTTCTGCTCAGTTTAGCATTTTTCTTTGCAAACGCATAGCAGAGCTTAGGTAGCACAAGTGGTTGTATATGTCTCACAATTTTCTCTTTGCCACAGACACAAGGGATGACAGTAGAATACTGGACATTGTGGGGAAAAATATAGCCATTTGCTACATGGCATGGCATGTTTATCTATTATTGATAGTATAAAAGCTTCTCAATATAACCTGCCAGCAACGGATAAATATATTTATGTCCCATAGAAGGACGCCAGTGTGAATCAAGGAGGCCTGCAGAGAGGGGCTAGGAAAATAAATAAATAAATGAATAAATAAAACTACTACCTTTTTTTCAGTGTCAGATGACAAACTCCGTCAAAAAGTAATCTGTTTTAATAAGTGTTAAATATCGGATTAGACACAGGTCATCTCTTAGAATACAATAAATGTTTGCCATCATACACTGATTACATTTCTGGCTAGAAAATTCATCAAGATCTCTCCCTTGACACAGTCAAACCAAGATCGACTTGAAATAATGGTGTCACTACAGAGTAATGTGTTGGAGAACTAAACTGACACTGTAAGTCTTCACATGCGTCATAGGAATCGTGTCTGCATATGAAATTTTAATGAAGGCTGCATATTCTGCATTTCTCATCTTATTGTTACATTTAATTAAGTAAAATGTTTTGGCAAATACATATATGTCCACCTTTGGGCCGCCGTTAAAGCAGAGTCATCTCCACGAGGACGTCCGTTTTGTCCTTACGGAGAACATTTTTGATTTGGAAGTTGCCTTTTAAAAGGACAGAGCAGAGGTGACTTGATTTGTCACAACTGATAACGCACTGCCCTTCCTCAGATGATGCATTACCCTCATTGTGCATCTGTCAAAATAATTATCACTCCATACATTATCCAACTGGGCACTACTGACTGCTATTGACTGATCAACTTTTAGCTCAGATGCCACATTGATTAGAAAAAAAAGTACATTTGAATCTACCAGTGTATGTGGTAGTTAGGTGGAATTGGTTACATACATACATTCTTAACATTTTGGAAAACAGACTAGAAACATTAAATATGATGAAATATTTGTTGTTCTTTGTCTTTATACTGTATGTCTGATGTCTTGTCCCTCAACAAATTTAGAAGTAGAGCAGCTGAAGAGATGAAGTGGCGTAAAATTTATGACACTTATTCAAGAAATTAGATAGATATGGTATTAAGGAGCTGCTCCTTTATTGCTTTAAAGCTCGTGTTTAACGACTTTGTAAACGTCAAACTGGTATGAGGAAATCAGACAAGTTTGAATATTCGATGCTTGAGACAGCCATCTATTCTACGGAAACAGAGAGGGAGGTAAGACAGTTTTTTGAAAACTAGGTGGATGAATAAGGCAAGCTCAAGACAGGGGAGGGGAAGGAATCTGGCTTCTTTGAAGAAAAGTGGGAAGGAAGCTCTGACATGCCTGCAAGGAGAGTGGAGGCAGTTCTGACATTTCTCTGCTGTTGCTGAAAAAGAGCTCTTAACTCTGTGGTTAATGCTGTTAAACTGTCTCGGAGAGGTCTGTAGGAGGATGCTGTCTTACTTACATTCTTGCCAAAAACAATAATGTTACCTTTCTTCCCCACAAAAGTGGTGATATGTTAGCTGCGATAGATTATGATTTGATCGGATCAGATCAGATGCACTGCGTCATCAGAAGAACTAAAATGGAGGCTGAACCATGTCAGAAGAAGATTATCTCCTGACATTACCGATAGGAAATTTTAGACTTGTACATACTATTTTTGTAATTATGCTTAAAGTTACCTTGGGAGATAATGAACCATTCTTGTGTCATTTGACTCAAAATTCTTTTAGTTACCAAATTAATGACAAAAGAATGCTTGTTCCTATGTATATGCTGCTGGGGTTTCGGTGACATTTTCATGGGCATGATTGCTAAGTGGAGCTGGCGCTGAAAACATGGATCAGAGAGCAAGCCTCACAGGCTGTCTGATAGGACAAGCAAAACTTATGTGGTAGCAAGTAGGGACGAAAATCACTACAGGCAGGAACAAAGTTGTTTGGGCACTGAGTAAGTCTGTGGGAGCACAGAGTGAGAGGGTGTTTACTGCAGTGAAATTCTAAATTCGTTGTAAATTCTTTAACAGACCAATCCAAAAAAAAAAATGAACATAAGATGTACAAAGGAGCATTAGAATTCTGTTAACAGACCTTTTCTATGTTTGAATGTTTAAAACTGACATTCTTCTGTGGTGCCCCACTCGAAAAAAAAAATGTCCAACTTTGTAAAGACTGAATTGTACTTTTAGTTTTGTATCCGTACTGGATAAACTTAAAACGTTAACACTAACAAGAAGCATTCAGGGAACGCCAACCTCTGCCAATGTTCTGCAAGATTCCCCTAAAAATTAAAATTCTTGGATCTGGTCCTTTCTTCTCCCTTGGCTCATTACCCATCTTCCCACCAAGTTTTGTTGAAATCCATCCAGTAGTTTTTGCTTAATGCTGTTGACAGACAGACAGCCCAAAAAGCGATTAAAACAAATGATATAATCAAATGATATAA
>KV751320.1:2891940-2904021 GCA_001698575.1 Mola mola | reverse complement strand
TGGCGGTGATAATTATTAAAGAAAAAAATAGATGTTGATGGTCCTGGAACTTGCATTCGCTAATCTGTAATTCTACCAAGAATGCTTAGGCTAGTCTAGGGTTGAACAAATGAGTCAAGTGTCTCGGTAAAGCAAATCCACTCACCAAATATTGTTTACACTCTTTGTCTGAAAATACACCGGCTGCTTGGGAGATAAGATTGTTTAAAAACATAATATAATTTCACAATTTGAACACAGCACTATTTCAGCAAATGAAATGTCACTCCAACTTTTAGATTCACTCGAAACATACACTGTTAGTAACTTCTTTTGAAGTTCGATAATACATATATATTGCTCTCCTTTAATTGAGATCTTATATGTTGTGATGGTTTTGACGAGGAACTGCAACAGGATGGTATCCATTTTAATAGAGAATTCACCTCTCCTTCGTTCCATCCCTCTCCGTCATGCAGATGAGTTCAAGTCCTTCCTAAAGAGGCTGCCCTCAACTCACTTCTTACCCATCAGCAGTGTGCATCTCCTGTGGGGCAGCGACTGGGACCTTCAGGCCCGCTACAGGCTCCTTCAGAGTTCCCTTGAGATCCAGCGGCTCAAGATTCAGCGCACGGCCCGCAAGCTTTTTGGCCTCAGCATCCGTTGTCACCACAACCCAAATCATCAGATGCCTAGGGAGAGGTGGGTAAAAATATGACCTCCACACCATGATGAGAATTGTTTACTCAATTGTATAAAGGAGGTGCTGTTATTTGTGTTCATATTTTTGAGTTGTCTTGTCCAAGTGCTGGAAGAGCAAACATAAAGAAAAAAATATCCTCTGAGACGATGTAGTGCTTCAATTTTGATTGCTGCTTCTTGAAGCTTGCACAGTAAGGATGTCATCCATTATAGATTTCAACTTATGTTTCTGTTGTTTCTGTCCATCAGGTCAACTTAGTGCTGAGTCCTGCACAAGCCCAGAGCACTCTTGCTTACTCTTTTATTTCACATTGCACTCTGAAAAGAGAATGTAGCTGTGGGAGTTTTTTTTGATAGGTCATTGCACACATCTGTCACCACCTAGTGAAGTCGCAGCTTAAAAGCCTTACTGCAGATGTGCAGTAGTGTCAGCACAGCCTAAAATGCCAGGAATTTCCCCAATTCGCTTGAGCATATATTAGAAAACCTTGCAAAATATGCAAAGTTTCTGACTGCCACATGAAACTCCCCTAAAACTGTTCAATGTAGAAGATGTCATCATATAAATGGAAACAGAATTGGTAAAATATTCATTTAAGTCGTTTGAAAATGAGAAGTTGCCAACTGTCACTGACAGAAAAAGAGCACCCCCACATTTGTGTGAGAGTTGGCAAAGGTTCGCTCTGACGTGCTATCAAAGAGCTGCAGTATGCGCTTCTTATTCCACGGAGTACGCATCAAGGGTGCCTGATGGCACTGGAAATAAGAGTGTCACGTCTATTTGCTTGCTTTTGTGACACAGTTTTGCATCAGATAGAGGACTTATTTATTTTCAGCACCTCTATGTGCGTGCATATGCACTTGGCATATGTACAGTAGCTCAAACAGAGGTTTTCTTCTTATAGGCTACTTTTTTATCTTACTATTTGTTTAGACATGTCAGACTCAAGGCCCACCGGACAATTGTATCTGGCCCTTAAGATAATAATTTATATCTATCAGAATCGGCCCGCAGGTATTTTTCATGCGCACCATTGATACTAGAAATCCAAGAAATTGCATTGCAATAGCTGACCTCATCAGTGAGGCACGTCAATCAGCGCTACACCCAACTTTACTGACAAACTCATCAGTCATCATCACACCTGAGACGATGCCCCAACTTCACCTACATGCTGCTCAAAGGCTCAGCATGTTTGGAAGCACATACCTGTGTGGGCAACTTTTCTCTGCAATGAAAATGAACAAAACATCACACAGGAGTCATCTCACACATGCAAACCTCCATGCCATCTTGAGAAATTTCACAGCTCAGAGCCAAACTCCAAACATTGACAAACTGGTAGCTGGGAAAAGATGCCAGACATCAGACCAGAGTGTACTTAAATGTTTTGCATTTTCTCCTGTAATCACGGGGCATGCTGCTAAAAGTTCTGAAAGTTCTCTTAAAGTTGTAATTGATTGATTATCAAATAATATTGTTTTGAATTTGTAAGAATAAACATTTCAAAATGAGTTAGTGAAAATTTTCCAATGAATAGAAAAAAAAGGCTTTTTATTTAAAATGTGCTTGCATTACTTGTTTATGCAGTGAGCTTGGTTTTGCTTTGAAAAAACTTTACAGTACTTTACAGTACACCTTATGCGCTTTATTTGCTGTATGTGGACAGTATAGTCCCATTAAAGTCCACATGCAAGGCAGAATGCTATCAGCCCCTGTATATCTCTTTTTACAAGTCAAATCAGGTACCATGGAACCGTGTTCTGAGTCAGTTAGCATCGGCTAATGGTTACTTCAGCAACAAGTAAAGCCATCTTTTCGTCAGAAAACTCCATGTCATTAAAGGTTTCACGCAGAGCAGCTGGAAGACATCAACAGCAAAATCAGAAAATGACTTCTCCATAAAATATGATCCATTCTCACCCAAATACCAACCCAGTGTTATAAAAGTATTCAGTGAGGTCTGGTCCATGCACGCTTAACTGTTTAATTAAGGCCAGTATTAGATGCAATTAAAGAATGTTTGATGGGTGGATTAAAGGTTGAAATGGTAAGAACAGTTTCATATTTCATAATAAAAAATTTCATATTTCAAAATCTAAAAAAAAATATCTTTTCAAATAGATTTTCTGAATAGCTTTTTTTTTCATTATTGAATAGGGACGACCATGTGACCGTGGATGTGATCTAAAACAGCTAAAAAACATTGCTCATTTAGCTTAACTTTAAGATCCGGGACTCTAACTGACACCTCTCCTCTTGGCAGCACACAATAGCTGACCAGAGGATGAGGGAATTGAGGCAAGGCTACAGGCACATACAGCCCAAGGGTTTTGAAGTTGTGTGCCAGCCACCTCAGGGAGGCCTTCCAGCACATCCTCAACCTGTCAGTGAGACTGCAGAGGATGCTGATGATGATGTGAAAAACATTGTGCCTGGCCTATGTGGCCAGCAATGAGCACACAGGGGTTGTAAATGACAGCAGGCCAGATCACTTTTGAGGCATAATTTAGATTTCATCCAATTTATACACCAGGCTCACAATGCCCAGGGTAATGCTGTCATCTGCCCGCAACTGCATACTCCAACTTGGACAGGCACCATCTTGTTCATTGGCTTCTCCAGTGGTTTAAACACCATCCAATCTTTTCTACTGGGAGATTTCCCCCTCATCTAATCTCCCACAAAGATTACCCTTTCAACACCATCGTTTTAGACAGTAAATGGACTGCATTTCAATACCACTTTTATTTAAAGGACTTGCTTTCACCTATACCCACTCAAACTCTGATGGCAATTAACTACACTGCAAGGTAACATATTTAAAAGTCCAATGCCCAAGGATAGCAAGAGCAACACTGCAATCAGTGGACAACACAATCTACCTCCTGAACCATAGCTGAGACTACAAACATCTGTGTCAGATCAATAAGTGGGAAGAAACACTAGCTCCCCTGGGGGCTGTGTTATCTTGTTTGCTTACTAACCTCTAAACCTTAGAACATTGAGAATCATGCAATCTTCACAGGTTTCTTGAAAATGTGTTGATAATGAGGAGAATCTGATTGGGGAGCGATGAGAAAATGTATGGGTCTAACTCAGGAGTCAAGTCCATCAAATCAGCAGTGACTCAAGATAGACAAGGTGAGAGATAAAAAAGTACTATAGTACTTGGTGATCGCACCTCAGGTTTTTAGAGAACTATAATATCAGTATTTGGACTGGGATAGCACAAATATAAGCTTTTTAAGAAGAACATGCCATGCTATAAAATGTGCTACCAAAGAAGCAAAAACTTTTGTGATGCCTTTTTTTAAAAAAATTATTATTCTAAAGTATTTCACACCAACTAATTGTTTTATCATGAATTCAGTGGAGACATAATTATGAACTTTATTTCATGTGGAGGCATAGCTAACTTGCGAAATATCGGTATTATAGTATGCAGTATAATGTATTGACTAACAATAAAGCACAGAAGATTGATTCATTCTCAATGTACCAGTTACATGCCATGCTAAAGTATTCATATTCCCATCCTAGTATGCTTTTAGATTAATTCAATTATGGACCCAAAATGAGGTAAGAGGAAGGTAATTGCAATTGCAATAATGATGATGCAAACTTAACTTAGATTTAAATAATAGCTTTCCTTCACCATGTCATATTACATAAGGTCAATAAATAAAAATATTTGCTTCAGCTAATGCATTATAGGCACAGATCCATTAGTGGCTCGCCCTAATTGCAATTATATATCACCACCTTATCATTTTTTTCTCAGGTTTGCCTAACAAGGCCTCTTTTCAATACAAACATCATAAATTCCTGTTGGTAACACCCACTGCAATTACTTAGTGGGAACTTTATAGTTGAGCTGCATTGAATTTGCACTTCCTGTGATTAAAAAGCAGCTTGGTTCAAGAAAAATCAACCTAGCAGTTTCTCTTTCTTATAAAGGATTAAAAGTGACAGCTATGAAGTAGCATCATTCCCAGCCATATACTTTCCATCTGGGCTATGCACTGGAATTAATTATTCATGTTCACAGAGAAACATATTTATAAATATAAAAGGTACCCTCCATGTGATGAATTGTTCGCCTTAATGAATATGATCATTTTTATTTTATTTCATTTATTTATTTCCTGAAACATATCTTGTCTGTCTCAAACTGAACCATTAAATGTTTTTGCTCTTAGATACATTTGCAGAGGTTTATTTCCAGCTATACAAAAAGGAGAGCTAATGTGACACTTTAGTTACGCATATATTGTTCAGTACTCAATTCCAGAGACTGATCTATGGCAATATGTTGGGTATCACTGGAATGTATCAGATTTGACAGATGAATTACAAATACCACCCTGCAGGAGAATTCAATACAAAACTCAGTAGACACAAACATGTCAGTTCACTGCTAACACAAGACCCTGCAATGGTGCTACACTCATAAACAAATGTGTCCATAATCACAACAACCAAAGCACACCATGGCATTAATCAACTGCAACGATTTCATAAATAGCAAGCGTAGAAAATACATTAAAATGCACAGTTTGGGAAAATAGAAATCTTTGAATAATTACTATGTAACTCCTGCAAGATTGGTATAATATCACTAACAAACTGTCTAAGGTTGTTATGTTGCAAACACATAACATGCAAAGCAAAAACCAAAATAAACAAACAAGTCTATTTATATCTACTGCCTGAAAATTAAAGAGTAAAACATATTTACCTTCAAATTATTCATTGGATTAATACAATGAGAATACATCAGTGCAAGTGAGAGAGTTAATAATTTAAACATATTATATGAATGGAATAGCTGCAGCCAGATGACACTTAACAATAGGAGGTTAGTACTTAAGCAGTACATAGAAGGTTAAGAACCTATCAAGAATTCATCACTGAAATGGTGGGCCTGTTTGATGGACACGTCTTGGACGTTCAAAACATTAAAAGAAGTTGCTGAAATTGTTGATGATAGCGGGCAGTATGGTGTATCTCCTATTAATGTTTGCCACTGTGTTGCTTTTGATTTTCTGATCTTTTTGATCATTCCTTCAGTGTCCCTCCACAACAAAACATGTTAACTCTGATTTTATGTTGATGATTCACTGTTATATATTTTGAAATGTTTCAACTCTTTATCTTACACATCAATGTCAATACAGTCAAGTTGTTTCTATGACTCAAAATTTCTCGTATTTACTTATCTTACTTATACTTAGTTAATAGTCAAGGTAGGTAAGTACATCTATAACCGCTTGTTCTTTCCAAAAAAGAATGGCCAATCAATTTTGAGAAGCCATTTTTTGAAGCAATAAAAGAAGTATTTTTCTGTACATGCATTTTTTTTCCCTGCGTTTATTTCTTATATAGTTATATCCTCAGTACATTACAATTATTAAACAACACACTCAAATGAATGACAATGGGTGTAAGATTACTCAAGTTATAGCAAAATTATGGATTTTAAGGAGTATAAGAAAATGTCTTGTGAGGATAAATATTTTTATACTTCTACACATTTACTATATCTTATATACAGTATATATACATTTTCTAAAATTCTTGTCTTTAAGGTATAAATATGCAAATGGGGCATTGGGAAAATTGTTCCACGCGATTCATTTTATCCTGTCCTCAATTTGCAGTTATATTTAATGGAAATAAAAAGTGTTGTATTATCCTCTCTAGGTGTTCTGTTGGGGATAGCTTGGGGGGTTCCTGGCCTGCTGAGAATGCAGTGTCATTCATCGTAGTTAATGCTTTGGTTCATTAACATGTCAAGTTAACCTTGACCAGCCCTCTTCTTTAAGTATCAGGATTCAAAAGTCACGTCCCATAGTTGGGAAAGTTCTAGTAGTGTCAAGATGACAAGGAAAGATGCCTGAGGGAGAAAGCCAAGACAAGATAAGAATAGTAAGTAATGCCTTCTACCTCAGGGAAATAATGCAAAGTCTCCCCCTTGATAGGAGGAAATTATCCTATTCACTAACTTCCCTGTCAAGATGATTTGCATATATATGTTTCTTTTTTTTTAACAAATCATCTATTTATTTGATTAATTTTTAATGTGTTTACAGTATTTATGCAACTTCTGTTTCTAACATGTTATATTTATGTTTCTACCAATGTGAAGCTTACTTACGGTTCTTTGTAAATCCACCCAACTTGGGGTGTTTTCATACCTCAAAACTGGCCTTCCTGTATCCTACCATGTGAAGTCTATGTATTAATGTCCATTATGTGCATATATGTTAGTTTGTGATGGCGAGCTCAAATTATAAAGATGGTTTGTTTTCCTCTTGTTTCTGCTTTTTACTTACTATTCATAACATGCATTCATTTTAATAACCTAAATAGCATTAGAAGCATTAAAATGTCACACAATCCTACATTAATCATTGTGATTTGACAATTTCTGCAAAACAACATGTACCAAAGCTGTCTAATCTAGTCATTCTGTTTACTGCTCTCAGTTTGTTTGCAAGAACTGGACCATAGCTAAAATTCCAGTGGGCCGGTCTAAGGGTGTAAAAACATTTTTAATGATTGGTGGAGGTGTTCAGTTATATTTTTTGCACCTTTTTTTTATTGGTATAAAGGTAGAAAATTTGAATGCTTTGAAATGTTTTACAGAGCTTTTTAATGCATTTCCCCACATTGAAACAATAAATCAATTCAAATAAACCTCTCTGAGGATTGTCACAATGTACAGAAAGTCAAGATTCAAAGTTACAAGTGTTCAAGTTCAAAGTGGTAATAATAATAACAATATTTGATAAGTAATCAAAATACAAAAATATAATTTTTTACAGCGCTGATATTAATAAAAGCCAGTTACAATGACACTGTGTGAAGTATGAAAAATAATATTAGCCAGAGGCAATTCTTTGAACACACAATTTGGAGTTAATGGGTTTAAAACTGTGTTGATGCATTCATATTTTGAACTTTTCATTTTTTCATCAACTTTTTTCCTTATCTTTTTTCTCTTTTCTTTGTAGGTCTGTGATGCAGTGGCTTAACAGGGTTCAGTCCTTCCTCTACTGCAACGAGAATGGGTTTTGGGGGACCTTCCTGGAGAGTCAAAGGACGTGTGTGTGCCACACAGGTGTCACCCTATGCCAGCGACCCATCCCATGTGTCATCGGTGGCAACAACAGCTGTGCCATGTGCAGCCTGGCCAACATCTCGCAATGTGGCTCCTGCAACAAGGGCTACAAGTTGTACCGTGGTCGCTGCGAGCCCCAGAATGTAGATTCAGAACGTAGTGAACAGTTCATCAGCTTTGAAACCGATCTGGACTTTCAGGACCTTGAACTTAAATACCTGTTACAGAAAATGGATTCCCGACTGTACATTCACACTACTTTCATAAGTAATGAGATCCGACTAGAGACCTTCTTTGACCCTCGATGGCGTAAACGCATGTCTCTGACTCTCAAAAGTAACAAGAACCGGATGGATTACCTCCACATGATAATAGGTCTGTCAATGAAGATATGCCAGATGCGAAATAGCAGCATTGACCCCATGTTCTTTGTCTATGTCAACCCGTTCAGCGGTAGCCACTCGGAAGGCTGGAGCATGCCGTTTGGGGAACACGGTTACCCGCGCTGGGAAAAAGTGCGACTGCAGAACTCCCAATGCTTCAACTGGACACTTCTGCTGGGTAACAGGTGGAAGACTTTCTTTGAGACGGTCCACATCTACCTGCGTAGCCGTGCTAAGATTCCAACCGGCCTACGCAATGACACAGGACAAGGTCCAGTGGATCTTGCAGACCCTAACAAGCGCCAGATCTACATAAAAATATCTGATATCCAAGTGTTTGGCTACAGCCTGCGATTTAATGCTGACCTGCTCCGTAGTGCTGTGCAGCAGGTTAACCAGTCATACACACAAGGGACTCAATTCTACTCATCCTCATCTGTCATGCTCTTGTTACTGGACATTAGGGATCGGATTAACCGCCTTGCTCCTCCATCTGCACCTGGCAAACCCCAGCTGGACCTCTTCTCTTGTATGCTAAAGCATAGGCTCAAGCTTAACAACAGCGAGATGATTCGAGTAAATCATGCCTTGGACATGTACAGCACGGAGATACTAAAACAATCAGATCACCTGACTGCTAAACTCTGTTGAATACAGCAACATTAACAGAAAAACAGAAAAAAAAAAAAAAAAAAAAACACAAAAAATGAACAATAAGGGGATATTAATGTTAAGGTTTTTTTGTTTGTTTCTTTTTTTCATTTTTGGACCTTTTCTGCCTTTTGATGTAATATTAACTTTGTAAGCATAATTCTTAAAGAGAAAAAAAAACAAAAAGGAAAAAGACAGTGATGCAAAGCATTTCAGGCAGATAAAGAAGAATAATTAAGATACTATAAGGACTGTATCATATTTCTCCCAGCATGTCTGTCATTCCCTAACAGAACTTTAAAGAGAGAACGAGAGAAAAAGAAATATTAAATCTGTGTACTGGCGAAAAAGAGGCCTTGATTTCACTCTGAAGGATCAAAAGGTTATATCTGAAACTGCCATTCTTTATTGAGAAAAAAAAAGAAGACATTTTTAAAGGAACTATGACATAACACAAGGGCAGAACAGATATCCTTTTATTTCAGCTAATGTTCAACATGTTTCAAACATAATGGACGGTTTAATATTAAAAATGTTTATACATTGTAAGGATCAAATACCCTAGTGAGTAAGTAGTCAACACATTACTTATAGACTCTTTATTACATCTCAAACCCACAGTGAATCTGCATTGCTCTGTGAGGTTATGAGGCACTCTGTCATTGTTCTGACACATAATGCACACAGCAGGGCAGTAATGAATAGTCATGTCAAATAACAAAAGCCAGCTGTTTATATATACATATACAGTATATGTGGGTGAATGTGTGTATGTGTGGGTGTGCAAGGGAGCGTACATTCTTTTTTTTTTTTAATTTTGGCTTGACGCTTATTGCTG
The DNA here is from genome assembly GCA_001698575.1 of Mola mola. NCBI lineage: Eukaryota > Metazoa > Chordata > Actinopteri > Tetraodontiformes > Molidae > Mola > Mola mola. Next base: position 2,894,341 of record KV751320.1, on the reverse strand, counting down.
TTCGTTCACTGAATGTGTCATTTGAGATTGACTCCAGTCTAAGCTTAATCTTGCATTTGGAAAGCTTCTTCCCGTGTTTTAAAAATTCAAGCTGTGTTCTTCACAAGGCAGTACCTCCTGGTGTGTGAGCGCATTATTGTGGTCTGAAGATTTAACAATCAATGCTATTTTGTACAGCTTTGCAAAATGTACATGTTGTGATTGCTGATTTGTGGAGCTTTCCAGCACCAAGAGCAAAGTGTAAACATTCATTATTCAGGCACATCAGACAACTTAAAGCCATACACTCCCCTGAGGTGACCATAAAGTGAGACATAAAGTTCCTGTTTCATACTTCCTGACATAAAAAAAAGTGTTCCATTTGTATGTTTTTGTTTTATTCTGTCAGTTTTAGACAAGAGCACAGCAGAAAGACAGATGACAAAGAGAATGCTCGTTATGTGTATAAGAATCGTGTTGTAAAGCCATTGAATTTCTCTGTTGTGCCACACACACACACACACACACACACACACACACAAAAAAAACCCCAAAACAAAACAAAAAAAAAAAAGTTATATTAAAGCTCAAAAAATATCTTTTTGGCAGTGTTTAATCAGTAAGCTTTTTATGGCCATATGTAAAGATTTCTATTTCATTTTCAGCTATGAAATTGTTTTTCGTGTTGCTGGAAACATCAAACAGAGATGCAACTTGTTTCGACATTCTCAGTCATCCAAATGAAATATGAAACACTCCCCATATGTCATATGTAATTTGGGTAATTTAATGTGGAAACATGTTGGCAGTGACTCTTTGTAATCCATCTACCTGCATGTTTAGGAACAACAACAAAGGCAAGGCCACTCATCTCATGTCCACCTCGCAGCTCTACCTATGGATAGGTATGAACTTTACGAAAAGAAAAGACACGCCACCCAAACTCTAAAATCTTGTACCTTTTGAGTTTTTCTTTATTTTAGTTTTATATATATACTGTATATTTTTCTGTTGGCGTGGTACTTGTTATGTTTGCTTGCCATTTTTTCTTTCATATATGTGCTCTTTTAAGTGATGTTTTACTGCTATATAGTGATGAGATTAGTCTTCTGGGGTCAGCTGTAAGCAGAATAATGTAACGTAGCCAAAACAACTATGGTGAGTTGTGAAACTCACCAAAACAATAAAACTATAAAACTAACCCAGCATCTTTTAAAAACTGGTTAAATCACAGCCAGTCATTTAAAGAAGAAATAGAGTTCTCTGCATCAACAGTTGCAAATTAAATTGTGGTCTTAAGGTATGCATTCTTAGCCTAATGGCTTATGAGTGGCATTTAAGTCGTTTTGCGTGTTATCTGAACACATTTTTTTTTTGCTTTTTGCATGTCATTTCACGCTGTCTACTCAAGCTTTTCTCATGCAGGTTTTAATGTAACAAAAAAAAAAAAAAAAAAAAAAAAATAGTTGTATAATAGATAATGAGCAAGAAATCTGAGGTTGACGTCAAGCTCACGTCTTGCATTAAAACAAAAGTAAATGTTGGCCTATATTAATTTACATTCATAAATTAGCTCACGCTACTTTAATCTAAACTTGTTTTAGCTTAAACCATCTTTTTTCATTAAGAAATTACCAAATCATTTTAAAGCCTCAACCAGATAAAGTAGTTGACTAGTTTTTCATTTAACTGCAAATCAAAAATTCATAAAATGTGAACACGTGAAATGACGTGCACAAAGCTTAATGCTGATGACAACAAATATCCAGAACATTTTAAAATTTATGAAATGACCTTAAAAGTGGGGCACTATTGATACACCATCACACTGGATCACAGAGAGCATCTCTGCCTATGTGTTGTGATTATTATCCTTATATATTATTTTATAGTTTATAGTATTTTTTTGCAGGACTTTTAATACTTGAGAGGTACTTCAAATAAATAAAAACATAGCCATTCATACACAAAATATCACTATGAATCAAATTAATTCCTGGTGATTTGAGACCCAGAAAAATAGTTTACTTATTTCCAATGTAGGGTTAGGTTTACTTGTGATGCCAACTACAGGAGAATTAAGGCTCATACTGTCCGGTTCAGCTCTACATCGTCCAATTGAACTCACAGTACAATCATTCTGACCATTGCATCTGGCGGTTAGCAGTAAAATGTACTTGATGGTGGTTGTGTGCATCTACTTTGGTTTAGCTGCTAACATTCAGCTATCTCAAAAAAGTCATTGTACTTTATTAAAACACTCTGATAATTTTTGAGATCAGTGGCATGCAAATGTCAACTTGGTGTACGTTTGCAAAAATAGTTTTGTTTCAGCAGATGTAGAGCTGATTTAGACATACTGCAGCTGACAAACCTGTAATCAATAAAGATAGAGGGGGTCTGATGTTAAACATTTTAATTA
>KV751320.1:2872189-2885839 GCA_001698575.1 Mola mola | reverse complement strand
GAATTGTGTCTCAAATAAATGTTTTGGGGAAATAGTTTAAAGAAGAAACTCAATGTACACATCACACCTGCAGCAGAATGTAGCAAACGAAGGGGGAAGGAAGAACAGATGAAGCCGATGTTGTCTATCAAGGACACTGCATCCATTAAAAGATGAACACTCTGTGACTCATTTAGTAAGAGCAAAATGACAACGATGTATGTCACACAGTTTAGAAAAACTGAGGGTGTGAAAGTTGTTTTGGAAGTGCAAGAATGAATTTGATTCCCTTTTCAAGTTGTTTTTTTTTTTTTTCCATTTTATTTCATTTACTCCCTTTGATTGCACAGAAACTGATTATGCCTTGAAGAAAATAAACATTTTTCTTAAAGTTCACAAAGTTTAGAGCCTCTAGAAAACTGCAAATAAGACTAGAAAGATGAAAAGGACAAGGAAAAAAAAGTCATGTTATATAATAGATAAGTGGGGGAAAGAATCCAGCCGCAGTTAAATAAATGTCAACTAAATAAAGCCCATTAACATGAAGCAGTTGAACTTAATGTTATCTTTGTTCTTTGCAGTGAGTATGAAAGGGAAAAAAAAAAAAAAGCAGCTAACAGGAATAAACACACTTGTTAGTGTACACTTTCGTCTTGTAAGGAATTAGACACAACCTCGCAGGTAGCTCTCCTGATAATTGAAGACACTACAGCGTAAACACCTCAAGGCTGTTGTTATTCTAGAATCTTGTTAACAGCTGTGGATGACGAGATGTCTGAGTGCCTATGTTTGGGGCATTCTAAACTGTGAATTTTGACACACACAGAGACAAAAATAAATAAATTTAAAAATGTAAAAAATAATAAAGAAATATATATATATGGAATTTAATTTGTAAAATCTTGTCACGTGGCTCACAAGAGGAGGACAAAGAAATAAACTTAATGTTCTTTTTGAGTGTGAAGTTACTGTCTTGATATTATCATGCTTTTGGTACAGCGCTGGTGTTATTCACGAAGACCCCCAGGTGCAGAGAAAAATCACAAATTTGCAAATAAAACACGAAATAACGTGTCAAAACAGCATTTAAAAAAAAAAAAAACATATTACAGAAACACAATAAATCAGAGCCTAACACAGCACCTTCATAAACAGTAAGACTAAAAGAATTCATGCAGAAAAGACCAAGTTACAGCAAAAATTGATCATTCCACAAAACAAAAGTCCTTAGGCCAAAACCACATCGTTAGATAAAATCAGCCCTCGAAGACCACACTTTTGATCTGTTTACTCTCATCAAATCTTACATTTTAAAACACAAATGGATCTCTATATGCATACCATAAGCTGTAAAACCAACAGTGCAAATTCTCATGTAACAACCCCAAGGAAAGTAGTGTTTTAATATCTTGCATTGTTATTATTTACAATTGAATGCCATTAGCACAACCCTTATCATATTGTCCTTGCTTGCCAGTGTAAACACATCCATGTCTCTTGCTAATGCTTATGTGGAGAATAGCTATCGGCCACAGGCAGCTATAACATCTCAGCGTCTGTTATTCACTGACAGTTTAGCATGCACTAAAGTAAAATTGTCTTGCCTTTATGAGCCTAGAAAAGGAAACAATAACACTAAAGTTGTTATGACAATCCATCTAATAGTTAAGACATCCTAAGGCCAATTCACCGATGTTACGTTAAGGTTGAGGATATGACTACTCCCTAAAGCATTTCCACTGCCCCCTGGTACCTGCTGGCAGTACAGGTCAAAAACTTACCCCTGTCCATGTTATAGCAGATGGGATATGGATTAAAGAAGAATAAATGTTCCCTTTTTTTTTTTTTTTTTGTCACTTTAGGTACCTTGATTACCCCTTTGAATGTGTTTGTGTTGTTTAATAGGTTGATAGTAATTTGAAATATCAAAGGTGGGGGTGATTTCTATGGAAAAATAAACCACCACAAATCAGTCCAACCAGTCCAAACTCTGCAAAAGACAAAAGATTGTGGTTGTTTAGAATTAGCAAATTTTTACTACTATTTTATGCCAAGCAGACTGCTATATATCTCAAAATGAATCAAGCCTAGCACACTAGACAACTCCTGGTTGGATATTGAGGAAACTCTGAAAAAGGGATAAGGGCTATCCGAGACAGAAACCTTATCCCATTCAAGGAAATGATAGGAGAATATGGGATCAGTAACAAGCACTTTGAGTATCAGCAACTGAAATCCATAATCCAAACGCGATTTATAGCTTCCGTCTGTGATAAGTAACTTCCTAAACTTCTCAACCCCAAAACTTTTGTCTAAAAAGATACTGGTTACTATCTACAACAGATAAGTTAATCTCTGTGCCAACCTCCAAATGGGATACAGACTTATCTGCTTGTCCAAATCAACTCTCCTGGACTCAGATAGGCCCAAATACTCTCAAAATGACAAAAAAAAAAAAGTCATATCATACAATATAAAATTCTTCTTAGAACCCACTACACAGGACAAAGGGTGTTCAAAATGGATCCCACGAACTCAGACATCTGCTCTCACTGTGCAGGAAACATTTCTGATAGTTACATGCATGCTTTGTGGCATTGCACACCTGTCCAAATGTTCTGGCAGAAGATACAGTATGTGAAGACCTGGCAACATAGCTAAGATACCCCATCCCAGCTTCTCCCTCACTTTGTGTGCCTGGTGACCTAAGCGAGACTGACATGGAGGTAAATACAGCTTACGAATTGGGCTATACAAATTAAACTTCACTGATCGACTTGGTTTTCACTGTCATATGCATTGCTCAGAAAACTATCTTCATGAACTGGAAAACAAAGAATAAATTATGTACTACCAAGGGAATGCCCTGTTAGACCACATTAGCTTGGAGAAAATGTTTGCTTTCTCCAAAAAACGATTGGCAGTCTCTTTGGTCCCCTCTGATCTATTCTATTATTTGATGGGTGTGGATGGTTGTGGCCTCGCCGCATTGGGTCCTGCGTGGGCGTTGGTGGGCTCTGGGTGCCGGGGTGGTCTGGCAATCTGAGCTGGGAGGCTTTGGCTGTGGGGTGGGTGCAGGAGTTGGGGTCCTGTGTGCCTTGGGGCTGCTCTTCCTGGGGATCAATGTGGTCTGGGGATCCATGCCCCTCTTGGATGTGTTAAGGCTGGGTGATGCCAGCCTTAATGGCCGGTTGACACCCCATGAGTGCTTGGGGTGGGTGGGGGATTGGGGAGCTTCAAACCGGAATCAGACCACCTCCTGAGTGCAGAGCTCAGATCTGCATGTTTGCGTACATCTGTGTGCTGCTCCAGGGCTTGGTTCTGCACAGACCCTAGACTTGGCGCATATTGATCTGTGTTGACCGACCCCTGGGCTGGGCTGAATTGTTGCCGGCTTCGGGGTGCTGGTGGGTCCCTGGGGTGTTGTTGGCGTGAGCACCAGGCTGAGAAGGCCTGGGGCCATGTCATAGATGTTCAGCTGCAAAAACTGCCTCACTATTTTAGCTGAGAAGTAATTAAAACTAGAACTACTGAAGTGTTTGCCCTATCCTGTTCATGGTAGATTTATACTTCTTTCTATTATTAATTATAATTTACACATGTCTGACAGAATCCTTTGCTATAAACCTGAATTATCACCTGTCAGTTAATCTTGTTGCTATAGAAAGCTTCAGCCCTTTAAGATTGATGTCCATGCCGATTGTTACAGTGTTGAGATAACCGTAGTGATTATTATTGAAGAGTGATAATTGGATGTATTGATGTTGTGGTACAGGATATACTGCAATGTTCGGAATTACGAACATTTTATTTTGTTACTGCCAGGAAACGTTCTTTAGTTCAAGCTGTTAGTTCAAGTTCTCCCAGGAATTGTTTTTATGACCCTCAAGATATTTAGCTACACTTTTTGTCTGAATTTCCCCCATTTTCATTGTGTTCCTGGGCTTGAAAATATATTTGGGTTGGTTTGGACAGTGCTAGCAGAATATAATTTCTGTATTTGAACTATTAAAGTTATTGGACTATAGTGTACATTCATTTTATTTATTGAACATAACATTAATTTATAATATATTTTTCCTATAGTATCGCAAGCCATATGGTCCAATCTGATTGGAGGTTGATGAAAGCAGGACATTGCACAGCAGCAACATGAACAATAATGGTGGTAATGGAATTTGATACCTGTTGTTTTATTGGAAAGGACACTGTCACCTCTTTTATATTGAACCATTTGGTTTCATTTCAGGTCACTACTGTTAAAGAACTAGAGACAAAAATTACATTTCTAGTATTGCTGCCTTGCTGTTTCTTATAAATAGGCAGACCCTTATTTTTAAAGCAGCCCAGTCTTGCTTGCTAAGTGATGCGTATTGATTTATTTGTGTTTTTGAAACAAATTTCTACTTTGTCTGCGGGAATGTTAGTTAAAAAAAAAAGGAAAGAAAATCTATAATTGGGGTCTCTGGATTAAATCGGGGTAAAGATGTGGAGGACCAGATTTGTTTAACACGTTGCCACTCCCCAGTCTACATGTGAATGCAAATCGTCCTAAGAGGCTCCTCATTAACAGGATCCACAGCTTCACTGCCCTAGTTCCACTGCCTGATTGACAGAATGGGGCAATTTATTTACATGCTGATGACCGACAGCTTCACCTTTACCGCTTTGCCCATCGCATGAAGCTGCTGGCGGCTGTTTTGTCCCTGAGGCCTCAGAACAGAGCGGCATAACACACTCATCTTTTTGTGAACATTGACAAACTAGCTCTCCAGCCTGCTTGATCTAGACAGGCTGTGGCGAGATTGATGGCTGTGACTTGAAAGCTGAATTTCAGAAAATGCCTACTCCCCCTTGACAATATTCTATAAACTGCTTCCACTGGTAAATCTGGTGGCTCCCACTCCATCTGTCTCTGTCATCCGGGAAAAACAACAAACATACACATGCACCGTGATCACAGTTGCAAAACATGAGCACAGAAACATCTTTCTAGCGTTCGTCTTTGACTCTCAAGGTATTGCACTAGTATGGAGTGAAATTCTGCAGACACGTGCATACACATCCATTTATCAGTATCAGGATGGGTGGGGTCAAAGACAAGAAACCAGATATTTTCTATTGGAGGGGTCACTGTGCTACTTATATTAAGGACTTGCTTCTGTTTTAGGGACAAGCTCCTCCTGGGTGTTGAGGGGAGCTCTGAGAGCTAAATGCCCAATTAACCTTTCTTGGCTCAGGCACATTTTTACAAATTTGAATGGTTCCCAAATGGCAAAATGTAATTAATTAATTTTAATGGGATGGTGTGCTCACCTCATTGTTAAAAGGTGTGGAGTTCACATGACACTAATCAATGGGATTACCTTTGGTCTTATTTTGCAGGCTACTGATGATGATTTTTTTTTTTTTAGGACAAGTAATACGCTATAGTCAGCCATTGAAAAAATGTGTCATTTTGACGGTAATATTGCTGCGAACAGATATAATTGAAGAAGGGTCATAGGTACGCAGTGGATGAGAGTGATTACTAAAAAGAAAAAAAAAAAGGCATTTAATTAGATAAAATTACAAGTGTATATTGTATCTTTGTTATTTCTTTTATACTCAGGGCCAATTGCTGAGTTTAAATTGCATATTCTCAGTTAAAACATCAATGAGAACGAGGCTTATGCAGCCACCATTTCCAACAGGTTTAGTAAGGACAAACATAAGCACAACATTGGCCTGCAAAATGAAAAAAAAAAAAAAAAGAGAGATTCAGTCTGACCATCAAGTTTTTGCAGCTTATTGTCCTTAACAGAGGCCATCAATTATCAAGTTATGTTTCTACTAGGGCTTTACTAATCCATGTTCCAGGAACATTACCTCGGAAGCATTGTTTATAACTGGTCCTTCTGTTACAATAATAATTTCCAACCTCATAGTTAATATTTATACACAACACAAGCTACACTCAATTCTAACATGAGCAAGACCTTTTGTTTGAGACTGATTCTTTCTTGAACTTAAATGAAGGATGTTTTTTTCCAGCTGTTACAGTATATTAACTGGTTCTAATAGTATAATATTTCCTATTGGAAAGTACTATATGTATAGCTTCCATCTGACATGTTTCTATTTAGGCAACAATCTCCCTCTCTCGCTCCCCCTCTCTCTCTGTGCCTCATATACAAAAACAAAACATGAAAATATAGAGCTTGTTCTGCCACTCATGCCGTTGTCTTATGTCTATCACATTTCAGCAAACAAACTATGCTGCAATAACTTCAGAGGCTCCTCCAGATGGCTGCAGGTATTAAATCTCTGTGGCTCGCCCATTTTGTAAATCACTGTGAAACCTCTCTGTTACCATCACAGCGTATGCTATTTAGGAGACTGTCACCAAGCAACAGCAGCCTGGTGCATTTGTCTTGGCGTTATGTCTTTGGGTTGTTTGAATTATCTTTTTGGATCTTCTCAGTTGATTTGGGGAAGAAGAAAAGAAATTGTCATGTGTAAATCTGTGGGAATGAAAACTGTTAACAGATTAGCAAACTTCTTCCTCGGATTAGCAATCGGTTCTCTTGGTTTAGCAAACTGTGCCCGCAGTTTACAAATCCATGCGAATGGATTACGTGGCACACTTTTGCTAATCACGTTCTTCTTCAGACAACGGGGGGGGGGTATGATTGGCAAAACAGCCTGATGAATATCTGCTTTCGTGTGGACTAAACACCTCATACATGGAAATATATGGATCTATTGCAAATACACATAGCTGTATGTCTGACAGTTGTAGCAGTATGCTCTAATGACCTATGAAGACAAAGGTGTAGTATGAAGGATTTTCCTGGAAAAAAAATAAGAGAAAAAAATAATGTATAGAGTTAGACCGAAGTAATCCCTCTCAATCTTCTTTAATGGCCCAGTAGAAGTTGCTCTCTGCCTGTATTTTCTCATTGTGGTGCACCTTATGGGACCTTTCGGGGAAACAACCTTTAGCCAGAGTGTGTGTCGCCCCCAGCAAATAACAGGGAGCAGAGGGCAGGACATCATAATTTGGTTGCAACGTGGCTTTGATAACAGAAATACCATTGAGGAAATATAAGAAGGCCTTTAGCAAGACTAAACGCATAGCGGGCATAAGTCATTCCAAAACTAGTTTGAATTTGGAGTTGCCTTTCTATGCATTAGTGCACATTGAATGTAAGAATGGAGATGAAGAGCAGCATGGAGTTGGCCGGTTAGGCTAGTTACATTGCTAAAGTATCGGCATTACTTCAACAAATTTAATGCTCCTATAATAGTGTAGCTTGCGGAATACGTAAGAACAATGTGTGCAAATGTGACGTTCAAGTGCCGTTGGACAGTGGAGGAGGTGCTAACTTTGAATCGTCCATTTACAAACACCAACAGACAAATCCTGCATACTATGCCTTTAAGGATTAACTTTTGCTAAGCCACGATTGTTGAGTATTTAGTAGCCGATTATCCATTATCTATCGATTTGCTAAACCGAAGAAACTGATTTCTAAGCCCATGGGTTTGCTAATCCTCTAGCACAGTTTCTATTTTGTACACACAGAGGAGCACATTACTTTTTTATTCTCTTTTCTTTTTTTTTTTACCTGACACCAGGATGGCTCCATATGACTGCATTATACCACTACAGACATAACATTTTTAGATAGATATAACTTTATTAATCTCCGAAGGGAAATTAATTTGGCTTTAATTTGGTTTTAAAATAAAACAATAAATACAATTAATATAATAATGTTTTAAAAAGTATGTATTTTGAAATTGCCTTTGTTCTCAGGCACCCCTGAGCCTCCACATACAATGAAAACACAATATATGACAATTGAAAGAAGTGAAACAGTGAATCACTTCTCATGACATGTGTGAATGTACAATTCACAGTAAGAATGAAAAGGAGTATTGTATTAAAAATGTAATATTCTTTTTACACCTAAAGCAAGAATTTATTGCTCAACCTTGTGGCGAAGAGAGGCCAGCTGGCTGCCACCCCATGGGAGAGCACACAGTTTTGCCATCTGCCACCAAAATTTAGCAGGTTTAATATGAACCTCTTGCGGCTGCAATAACAGCCAGAAATCAATGCTGCTGCCAATCAATGAATGGATGAAAATTACACTGCTGACAAATGAGTTGCCTATGCAACATTCCTGTGTACTCGTAATATTTCTTCCATGTTTGGTATGACTTGGTGAAAGATTTTATGAGTATCCATAGAATTCAGAACATTAACCACCCAAACTTGTTCCAAAGAGCTTTATCACTGTTTCAAGGTCAAAGTAATCTTTACTGGAACCAAAGACCAATTTGTTGCATAGCCAGTGGTAATAAAATCAGCAGACTAATCAGCACACAACCAATTTACAGGAAAAACAAGTAAGGGATGGTGGACACTGAAACAAAGGAGAGCAGTCCTGAATCCTCCTGAAGGTTTTGTTCACAAAAATGAATGTATGAAGGGCTTATGACTCAGCCAACAACTAAAAAAAAATAAACAATTTGACCCTAATATTTCTTTTTATGATTTTTTTGTTTGATTAATTGTTAAATTAAGCAGTACTGTTTTTGCTAACAAAAAATAATCAAGTAGATTGTACTGCATCCAATAGAAATATATAAGTATTCATGTAAACCCCTTCAAGGATTTGCATTCCATTCAAGTTGTTGTTGTTGTCCACAATCCTTTGATTCATGTTTAATAATCAAATTGTCTCTAATATAAAATAAAATGAAAAAATGGTGCAGAAAAAGAGAGTATAAAATATCTCAAAATATAGCAACATTTCCATTGTAGATCCCTGATAGACAACTATAAACGAGTGAAAATAATTTTAAGATCACCTTGACTTAAACCTATTGATTGAATTTCTCTAGAACTGTGTCCATAGCAACAGTGTGTTATTCATAGTAATAGCAACAACGGCAGCACAGTGGTATAATAAATAATTTTATTGGACATCCTAATAACAGCAGGGACCACTGAGCGCTTTGTTGATTTGGTTTTATCCCAGCACATGTACTGTACGGTTGAGGCCAAACTGCTCTTATAAACCCTCGTGGGAGGCTGCTGTCAGCAAGATACTTTTGACTAGCATGTTAGCAATACAATCTATTAACTGATTACATGTAGCACATCTGATATTGATTCTTTCCTGCCTCGTGAGGGTCAAAAAAACAAACAAACAAAACATACAAAGTCAATTAATGCAGCCGGAATACAGACATCATGTCAATATGACCTATATGATAAATCTGCTCTCTGAGATACTTAATGGCAATATTACTTCAAGTTATCAGACAGAGCTGTCACATTTTCTACTCTGTTGAACTTACTAATCATTTCTGTAGCCCTTCAGTATTTATTAACAGCAGTGATTTGTATCATAGTTAGACACTGTAATACACAAAGTTACATTAGTGGATATAAATATAAGAGAAGTGATTGTCAGGGCAACATTTTTTACATCAGAACTGAACAATTTGCTGAAACTATTTTGTAGATATGACACAAAGTTGTTTTTAATGTCAGCGATATTCTCAAACGCACACAGTCTACTATGCTGATGTGACTCACGGCTTGGGCAAAATATGCTAATGAAGATCGGCGAAGTCCGTGCAAGACTGTCAGGCCTGATGCGTTAAGAACTGCAGGGATTCATCTAAATTTACACCAGATTTGTGACCATGTGAGGATGAGCGTGACTGACTCGCTGCTCAAACTGATGAGCTGGTTGCACAACCCATGTCGCCCACCCCAGGACAGGAAGGCCATTAAATACTGTGACCTTTTGTCTATCAGTGTGACAACAACCAAGTGATGAATGGTTCTGAATATTTGGAGATTTAAATCCGTCCCTTTGGTAACTCACTCACTGTCTGCCCCGAGCTGCATGTCATACTTCTTACAAACTGTTTCTTTATCTTTTTCATCCATCTCCCATTTTAATCCTTTGCTCTACTATTCCTCTCTGTGCCTTCAACCCCCCCCCACCCCCCTCTCAATCTGTTTTGATCCAATTCTTAACAGCCGTGTGCACTTCTGTAAGTAAGAGTGAATCACCCAGGGGGCTCTCATCAAAGGGCTGCCAGGAAGACAAAGAGGCTGGGCAGCTCAGTGCTAACTGCCAGTGTCCTTAAAGGGGACTTGCCGGCAACGCCACCTTTGATCAGTCCACCATGTGTGTGCTTCCTACAGCCCTGGGATTGTTAGAGATGGCTTTCTCTGTCATATTGTTGCAATGAAACCACTGTCATTCTAGCCTCTCATCAAAACGCTGCTTAGCCACTGTTTTTTCAGCTCATATTGCCCTGCAGTTGAAGACACTGGTTTTAAGGTTTACTGTTCTTCATTAGCACTCATTCATCAGGGGATATCTGGACTAAATGAGTTACGCAAGAACACCCACCGTGCTCATTGAGGAGGATTTCCGTTCTCGACCGTGACTCTCATCGGTACAAAATAAGAGTTTATCCGAGGAATTTTCTGTGTGTCATCTTTAAGACAAAGCACTTTTGTACCCTGCTGGGATTCTGAATTTGTAATGAAGCGCACTGGAGTTGACGTCTCTACGGGTGAAGTTCGGCAGTCTCACAAGGATTCGAGTGAGGATCCTCCCCGAATACTGCGCGACGTAGTAGTCCAAGGTTTTTGATATGGCAAGGTCAAGTCAAAGTTTAGACCACCTGCTGTCAAAGCTCAAGGACAAGGGCAGCCTTGCAGAGCTGAGCCAGTGTAGTGTCAGTCAAGCTGTGCACCAATGCAACTTCCATCCTTTCCTTTCTCTTCTCCTACCCACAACTGCCTTCTTGCAAGCCCCTCTACAAAGGACGAGCAGAGGGTGGGAGTGATGCCGTGTCCCTCCCCTCCATCTGGTGCCGCATGCCTCTGTCAGGATGTCAGCTTGCACATAGTAATGAAGGGTGTCATCAAGGTTACTGCAGGCTGGAATGCTGCCTGCTCCTCCTCGTCTCTCTCTCTCTCTCTCTCTCTCTCTCTCTCTCTCTCTCTCTCTCTCTGTGTGTGTGTGTGTGTCTCTGTAACCCTTATTCTTTCACTTGTAACACATTTGTGTAAGACACTAGTTCTTGTTATATAATTTGCTTTGAAAGGGTTGGATTCAGTTAGTAATTTGGACATCATATCCACCCTCTTGGTGACAACTGGCCAGTAATACAACCATACGCTGTCTAGTGATAGAAACTCTAATAAGATTTTGATTAAGTGTATGAAACAGAAGTAAAAAAAAAAAATGAACAAACAAACAAAAACAATCAGTCTATTTTCTTTCTAGCTTAGGGTTAGATAGGCTTGGTGTTATGAACAGTTAGTTACAAGGTAATCGTGTAAGGAATGTTAAGAAAGTAAGCAAGTATGCAGGGAAATTACAATTTTCAAGGCATTTATTTATTGTTTCCCCCTGTTGTAATTAGTTGATGGATTATAAGCTGTCTGTTAAAACATTATGAAATGCACATTTCAAATATGGCGTATGGGAAATAGTAAATCCATATTCATTATCATGAATGTCAAGATATGGTCTGCACAGACCATATTTTGAAGACCTGTTCCAGCCATTGATTCAACACTTAAGACTCATTCCTGGGTTTTTTTTTTTAAGATCACATACTGTGAACACATATATCGGATGTGATATGCTTTTGCCTCATCTAGGTTATGGGGACGTAGCCCTGCCCAAGCTTTGCACACCACTCTGCCCCTCAGTAGCTTACTTAATCTTTCATCTTTTGACTTTTAAACTAATCTACTATATGCCGCACAGTGGCAAGATTTAACATTGGACAATTCATTCATACATGTTTAAACCAGACACAATTCATTTTGTTTCAAATTCAGCTGTCAAAATTTGGTTGTCAGAGACTGACTTTGGTGGATCGTAGAACAAAGTCAGAAATCCCCAGCCTCGACATTGACTGCTTGTTTTGGTCATGATGTGTGTCGTAGTAGAATAAAGAAAAAAAAAAAGGTGTGCAATCCTTAACACTTTAACACTGTTTAACGATGTATAGAATACACCTATCCAATGAGGAAGCATAGGCTTTAAATTATAATAGCTTCTATTAAGCCAGAATCAAAATCATAATGAGGCCTGATGGGTACGTTCCTATTAACTTTAATATATAAGTCTTTGTTGAGCTTAGCTGATCTCTCATGTGTTTGTCCACTGAACAAGATGCCATCAGTGGCATCGCCGGGCTCTGGATCACAGTGACATTCATTTTCCCAGTGTCAATGCTGACATATTAGTGCTACTTGATTATCATGCTGGGAAGGACATGCTAACCTTGTAGGAAATATTAGCCATTTTGGGGTCGGTGCCAAGGAAAACATTCAAAACACACATTATTACAATAAAAAGTGAAAAATCTGCACCTCATAACTTTTTGCCCCTAAGTAGTACAAGGCTGTTTATGCTCAAATACTTTTTAATTTAAATTTTTTGTCATTTGTCACTTTCTGTTGGGGTCAAAATAGGACTACATCATCGTGGATGATACATGAAATGAATCCATTATTTTTTTGTTAAAGACCTTTCGAGTTTCATACATTTGATGAAGTGGTAATTTCACATTTTGTATTGTAGATATTGAGTGGTGTGCAGTACCTCCAGCAGAACAGTTTTGAAATATCTCAGCAGACAACTGTTGAGTTTCAGCCCTGTGGTCGGAAAGAGTCGGATAAGACTGAATTAATTTATGTGTTTCAAATCTGATGGTGAATAAAAGGGTTTTGTGTCTTATCTACAAGTGCAATCTGCCATCTCTCACTCTGCCACAGGAGCATTCTCAACATATCCGTGGAATGAGGGCATGGCACTGCACACATTTCTTTGTGCACAACCCTGTGTCTTTGAATCAGGACAGTCTTCACAGCCACGTATCAGAAATAGTGCCCTTGTGAGAAGGCTGGGTTGGGACAAGGTGGGCTGAGCGGATTGCTACTCTGCCTTGTCAAATGGCAAAGGGAATGCACCTCTGCTAAGCTTTTAAAGTGCCATTACTGTCACAGGAAGTGGTCTGACACAAGCTATGAATGGGAATACAGAGGGAAATAACTTGACATTCTCGGCTTTAGAGTGCACCAACACCAATATGCTCTAATGTGTGCCAGGAAATACTGGGGAGGGGAGGTTGATTGGTGAAAACTTCATGGCCCCTTGATCCCCAGATATGGGTAGTCCATGAAAGAAAGCCCATTGATAGATAACCACATGCAGACTGATAGATAGTCTACTTGCAGTCCGTTAGTCTCCTTGTCAGTGACTCAGTTACAAGACTTCAAATGGAAGATGAAAAAGTTTCATATCGGGTAATCGAAGTACAAATGTTTATTGCAATCCATTGTCCATTAGTCTTCCTGGCAATGTTGTATTGACTAAAGACGGTTCTGTCGACACAGCTTCTGATTGGTCAATCAATCTCAAACCTGGTTTATGGTTTATTTATGTGTTTGTAAGTGGGAGGCTAACATGAACAATAAATTCAAAATATGGAAAATGGTAAAAATGATAGCTGAATATTTATCTTGTAAAGTCTCCAAAAAGATACTTAGTTCAAGAATGTATTACTAAGCTCCAGGGGGCTATAGAGTCTTAGCCTTTATTGACAGTCTTTATCCAAAGCAGAGTCTCT
>KV751320.1:2854057-2872118 GCA_001698575.1 Mola mola | reverse complement strand
ATATTTCATAAATTGCTTTAGTTACCAAGAGCAGCAAATATTAAAAAAAAGTAGCATATACAAACATGAGCTAAAGTTGGTTTGACAATTTTTTTATTTTTAACTTCAACATTGAACCTTTTGAACCGTGAACTAGAGCGAGATCTTATTCCGTGTGGGCTAGTCAAGTACGATTTTATGGGAATGAATCTGCCTTCGCTTGACCTTCTCTGCTTCGCTTTTGCTTGAACACCTACTGTAAGTAAACAACTTTTGTGCAATTAGCGCTGGTAACGAATGCAATGCGTCAGCTGGGAAACAGGTTTCACTGGTCAGCTGCCAGAGTTTTTTAATTAAATAGTAGTGGAGCACCATGTTTTCCCAGGTGAATGTAGCAAACCATTTGGTGACGCAGGTTGTATCATTAAAAGTTTACCAGCAGACACAATGTATCCGTTAAATAGTTTCTATAGCAACATGGACACCCCACTTTGGGCTGGCTATGACCACTTTTATTGCAGAACTCTATGTCTGGGGGGAAATATTTCAAAGTACACTCTCAGCTGAGATTCATAATAATTTCTCTTGTGCAAGGATTCCATACTTCTTATTCTTATTATCTGATTAAAGAGCGCTTAAACTGTCAAAATGATGACCCCGTGAACTCGACAGCTTCCGTTGGCCAAGTCTTCAATTTGTTCAGAACTGACATGCAATTGTAATCCTACATATGGTTGATAATTAATGAGCCACCACAATTCTCTGAACTGCTTATTAAGTCTGTATACCCTTGGGATTCCTTGGCTATAATGAGTTAATGTTTGGCTGAATCTTGTAACTTTTACTTTCTTTAAATGAGCCTAATACGATGAGGCTCACACCCTCTTGTCTTATGGATTTACAATGTGTAAAGAGGTAAAGACAAGAAATTGGAGTCAATGATCATTTATGTGTTGATATTCAACATTACCGGCTATCTGACTGACTTATATTCCTTATTCCAATTTGACTACAAAATAAAAATGCAAAGCATTTTCCTATTCAGAGATCCATTATCCTTTATTTACAGCTCAACTCTCATGACAAAAATATACCACAAATGCCATACAAATGTTGTATATAACAATTTTATGTTAGTGCTGTTTTGGGAATATGGAAAGCGACTTGGCAATCTTCGATTAAAAAAAAAAAAGAAAAAGAAAAAATGCAATTAGAATGAGTCAGAGGAAATATTAATGGACATGGAAAAGCTCTGTGGCTTTTAAATCCATGGCCTAATGGACTGTATTGACCACATTAATAAAACAGGATATGTGTTTCTAATGTCCTATCCGTGGTGCATTAGGCTCTGCTTGGACTGTGGTTCCATTTGTTTGTCTGGATGGCAGCTGGATGAGAGCAGAGATCTGAATCCAAAAAGCATAGCATCTCTTGCAGGAAGTGGTCAAAAAGTCACCAAATCTGCACCCCAATTTCAAGGGGGTTGTTGCCTTATTGGTTTAATGAAGGTTTCACGAAGATAACTGTCAGTGCTATTGGCAGGGGAATAGATTTAATAATGTTGTAGAAACAAGAAAATCAAAGATAATGGACATAAATGGTGCTAAAATGTTATCTTTATATGTGTATATATATGAGGCCTTTTATATGGTATGTGCTTTTTGTTCAGCATCTCATAAAGCAAAGAGTCCCATGGACCCTAAATGTAAAACAATGTAGTAATTAAACACGATTATGTGTGGGTGGTTAATACAACAGTCAAAGGGTAACATAAATGTTGAAAAGGAAAGAAAAAAAAAAATCATGTTATACAAAGCTGACATGCAAATTGGTTTTTAATTAGCATCAAAAGCATACTATGTGCTTTATTTATCTATCCATGTACATTAAACATAAACAACAACAACAAAAAATGCATTCTTATTCAATCACATTTATTTCACTGTGTAAAATACATTGCACTGAAACTGTAAAGATTATAAATATTATAAGTACCAGCAACAACTTATATGAATTATCATAAAAAATATATTTTTTATGCTTCCCAGATCAGTAATTCTACTGGGTAGTGATTTGCTAACCTTTCCTGTGGTGTCACCAGGGGGGCTAATTTTCTTTTCTTTTCTTGTTAATGGTCTTGAACTTAAAAGGAATAACAAATTGTTGGTATAGATGTCAGTACTGGAGAGAGGATGAAGCCTACTGACTTTCAACCTTCCCGTAATAAGCATCATGCTAACCAGGCTACACATCCACACAGCATATAAGAATGATTTCTTACAGGGAGAACACACACACACACACACACACACATGGGCAGCAGTGTGGCGCAGACAAGTATGAGCTAACTATGTGTTTTAAATTTGATGCAATTATTAGTACGTTCAACCCCATGGAGCTGCACAATTTAAGAAAAAAAAAAAAAAGAAATTAAAAGGCTGATTAATAGTTCCTAGTCAAGGTCTCCCTAGAATTTTATTAATGCTCATTGAGGTTGCCTGTCATGATATTACATCCTCTCTCTGTCTTCAATGCTTACAGCCTCAAATTTTAATTTCCTACATGCCCTTGCATGTATATGGATCCATCCAATTCTGCTATGTGTTCCCTGTCCAGCAGTTTTCCTGTGTTCTAACCTTTTCACATTACCTCCACACCAACAAGCTCACCTGCATGTCCATCGCTCATTAGTCCCTCAGTATATAAGGCAGCTGTCCACCAACTCACCGCCAGATCATTTATTTTGCCCCTTTAGCCATAGCTTTCCAACCTCTGTTCATGTTTCCTGTCCTGAGTCCAAACATCTACCACCAGAGTCACTACAACTAAGCCAATTATTAAAAAAAATGTAGTAAATGGGCCCCACATTTAGTTATCTGGTTTAAATAAATAAAGAGAGTACATCTTACCATCTGTTACCATCTAAAAGAAGCCCTTTTAACTTTTTAGACCAGTCAAGCTCAAACTCAGTGTTGCATTCATTGCCTTTTCACCCTTGAGGAAGCATTGTAGAGTGGAGATTCATGGCTCTGGTAATTAAATTTTAGCAAACCTGGTGGAGCCCCTGGCAGCCGTTATCTGCCAACAGGATTTTGATTAACTGGACATGAATGCACTATTATCTACGGTAACTGTTTGGGGCTTATAAACATCGGCCCCCTAATTAAAAAGGAAAATGCAGCGCATATCATGTCCAAAGCAATCTGCATCTAGCTTAACTATCATGGGGAAAAATCATGAGGAAAGTTTAAGTTTGTGCATTAACCAAATAAAATCAAAGTGACAATGATGTATTTTGTTAATTGGCAGCCAAAAAGCAGAAAAAATAAGTGTTTTTATAGCTGATACAAGACAGGGCATGCCTTTACCCATGAGATACTTGAACCTACTGCATTTTCTCAGATTGAATGTTCACACTCTCTTTGAAGGACAATATCAATGGTTTCTTCATTACTTAATATGCAATTTGACCCATTAGCATGGAAAAAAAGTTCCTCAAAGACAGTTTAAAATGTTTTTTTAGGGATTAAACAAACATTGAAACATTTCAACAAGCTTCTTCAAAGGTTGGGCGGTGAATACTTGATTTGAAGTTTGTTCGGTAAACTGAAAAGGAAAAAGTAAGACAGTGTATCTTTTTTCAGCCTTGGACGTAGCTGCTCTGACGGTGAGAAATGGTCACACCTTTACGTGCTGTAGCCATTGCCACCATCAAGTTCAAACAGACCTTTGGAAAGAAACTTCTTCCAAACTTGGCTGATGGCTGAAGGAGGAGTAGTTTACTGTGATTGCTTTTCCTCGTGTGACTAACACAGTGCACAGCGTTTTAAAATGACTAATGAGAGACGAGAACTTTTACAGAGTTGAAACCTATACGAGCATGTGATGTCATGGTCAAAAGTACAGTGTTTGTCTTGCAGATGCAGAGTAAGAAAAAAACCCTCAAAGTTCAGATAAAAAAAAAAAAAAATGTACTTAACAGAGTTCGTAAGTAAACGCAATCCTTTCTGTCCACTAACACTTTGTTACTCATAAAAGTGAAACGCAAGTTTAAACACTCGCAAACAGTAAACACGCCAACATTTATGAACAATTAAATCCATAAGAACGGGGTTTGGAGCTGCTGATTTCACAATTAATCAAAGGCACATTTTTTTCAAAAGAAGTAACGACAAGTTAGACAGAGAGGGGCTATCTATCGCACTTTGTATTTTATTCCTAGGGAAGCCGGGGGAGAAGGAAAACAATGAGACAGAAAGAATTCTGGCTTACCAAAGATGATGCTTGTCACTTGACGCATCTAGTACAAACAGGCCAGGACAACCTATTTATAAATCCATTGCATGCTACTCACCCTCAGAGCCAATCTTCTAGCTTTATATGAGCTTTGTAATGCTGGGACTGTAGGTCAAAAAGGTCCAGGCATTTTTGTGTCTCCGAGTTTTGCTTGTGGTTTGTGACATCTATATGAGATCAAAATCAAATGTCACCTGACAGGAGAAAGAAATAGAGGTACAGGAGCGAGCGGGAGCGAGCAAGAGAGCAAATCAAATTGCCGGGAAGATGAAGGATTTTGAGTTGTTAGAACACCAAAATCCTTTTCGTTATGTTTACCTTGAAATATTAAATACAGGCAATTCCTTTTCGTGAGAAATGCGATAGAAGGAGATAATGTAAAGTGCATGTAGTGCTCCAGTACTTTAAATTATTTATGTCCGTGTGCTTTAATCTACATTTCTTTCTGCAACCCACATTTGGACATCGGTGTAGTATGAAGTACTCAGAGGGAGGGATAACCTTCTGGGATTGATTTAAAATGTGCTTATGATGCAAATTTTTCCTCAAGATTTATTCAAGGAAACCAAAGTCCAGGAACAGTTGTTGAAATTCCGAGTGGAAGATAGTTCAAGGATTAATGGTAACGTCAGTAATGTATAATTTAGCCTCAAGCGATTAAAAAAGCCAGTTGATTCAGGGAATTAGGTATGAACTCCAGACAAATACAATCCATTTTCTCAAGCCACTCTGAGAAAGAGGCAATTACTTATCGGGATCACCCTTTGAGGATCATATCTTAATGTTGGCATCACTTCTCAGGACTCAGTATAAACCTTCTACTGGATCTTAATGCAAGAGACTGTCGACTGTGGATATCACCAACACTGCTTTTTGACTTCAGATGTATTTTCTGCAGCTTCCACTCTCTTTTCTTTCATGAGCTTGTCCGTCCCTCAGATTTATCTAGATTTTAAAGCAGGGCCCCTACAGCAGGCATAGCTTCAGCGGACAGCCGTTCTGTCTATAATTTGTCTCGACATGCCACAGGCCACAACATAATTTGACGTAAGGGTGTCTTACCATTTCCTCATTCAGAGAATATTGTGACCTTTCATTTTAAAGCCTCTATGAATCCTTTTCATCATCATAGTGTAGACATTTGGTAGACGGTGGAGTGGATTGTTTGGTTTGTTTGTGGAGAGAAGTCTGCGAGCACTCTTCTTAATGCTGCCACCAGAGAGATGGTTGAAAGAGCTCTAGGGCTTTGTAGAAAAGACCCTTTCCCACAGTTAGATGATTCAGAAGCCTGTGGCTTTGCCCTCTGCTGGAATACAGTTTTTTCCTATTTTGGAACATCTAAAGAATTCATACATGTGGCTAGAAAGAACTTTGTATAAAAGTATAAACTGTATGAACATGAACAAACAGCATTTTTTTTAAAGCAGTTGTCCAAAATGCTATTGTTTGCACAGTGATAACATTGCAGGTGCAGTTATGAGCTGAATGTGAAGATCTAGGGCCTTTATAGTGACCTTTTTATAACGCCGCAGAAAGGCGACGTCTATTAGCGAGCAATCCCAGCTCACAATGAAGAGCCTTTCTGTGTAATTTACACTTTCTTTGCTCCCAATTTAATACTTTAGCTAGTGAAGAAAATCTTATTTTCATTAAACCTTCACAGTGCAAAGCACCCAACAATACCTTCCACTGACACCTTCCACAGATGTCCTTCCTATTTCGTTTATCACTGCCTAATAAATCACTCCGTATTTGTATTTATTCTAAACCTGTATTGATGCACGATAACTCTATCACACTGTTTTATTTTTTCAGGAGCAACTATTCTAATGTGTTATATTTCATAATGGGCTACAAGGTTACAGCAAGTATGAAACAAAAGTATGTTAGACCATATGGCATAATTAGCGCATCAGCAGTGTTGGTAGAATTACTCTCACTGCCAAGGAGGGCAACAAATGTAGGTTTCAAAGCAGATGAAAATGGCTCAAGACATGTTTAAATAGTACAATTTCTCAAATATATTGACAAATATATTGCTGTTTGTCTTCACAAAAAAAAAAAACAAAAACCACAAAAAATCCAAAACCATATACAGTATATAAGATATAAGATTTGGAATAAACACATTTTTTTATAAAAGGAGAGCCACCTCAGAGATAATGAGAAATCTTGCAACCATTTTTGTTTGCAGTTTGTGGCAATCGATGCGACAGTAGCACTGCAAAATAAGAATACTTCAAGAGGGATTTGTGAATATAAGTATAAATTGAGCTGTCTAGTGTTATTGTAGTGACAAAACAGAACCAGCATAAGTAACACCAGCAGGAAATGAGCAGCAACTTTGTCATCTCCATCGTAGTGCTGATGATATCATTCACACTTTATAGCATCATTAATCTCGACAAGGATGTGTTTTTGCTGAGATCCTCACATGATTGAACTGAGATCAGATATAACCCCAGAAAGGACCAGGGCTTCTGGACATCTTTTAATAGCTTGGGGATGACAGTAAATCATGAGGCTATACATTTTACATTTATGATGATTCAAATAGTAACTTACCATCTTTTGTCTTGCCTTTGCAAGGGCTCTATTTCTGGCCCTCTTTCTTTATTTAACCATCCTGGCCGCTTAAACTCAAGATATAAAATTAATTTCTACCGCCACAGCTGCATGCAGCTATAAAGTCTGATGAGTGTGCGCCAATAATTGATATAGAGGCCTTTTTATTTGTCAATAAATCATGTAGCTCATGTTCCTACATGCTAAAAAAAACAGACCTGGTGAGTGATCCTGCTGCATAGTCCAAGGCTGGAGAGACAGCCACTTGTTCCATCCATACTTTATTACTGTACTGTTTGCTGCCTGGTCTGCCACAGGCAACAGAATTTTCCTAAAAACTTAATAATGCAGGAGCTAAACTCTTAAAACTAGAAAGGTGATGATACTACGTCAATTTTAGCTTCACTTCCATGCCAGATCTCCCATTAGCTCCTCAGATGAATGTTAAGATTGTAAATGGACTCATGCTTTCACATCTTTCTGATCCTGTCTATGAGCTCAGATTACAGATGTCCAGTCAGTCCCCATAGTTAGAGACCTTTCAGTCAAAGCGAATGTGTTGATCTTGGGACCTTTGCTCCATGTAAATTCTGCCAAAAATAAATCAACAATAATGAAACTTCTGATAGTCTCCAGCGCTTTAGTTGCAGGCATTTGGACTTTTTTTTTGGTTTGTTGTTTGTTTCACCTCCCATCCAAAAGGTTTCTCCTAATAAGCACTGTTTTTTTCTTTATTCTGTTTCCCACGTGGAGCATTAAACTTAAATACAGAAAAACAAGAGCGACATAGAATTTTATCAAAATGAAGGTCCAAACAATCATCAAACCCATGAGGCGAATTGGGATTTGCAATTTGGGGCCAAACAAAAAAATCTTGACAGCATAATAAATATTTATAGGAGTATATTCAGGCCATGTGTTGATGTCGATGAGCTGCAGGCTTTGAAAAGAAAAAAAAAAGCCTTAATATGGATTAGGCTGAAATAATTAAAGTTATTTTGCATATTAAGTTGTTTGTGTTTAATTTTAAGATCTCGTTGAACAGACTTTCAGCATTTCAATGGGTTGACAGGTTTATTATCCTTCTCGCGTTGTTACAGGATATCGCTTTTAAAAGAGAGACATTCAATTTTTAAAACTGCCCCTACTGGATTTGACTTTGATGCCACTGACTCTCCCCATTGTCTCAACTAACTGGATCCAAACAGTGGCGTAAATAGGATTTTCTCCTTGGGTGAAGGAGCAATAATCCACTTTGTTGGGCACGTTACCTCACATGACAGGCAAATTTCTCAATTTTTCCTAAGTGGTGGGGAGTTGCCACTTTGCTCCAAATCTCAGCAGAGAGCCATATTTGTATATTGAAGAGTGACAGTATGACTAGCTCTCTGGTGGCACTTCAGTTAGAGGCCTATTATTGTTTTATGTTGATAAATTGTATTTCTTTCTTTGTTCTGCGTACATCCAAAAGTTGTTCATATGACTAACTTTGCGGGTAATGCAATCAGGGAAAATTAATTGTCCACAGATGCAAGTCGTTTAATTTTGTGTTTTACTGTTTCACACAGTCCTAACAAGGAGAAAGTGCTTGTTACAAACATCCACCCCCAACTTCTGCACTGTAAAATAGGCAAAGTGTCATCATATACATTAAGCAGTCAGGTATTCACTGGAATGGCAAGCTTTCTGTTTACAAATTATGAATGTCAAAATCATGTGAAGAAGCTTAAATGAAGGCTCAACTAAGGTTTATTTTAATATTTTAGCCATATGTTTTGGACTATGGTGATTCTATGCATAATGCTTCCCGTCTTTCTGAATAGTTTTTATGTAGGATTTTGTATAAATTGCCCAGCTAATGTGTTATTAATTTTACTTAACATGTGGAAATTTGACAGCCTCAGAGTGGACAAATCCTGTAATCTTTGGAGCCCTCCCTCTGACCCCAGATTTGGAATCATTGCCGCTTTGGTCGACCCAGATCCTGGGTTGGACACCACTGCCATAAGGTACCATGTTGGAGTCACATTTATTGAAAACATTGCAACAGAGGTTCTTCCAATGCTTTGCACACTTGGAGGTGTGCAGAGCGATGTTTGTTAAAGTTTCTTTTGGCAATAAATAGTCATAAAAATGCGCACATTTGCATACTTCTCCTGTTAATTACTCCTCAATCTGGTCCACGTTCATCCAACAGCAGCAAGAAATGAAACAGAATGTAATTTAAAAAAAAAAACAAAAAAAACAACAACCCTTTTTTACTTCACTTAACCACTGCCCAGCCATTTGTAGTGTTCTGGAGTGGTCACTTAACACAACTCTACGGTGGACGGTCAGATATGGCGCACAAGACGGATAGAGATAAACACGTCATCAATCAAACAAGCATAAGGCCAGGAAGAAGTGCCATCACACCATTCATCTCTGGCTCTTTCCATCCTCCTTCTCTACCTGATTTCATCTATTTCTGCCTCACACCAATCCTCCGTTCCTTGCCGTTTCTCTGCATTTTAGCCTTCCTCCCTCCATCCATCATTCTCTAACTCCCTCCTTTTTCTCTAGCCTTAATCCAATTTTCCTTTCATCTGATTCTCCTTTCCCACTTCTTCCATCTGACCCGCCTCCCTCTGACCTTACTGTTGAAGACATCACACACATAATAATAATAATAATAAAAAAAAAAGTACATTGAGTTGCGTGTAAGTGGGTGTAAATGTGTTTCAACAAGTTAACCAGCAAGCATGTGGTTTTCTGATGTCATTTCTCCAAGGAAAGAGCTAAAATCTGTCGAGCCTTTTGGTTTCTCAGTGCTTGATGGCAACAGTAGCGGAATGACAAACAGTATGTTGTCAGGTACAAATAAAAATTAGAGGCACACCGATTGTTTGATATATGCAAAATGCAAGGTTCTATGATAATTTACACTGACATTCAAAGCTACAATTCCTTAGAGTGTTTCAATACTGAACTGAGTTCATGAATTGCACAGGTGCACA
Source organism: Mola mola (assembly GCA_001698575.1). NCBI lineage: Eukaryota > Metazoa > Chordata > Actinopteri > Tetraodontiformes > Molidae > Mola > Mola mola. Next base: position 2,862,282 of record KV751320.1, on the reverse strand, counting down.
AAAAACACTCCGCTACAATACCAGCTGTTAGTACCCAAACTGGATCAGATCTGTTTTTCATGTTCCAAGAAACTGGTAATTTATTGGTCCAGGAGTATGAAATATTATGCGACAACGTGTGTCATTCTGTTTCTTTCTCATTCAAGTTTTAATTCAAGTTTAAGTTTAAACAACCTTCTGTTTTCTTGGCTTCTTGGAAAAAGTGGTCAAAACAAAGACAAAAAAAAAGAAAGAAGAGAAAGCGAGAGAAAAAGGTGTAATCCGTGTGTGGCCACCAGGCAACTACATGTACAGGTTCAAAAGTAATGGCTCTGGGAAAAGCACTGGAGTTTATCTGCTGCAGAACAGTTTAATCACATTTTTCATATGATAGGCGAAGTATTAAAGGAAGGCTAGAGAGAGGAAAATGTCTCAAGGACAAAAGCATGATGCATGCTTTGCAGTGGGATGACTGCAGATAGGACCTATCTCCTGGATATCTTTTATTGCTTTTATATTTGCTGCTGTCCTTGGGTTCTTCATGAATTGGAATTTGTTTCCTTGAAGCACATTGCTCCCTGCGCACAGAAAAATAAGCACATTGAATTGCCAGGCAATATACTTATCTCTAAAGGCTCTTAAGGTGGACCAAGGCTGTCAGTGGGGTTCAAGGAAATTTTAAACTTAGCCACAAATTTTAATTAAAAGAAATAAACAAAATAGGTTAGTCATAACTCATATTCATGCTCGTGTTCTTGAATACATTTCTATTACTCAGCTAAATGGATATTTATTTAAATGTCTTGCCGGTGTCAGTAATTTCAGACTATTCATAGTGAATGTCCATTCTTCATGTACGAATCATAGTAAAGCTTATGTTGTCGTTGTTTGGATTCACCGATGACCGTAAAACGGTGAGAGAGTGACATTTTTATCGTTTAATTGCAGGTATTTTTTTGTGCTTCCTCACATCACCATGAGTGCACAACATTGAAATTGCACATCAAAAGATCGATGCAAAAAGAGGACAATGCAGGGCACACGTTTAAAACTTCACAAACGCGTCCTTGAAGCGAGCACTTTATAAACGATAACATTGTGGGCCAGCTCATTGACGAGACCAATTTGAATAATCTTACCCAAATTTTACTACTTAACTTTACAGTTCTCAGACACTTTTAAATGGCAAGTCATCCAGTTGTGCATCTATGTTTTCACTTAATTTAGAGGTTGGAGAGGAACATTTTTGATTTGAGTGAACTGAATGAAAGTTGAAGGTGAACTCACATTCAAGCTCTGGCACGCAGGTTATAGGATGGTGAGGAAACCATGGGGTGCTGTCACAGACACGGTGACAGGTGGAATGCAGCGCCCTAATAGTTTGCCCCCACTGTCAGCTGCTGCCACCCTGCAGCCCTCTTAGATGACTGCCCAGGAGGAGCGCAGCTTTGTCGTTTACTCCTTTTGAGACAGCTTGATGAATGGATATCTGAGAGAGTGGATAAATTCTTTTCCCCCGATAGATTTTGTGGCTTCAGTCTCTCGTGGCAAGTTTTCATGCCCATTACAAATTGTTTCAATAAATGATCATTCAAATGTGTCAGGAGACGACAACAACAAACGACAGGCTCTGCCGTCCACGATAGATAGTGTTTGTTTAAGATTGAAATGTGCTTGTGTCTGATGTGCTAACACTGGTGGGTAGGTGCAACTGTCTTTTCTCATTATTTCTATTGATTTGCAAAAATAAATTAAGTGTTTGAGAATGGATTTGTTAGATCGTCATTGCATGCTGACGTGAAAAGTCATGGCCATGGCTTCACTTCGCTTTCTGTGGGCAAAAATCAAAAAACAGATTGGCACACTGCACCAAAAGCAAAGAGAAATCTTAATTATGCTGCATTTTAATCTCCTCAGGCTGTCAGGCATTGTTTCACGACAATATCTCAAATCCACTTAGTACAAGATACTGTATGAACAGCATTCAACAGGGTCACACACACACACACACACACACACACACACAACCGTTCCATCCAAATAGGAATTTATGTAGCAACACTTTGAATCACGTGTGAGTTCTGACATTAACTGCATTCAAACCAACATGAGCCACTACAATGACTGATAAAGGTTCTCTCACTTCTGCTGTGTGGATCTCACCCATTCCCTCTGCGGCATCAATGAAATCAACTGCTGCCGCATATTCTTCATTACAATAGCACAGCACGTTTAGTAGAGAGCTTTGGTTATTTCCTCATGCTGAATTTCCCTCTCAGATCTTAATGAAGATTGCAGAGTCTCTTATAATGGTTCCACATCTCGCCCTACGTGATATTGATAAGAGGCAAGCAACCGTGTTCATGAAATTAAGGTCTTAATGTCACTGAAAAAAAAACCACACGGTACTTCTTCTATTTAGGGGATCTATTTACTGGCAAGTGTATGGTTTATAGCTCCGTTCGGCCTAGTAATTCAACATCAACCCCATGATATACGCAATAACACAGTCCTTACACAAGGTGAAATACAAAAGTAAAAGAGCACAAGCGCGAATGATTAGGACAAAGAAAGATTAGGCATTTTTCCGGGAGAAACAGGGTGGCGAGACGTAAGAGAGAAATCCTTCACCAGTTGGAGGCAAAAAGTCCCCCGTGCCCCAAATGTTGCCATTGAATGAAACTAGTCGCTGTTGAATCCAAAGTGTTTATTTAGTCAATCAATCAATCAATCACTTATAATCAGAAACATTCTTAAAGGCTCTTTCATGTCAGGTGATGATACTGGCAGTGTAGTGTAGAATTAACTACATTGACCTCACCACTATGAAACAACATAACCATCAGATGTCATAGTTATCCTCAGCAGAAAATGGTGAAGATTCCCAGAAGGCATGACAACAGCCAGTTGACAAATGAAAAGAGACCCAATAACTTAAACCAAGACTTATGTGACAGGGGCTGCCATTAAGGCACTGACCACCTGACAGATTGCCATACAGATGTAGAGATACAGACGGAGAGACGAAGGCGGCACAAGAAGACAAAGGGTCTAATGAATACAGAGGATGGCAGACAGACAGAATATATTGGCAAATTATGCATGAAACCTTAATTTGTCATGGTATGGACTGTGCAAAAGTGATAAACAAGAAATGAAGAAAAATCCCATCTCTTTTTAATGATGCAGCTATAAAACACTTTTTTTTTTTTTTTTTTAGATATTTCATCCAGCATATATATTTTAGCTAAAAAAGATCATGTTATCAATATGCGTATATAAACTGTTTTGAAGCTTTTACATTCCACTTGTGTTGGTGCTTGGCTAAATTTTGTAGCCTATATACATCCATAAAATATAGAACAACAGCATATGCAGAGGTTTTACGTTTTTTGTCCACCTTTTTGTCAGATGACAATCTGCTCTGTTAATCCCTTGTGCTGTCCTGTTTTGGTTTTATGCTGGTCCCACTGGTTTTGTGTTAATTTGATCGAAAACCATCAGTTCTACAAAGACGGAGACATCATTGTGATACAGCAAGTGAAGTCTTGCAGAAAGCAGTAACGTCAGCATGTTATCACAGGCAGAGCAGATGGTCACAGAGTCAGACAGCAGCCTGCGACATCCGAGTCGCAGACTTTAAACAACAACAAATTCAATGCTAATTTCCCATCGTATGGGCTAAAAAGGCTAAAACTAAAAAAGAAACATGCAAAGCTGGTTCAGTATCTGAACCTCTGACTGGGACACTCTTGGATATGTGTGAGTGGGCAAGAAAAAATAAAAATGTAAGCATCAAGCCAGTACTCATTTAGGAGGTCGACACACAGGTTAAAAACATCCTGAAAATGTTGTTTGATGTTATGTTACCGTGTCAATTTTGTTCAATTATTTAGAAATACATAGAGGTGTGACGATACACTCGGCCAACAAAATGAGATGATATACGATATTTTAATATTACTTTTAAGAAACATTCAATGGTGAAATGTATATGACCTAAATGACCATAAATAACCTTTTATGCGAGTGTGTCACAAAACAACACATTTGTCGCACTTCTTAAAACTTACAGTTACAAAGTGCTTGTGGTTGAAATAATGTCAGTTTATGATTCAACATTGAAACAAACAACAGGGATAAAAAATGTTAACAAAATTTCCATGAAATTTGAACCAATTTGTAATCATCATGTAATGTCCGAGTAATTTTAGCAAAATTTCCTACAAAAGTTACTTCAAAAGTAAGACATTTTAAAAGCAATGTTGCAATATCAATGTTAATTTGTTTTGCAAAATCTAAACCAAATTTAACAGTGGATCTACCTTTCTCAATGATGTTGATTTTCTCGTAAATTAAAGTTGAAATGCCGGCTGGGGTGCATGCATGAACTATCCATTGAGGAGTCACCAAAACCCCTGATTTTCTGCCATGGAAAATGGCCTCATATCCGCTGCAATAAAAACGCCGATGTCTCTTGTTATTGCCGTGACATTAGCCCTTAACTGCGGATGCTGATTTTAGCGGAGACCTGTGGTGGGCCTGTAGGCGTCTTTGCATAGTGCTCAATGTTTTTCTGATGTGTAGGGCAATGTTTTCTTACAGTGCTGGCATATTGTTCGTCTCTTAAATGCTAATATTGTCAGCTGGCTGCAGCCTGATGTCGGACTCAACAAAGGCGTATTGCTGCCCCAGCCCACAGGTCATAAATTGTAGTTTTGATGGGCCTCTGCTTCACTTCAAAGATAAATATTGTCCTGTCTTAATATTGGGAGATCTGCGGCACAAGAGCTCGTTGCAGCCCTAGAAATACATAATAGTTACAGAGGAGACTTTCTGGGATAGTTTGCCTAACTTCATTAAAAATCTTAACTCCTGCAACCCTCATTCTGAAAGTTGCAATGCTGTGTAAACTTTAATAAAAAAAAATGTGATGCAACCAAGCACATCGTTTTCAGTTGAACCCATTGAATACCAAGTTTTGTGTAGTTCACCTGGTAGAATCAATGCATCATGTACTGAACCCATTGGAGGACAGTTCAAGCAAGCACCTTCTGAAAACTCTTTTTGAAGCATAAAAAGCTGTCCTTTGAGTATCTGTAATCGACATTGAAAAGATGTCTAAAAATGATGTTCCTGGGGAAAAAAAAAAAAAAATTGATTCTGAACCCTGCAAGGACGAAATAAATGAATAACTTACAAGTTTCATTTTAACTCCTGAGTTGAACGTCTTTATGGTGTTCGACAAAGACACAGCATTGACATGTTGTGGCTCAGTTGGTTGCCTGTTGAATGAACAAAACAGATAATCACTGATGAAAAGTGTGTTAGTTTGTGGATATGTCTGTCTATATTTAGCTGCAGCGCTTTAATCGGCATGTAAAAGTGCCTGTAGTGTCACGTTGCTGGTGAGATCCTTTAATACAGATAACAATGTCTGCTTGTGATGTGAAAAAGTCTTCTTCTCTACAGCCACTCACAGCAGAAATAGGCACACTGTTCGACTGCAGGTTGCTGAAATCAAAGGAACAGTTTAGTCATTTCCCAAAATTAATGTTATCCTTTGATAAATAGGATATCAATGGGACTTTACTTGAAATATAATTAAAAAATTGAATAATAATAAATAAATTGTAATGACAAAATCAGTGTGGTTGAAGATGTCCTGCATGTGAGGGCCAGGCATGAGAAAAAAAAAATATGCACTTCAAGAAAAAAAAAAAAAAGTTATCAGCATTAGGACTTTGAAGAGATTGTGCCAAAAAAATAAACAGTGTCACAAGACACAATAAGATGACTGATCAAGTTGATGTGGAGCTCATTTTATTGAATTGTATTTCAGCATATTTGTCGACATCTTTATTATCACCATTTTTACTTTATTTTTAATATTGTATTTCAACATTATTCTTGACATTTTGCCTTTTTTCTCAAAGATTATAATGAAAAAAAAAAAAAAATCTTTGTTCACTCATGTTTTTTTTTTTTTTTCTCCTCACGCTGGTACCAATCCTCTTCCATAATTAACAGTGTTTGAACCATTAATATTAATACTGAAGACATTTGTGTAGCATTTTACACTCCTTGTGGCTGATTAAAAGAACATAATCCACACAACATCCCACAGTGGTTCTGCCATGTTATTTTCACAACTCTCCAACAGCTTTCTCCATTCCCAGAGGATATGCTGTTGACTAGCTATCGTAATGTGATAAGTGTTTGGGGCACAAAATGTACTACATGAACTGTTTCTCATAGCTATTTTTGCACAATGACCAGCAGTAATAACTCCCCAAGTTCTCCTTTCCTCTCCAAAATTGCATATAACCATTTATTTTAATCTTTTTCTATTAAGTAAAATTAACAAAAAAAAAAAAAAACAGCTCATTATCAATGTTGCTTTTTTTTTTTTTTAAACCGCAGCGCAAGTTTATTTTTTCAAAAGTACATCATTAATTTGTAATTGCATTGTGCGTTGAGATTTGCATCTGAATAATTCACAATTTTGCGTCGTTCATCGGGTTAGGGTCAAGATTTTAAAACTCCAACATTGTGATCTTGGCATTAGGTTTTTAGGTCATGAATTTCAAGTGTGAATGCTGTGCAAAGAGGCAGAAAGTCTGCAGTCAGGAGACTGGCGTCGTGAATGGGTCAAGCAAGCAGTGGACTTGAGTCTTGACACCAGAGTTTGTGTTCAGTGTAAAACCAGAATGGTTGTGACAATTGTATATTATCTCATCCGCAAGATAACTTGCATGACGTTTTTAATTTCCACAAGTAACATAACTTACATCACATAGCCGATTGTAACCAAAACCATGATTTCTTATCTTATCTCGATGTGAATAAGAAGTTTTAACCTGAGAAGTCATTTTTTAGTTAGTATATCATGTGCCAAGTTCAGACTACATGACTTTCAAAGTTGGAGGATCACTGTGCAGTTTACAGCTCTCTATATGACTGGCTGTCTTGTGATAGAAAGTCTTGTGGTCTAACTACACAACAAGCACTAATGATTGTTCTGAAATTTGGAAAAAATGAAAGTAACATTTTGTGCGAGAGTGAGATGCAAAGCCATGTTTGTTTATGGTGTATTTCTCTTCTGGGTTAGTGTATGGTTTTCTGTCACTTTGTGTTCTGTGCTGTGATCAACTGCAGTTGTCCTTTCTGTCACGGGTCGCAACAATGGGACCCCGATGCAGAAACAGATCAGGTTAAACCTATTTACAGAAAACAAGGCTCCAACAGAAATAGTCCGTGAGGATACGGGTAACAACATGCAAAGTACAACCAAAAGAGAAAACGGAGACTGAGCTCGACGTTCTAAAAAAAACAACAGAAAGGGAGAACAAGAAGCGAGGCAGAACAAACGAGCCTGAATTAAAAATCACAAGAAGAACCAGGGGCGAGGCTGAGGCGAGGCTGACTGAGACACACCACCTAACCAAAGAGACAGGATACTCTGGCACTGAGGAGAAGTCCAAGCAGGGTATATGTAATGGGTTGATTGCCGGTAAATGCAGGGCAGGTGTTCCTCGTCAGCCATGGGAGGAGGAGAGCAGAAATATCGTGTGACAAAAACCCATGTACGTTTCAGTTCCTGCATGTGTAAAACTCATTAAATACAGACGGTGCACGATGGTAAAGTGACCTCAACGGTGGTGCAATTTTCTTCAATTCAATGAGATCACATACAGAAGGTGATCACAATGAATGGAAAGATTTTAAGTTTTTTTTTTTTAACTAGCCTTTCCAAACACTTGCTTAAAGAAAAGCTTAATTTAAGTTCCGTTTCACCATGATGATAGGAATAGGTATTCACCATAAAAATGACTTTGGGTCTAACAGCTTGATCACAGTATGTGGCTCTTTACCATTTCCTTCACTTCAGGAGAAAACGCTGCATGTCCAGGGTTCAGGGTCATGATAATTAAATTATCTTGATTTAGGGCAACAGGTTACATGCTGGGAAATAGTTCATGTTTGCTGATGTTATAATCATCCTTGCACCCCCCCGCATCCATGCTGTGAATAATGTTGAAGTTAATCATTCCCCAGGGGACCATATCAATTCATGCCACACTCAAATGCCATTTTAATTTAATCATTCAGTTGAAGAGCTGGTGATGGCAAGGTTTATCATTACACCCTTGAAAATATATGTCCCATACTTAAAGTTTAGAAATTGGGAATTTATTTATCTCTTTTTTTCATTTCTGCTGTAAAATTTCACACTCATTGCGCGA
>KV751320.1:2805488-2847422 GCA_001698575.1 Mola mola | reverse complement strand
ACATCTGGCCCGTTAAAGATCAAAAACATGAGAGATCCATAAATGTCAATTCTAGTTTGATTCACTGGTCTATTAGATCTTTCCCTTGACAGCAGACATTGACATGGTCTGCGTTGAAAGTACCCTTTGGGGCAGTAAAAAGGGTGTGTCGAAAATGTGCACACACACTCTGCGCAAGACAATCACCACACCATCTGTACTCACACCACAGGAACATAACCAGCACCACTTATTGCACATACGATTACTGCTTGGCATATTTTTTTTTTTTTTTTTTTTCTTTTACAAGCCATCTGCTCAGCAGAGGTGACGAGGGATTTGTGAAATGTAATACTGAAGCATATTGATTCTCTGTTTTAACACATAAATATCTGTTCTTACCACTTGGGTGTATTTTAATTGTGTGAGGTAACGCTTTATAATTCCAGGGCTATAGAATATAAATAACACATTGGTTGTTCACAAATAATAAATGACACAATCAAACAGGAATCCTTGGTGACAAGCTGTGGCATCATGCGCGACACAACCCTCAACTAACAGTATTCAGATCACATATTGCTGATGGTTACTCACAAACAAGCTGGCACTCTGAGGAGAATGTCTGGAGTTTGCTTGTAAATTTGAGGATCCTTTTATTGTGTTGTGTTTACTTTTGTGCCCATGCACCCATAATGTCTGACTCACTTTGCAAAAATGCTGTGGAGTCAATTCTATTAATATTAAAGTGTCTGTCGGTGTGTGTGTGTGTGTGTGTAAAGCACAGACAGTGCCTGCTTACTGCTACTCTAAAGTTTGGTAAGATGTTTTAATATCTTCTAGACTCGTAAGTGACATATGTTTTGTCAATGTTGCACTATTCTGTTATTCCTTTACTAAAAGTGCAATTTCGTAGACATCAAGTACTGGCGTCTTTACATCAAACTAGTTCACTGACAATATTTTCAAAGATGAGAATCACAACTAAATTAACTATGTAAAATAAATATTAAAAAAATGGGAGAACTGTGTTACAGTTTAAAATAACTGTATTTCAGCAAGCAGCATAATAGTTAGTGTACTGGATGGTCCTTAAGTACATGATTCATGTCCACTGTATTTTTTCTACATGAATTTTGAGTAATTCACAATAAACAGGTTATTCCTTGATCCCTGATAGGCCTTTGCCTTTGACACCACTGAATGATGGGAATGGCAATGATGTAAATGCAATAATATAATGTTATCAACAGGACTCAAAGTACTGTATCATGTGGGAGTTTATCCAACTCCAAACACAAGATGTCTGGAATTGCCCTGATCCCAGCCTGCTCTTAGGGGTTATATATACACCAAAAAACATGTAAATGTATTTAACAGGAAGGAAAAATAGCCCCCGAGTATGGTTCTGGGGGTTCCAGGATCAAAGTGGACAACACCTCCAAAGGTGATTGAGAACTAAGAGCTAAGATCCTGCGGGACTTCCAGATCCAGACCGATAAGATGGTGGTGGCTAATCAACCGAATATCGTGGTCGTCGACAAGCAGGAGAAGAAGGTGGTGGTGGTAGATGTCTCAATCCCAAGTGATAGCAACATCAGGAAGAAGGATGTGGGGAATGAAGGCATCAGTGGTATCTGATGATGGTATCTCTGTCCAGAAGAGTGCAATCCTGGGAACAGCTGCAAGATACTGCGCGGGACCCTCAGGCTCCCAGGCCTCTGGTAGAGGACCCGCGCTTGAAGGCGACACAAGACAGAGGGGGAGTGGGTAATTATTATTCCTATTATTAAAATTATACATAGTTTTTGTGTGAAGAATGATTTACCGTTTTGTAGTGAATAGGTTTTTATGTAAACAGCCCCTAAATCTCCCCCTTTCATTTTGAAACCTACCATTCTTGCAATCATCTCATTGCATTCACCCGGTTTTCCCTGCCCGTCCCCTTATCGGCAGCCATTTTTCCTCATTTGGTCTTGGTATTTATATCGCATTCATTTCCTGACAGAACATGTTCTTTGTGCTTTTGTTATAAGGTTCTCTATTTTGGAAGATACTGAAGCAAAAAAAAAAAACTCCCGCCACGATGTCTTAAAAATCACCTATTGGTCTGAACTCAAAATAAGCTTTCCCACTCTGTTCAATTCTCAAAGGTTTTATTTGGCAGAAGCAGAGCACCAAAAGGGCCAGAGATCAATGACTGACTTTGTTACTGTCTCATTAGGCTTGAGGTGTTATGTCCAGGGTGAAGTGAGGGTGCTGAGCTGTCAGGTGATCACCACCTGCTAGTGATTTGGATCAGATGGCGAAGACGGGAGCGTGCGCTGCCTTATGTGCAGTGTGCATTAGCTGAGAACACGTCTGTCCAAAACGATTTTAACTTCCGCCTCAGAGTGAACTTTCTCAGTTTGTCAGCAGAGGTCGGGCACATTTAAACAGTGAGGGAAGGCTGTCAGGGTGCAAAAAAGGCACCACACACCATGTCTGGCTGGCAAGATTCACCCTGTGTACCCCAAAAGGGTGTTGGTGCAGACTTAAAGAGTGTGTCTGGAAATGTTACGGATGATGACTTTTTAATGGTTTCAATCTGAATACCAATTAGAAAATAAAGTTGCTTTATCTGGGAAAATATTGCTGATTCAACTTGGGGTATTAATGTAATATTTAACATTCATTGTACAACAAGAATTAATATTATAAATTAAATGTATTTCTTTTTGTGTGCCTGTGAACTTTTATCCACTAAAACCTGTCGGCAGCTGTTCGATTTAAACTACTCTATGACTGATTGACTCTTTTCATTCCCACTCAATTCTCAGTTTAGCTTTGCAGAGCTGCATCTCATTTGTTACCTTATTTTCATGTCCTTGTATCAACCCAAAACTGCACCAGGCAACAGGAATGCAACATGCATCAGTATTATATCGTTAGGATAATAGTTGGATGTCTTATTGGCAAGTTCTTTTGTTTTTTGTTTTTTTTTCCTGCTAACACAAGGATTAGAAAGAGATCAATACTGTGATTTGGGACTCTTAATTTGCTCCCTTCATAATCTTGCACGCTTCATGTGGGGAGTACACAGAGGCTCAAAGCCCCTAATGCCAAGCACACTCACATTTCGTTCGGCACAAAAAAGGGTTCTAAATCTGTTGACGTGTCTGACTGCAACCGTGCGAGTTCAGGCAGTGTGTTGAAGCCTTGCGCACCCTTAGCTGACAAACAGTAGCTGACTGTTGAAATTACCACTCACATTCCAACAAGTCGGTGAGACAGCCTTAATAACCTAACAAGCATACATTCTGACTCCTCTGATCATTTATGCTGCCTTTGCATCTACTAGTTTTGCTGCTTACTCCTGCTGATTTTCTCCCTCCTCCACCTCCTGTTCAAATGTCTTATTACCATATTTGCGATGGCATCTCCTGCCTTGTGCATAATGTATATCCCGCATCGCAGTGATACGCACCCTCTGGGTTCTCTTCTGTATGTTCCATGGAGTTTTAATGCGCTCCCTTAGAATCTCATGTGCAGCCTGGATCCATCCAGAGTGCACGATTCATGCACTGGGCCTTTAACGTTTGATTGTAGACATCATGGTCGCTCAGAGGTCAGAGGACCAGCTTCAAAGCAAAAGGAGTCTTGGGTTGGTATTGGGTGGCTGCTTTTAATGTGACGTTGCTGTGTTGTACCATTGTATTTGAATAATATGGTTTCCCTGCACAGACCAGATGAACACATTAAAGTTGAAGATAAATTGGAAACTAGCATTCGTTATGAATTTACTACAAAAGCTACATCTCTCTTGTAATGTTATGTTCAAGGTAAGAGAAATACACAGCCTACTGACCCATCATTTCTCTGGACAAGGGCTCCTGGAGCTCAGTGCACGGAGCTCAGTGCATGGTTCATGAGAAATGTGCTCTGTGTGTAGGAGGGCTCCACCTTTTGTCCTTCTACTTCTTTCCTATTGATTGCAATAATCGTCGAAGTGTTTTTTTTTTTCTGTTTCTGTAAAGGGATCGGTATATCATTCTGCAACAGAGACCGACTGAGGCACTATGGCTTTGAACTTTCATGCATAAGACATGAATGTGCCACTATGAATATATTTTCTAATTTGATTACAAGCCAGTTTGATGCCACAAAGCTGATAGATTTACAACACAACCGTCAACCTCTCACCTGGGAAGCGAGACATACAGTTTGCAATTACTCAGACTTACTTTTTTGCATTTGTTGCATTGAAGTTGCAAATGTGTTGCTTTTGACCTGAATTATATGTTTTCAGCTTCTTTGTATGTCTAGCACTAAGCAATGGTTTTTATTTGTAAAACGTGGAAAAAATATAGCAGCAGACTTTAATCTTTAAATACAGCTCCTTTCATGGGAACACGCTCACAATATTCTTGAGTCTTGAGTTGACGTCCACCTTCATTTGATTGCTTACCATGAGCTACGTAAAGCCAAACAAAGGAAAAGATGAAGCTCTGTTCAACTTGCTTTGCAATGAAGGAGTGCCCAGAACCTGTACTTTGATCTTTTGATGAATTAAAATCCATGATTTGAAACCATACAGCTTCTGGATGTATGTGTTTGAACGATATCGTCTTACACTTTTATATATGTATTTATATTGTATTTATACTTTTTGCCGACAGACGGCAAGAAAGACAGAATACTGCTGCAGAGGTTATATCTGCCCATGTTACCCTATCTTTCAATCTGCCATGTCTGCTGCACCCACTGATGGGTTAATGAGGGGCATGCATGTCCTGTCCTATTTCCTGCAATCAGCTCACTCAAGACGTTTTGACAGGAGGCAATTATGGACAAAAAATACTGAGGAGGCTTCAAAATTGCTTAGACACACACGCACATGCACCCGGAGAGAGACAGAGATCTATTCGGAGGGTCAAAACAACATTAGGGATACGTCTTGGTGTACCTAATTGGCATCCACTTTTGAATTAAGCTTGACATATGAGGACTCTACAACAACACCTCAATCACTTTTACATAACAGCGTTGCCGAGATGCTTTGCATATAATCTAAGTTTAGCATTTAATTAAATACAAGCAACCATCAAAATCTGAAACACAGAGGATTTTTTCTCATGCTTACCAATTTCGTATGGGCGGTTACGTGTCTTTCTATCTTGGAAAAATCCCTTATTAAAACAGTATATACAGCGGTGATATTCCGCGAACTGTAGGTGACAGCAAATTGAGAGGGGCTGAGATTACCTGCGTCTGACTGGGGTGAAGGTTGGTGTCATTAAAGCGGTAAGCCCATGCATCTACATCTTGCTGAGTGATGAATGATAACGCAGTCAATACTGATGCAGGGCAGTCATATATCAACAAAATACTTTATACAACCCGCCTCCACAGCCCTGCACCCCCGCCAAGGTGATATCGACTTGATAGAATGGAGCAAGAGGAAAAATGTCTACACTTGGCATGCCAACCATTACACTAAATAATAAATCTAATAGATGTCTGGAGCTGTGATTGTGCTTGGTGAGAAGAAGACCAGTGCAGTGTAATAATTGGTGCTGCCAAAAATTGCTTAAATTGTAGCCTCAGAATGATTTAGTCAGATACTGCCATCTATCCTCCCTGTAGAAAATTTGCCAATCAATGTGTAAGACCCCTTTTTGAATCAATTAAGAAACACATCTAAAAAGCCGGAGACTAATTCATGGGTTCTTGGTTTCTGACACGAAGCTGATTTAAACCCTTAAAGTGTCTCCTAATCTGCCCTTCCACCTTGGGCAATCTGTCATGATTGACAGTGTGTGTTCAGTGGGAACAACACAAACGCTCAATCTGACTGTCGAGGTCCCACGAGGCATTTAATTCCTCGCCAATGAGACAGCGAAGGAGTAAACCTGGTGATTACAGGTATAGCACTGGTTAAAGTTCAGCCTGGCAGGAAAGCTGCTCTCTGGTGATTCGGGCGCATTAACATCCCAGACACTCAAAATGATTTGCATGCACTGTCAGCTGCTTTAAAGCATCACACAAAGCACTAGAACAGCTTGCTGCTACTGGGGCCAAGATGTCTAAGACCTCCCTGCTGTCAAAGATTTGTAGACTCACAACCTTAATCGTTGTACTGGTGGGGAGGTTACGTCTTACCTGAGGAGAAAGAATACATCTAATTTCTTTTGTTTCTTCATTATATATCACTCCTGAGTCTTCCTTAAGGTATAGCATAAGTTCTCATGCCGAAGGCTACAAATGTGCTATTGTTGCATCCAATTAATCTAAAATGAATCAATCATTTATGCCATATCCATACAAACAATCTAGATAGGTTCGATTCAGACCCAGTCAAACCAACAGTTGACGGGGGAATGATGCGTTGAACCGCAGCAGCCGGTCAGAGTCGGGGGAGGTAAAAACAGAAGATTCCTGCAAAGAGGAACAAAGGTTACATATACACAATGATTAGAACAAGTTTGTACTTCTTTAAAATGTCAAATTTAAAACCAATAATCCCAATAAGCCTCATTATCATCCACTTGTTTTAAGATCATCATCCTGCATTTGAAGTTACGTGCTTTCCTTTCCTTTTTTTTAAGAAAGCAAAATATGTAAAAGGTATTAAAAGGTTTTTCACATGGCATCGGATTCATTTTAAGTAAATGCTGCATTTAGTTCATGCTTTGCTTATTGAGTTTGACGTTTACCAAACGAAACCAGTAGCCATGTTTTCTGAGACGTAATTGGTCACAATCTTATTCTGCGAGTTATTTATTTTTTTTTTTTCATATTTTGAACATTAATGACCCTCTTGTGTCTGTCTGGCACTGACCAGCAGACTGCATTAAGCCTGGCTGCCATCCAGCACGGAATCCCCCCCAAAAAACTCCAATCCAAAAAATAAACAGTCCAGTGAAACTCACTCCTCTGCTATTGGCAACGACTCCAGCTTCCCACCACTAAAACGCTACTCACCACTACAAGGGTTCTCGTAGTGTTACCCTCTGGCAATACAGTCATGGTTATGTTCTCTGTTGTTTGTTTCTGGGATTGTAAATGTCACAAACAATTTAAGATGTTTCAGTGACATTTGGTGGGAAGTTAAACCATGAGCCAGGAAACAATTCAATTAATGTTAGTGGGATTTCAACCTCAGCTTCAGTTTGAATCCGTATCAAAATTATTATTTAAAATAGGCAACACCTGCAACATATTTGTCACAATTATGCTCTAAAAGGTATCATGGGAATTAATAACGTTTAAATGATTAGAAGCGTTTCTCTCTAATATTATTTGGAGAATATACTGTATGAAATGTTAGGTTTTGGAAAATTGTGAAATATATCTTCAAAATGAAAGAAATGTTTGCAATTGGAAAAGGGTGTGGACTAAACTTACCACCTACATTCCCACAAGTCTTGCTGCTCACCCCATTTGAAAATTGAGACTTTTTTTGGTGAATTTTATGAAGGTTTGGAGATATTTTGCTAAGATAATACCAACTACATCTAATGTCAAAGTTTGGCTCTGTTGTAAGTAGTGTTTTGTTTTTATCTGTGTGTGTGTGTGTTTATGTTTGTGTGTCCAGGAGGATGTTTCTATTCCAAAAAGAAGTGTCAAATATACTTTGTTGTACTCCGGCTAAGCTCATGCACCCAGCATAATTGTTGATTGCCTCTCACTGAGGTTTTAATATGTATCTGTGTGACACATGTCTCCAAAGTTCCCCAAATGCCCCAACTGGAGAGAACAGCCTTTTTCTTGTCTTTGAGTTTTGCCAGACGAGACCAAAGTTTCATCTATGACCGGTTATGTCGGCTTTGTGTCCGTTCTGCATTTGTTTAGACATGCCTTGATGGCTTTGCTGAAAATATATGCCAGAAGGCCAAATTAAGCAAGCCACTTCAAATCCATCAAGGCCTCTGCTTGATCAGGTATCTTGTCACATAGAATGAAAACTCAGACAAAATGAACATGTCAGCATCTGAAAGGACACCTCTCTTTGCATGGACTTAGAGCAGAGGTTGTACCCGCTTGACAAAGCCCGTAAACCGAAAAACCTTGTATGTATATCTTGTCATCTAGGGAATTATGTACTGTATGACATGCAGTCCCAATGCAGCTTTTGTGTCACTACCACTGCATTGTACGGCCCCATATCTCCATATGTTGTCCATTTTAAATGCTGTCAAATTTGATTGGCAGATACGTTATTGTCCCATGTTACGTACATATTTACCTGCCAGTCAGTGTCAGCTTGTTCGGCGCCCTGTTCTTCAGGTGAGGCGTAACCTTGAGTGTGTGAGTCACACAACTCTTTCCACATGTCAAGGTTTGATGATGCTTCCATGTCATGCCATACTTTCAGCACAGTACTATATAGAGTATGTATGTGTCTTGGTTGCTGATGTATTGAATTGATGTGTTTCATGGTTACTGAATGATACATTTGGTGTGTCGATGTTGTGTAGAAATACTTTGTCCCAACCAAGAACCATTTCCCCACATTTCTCAATATTTTAGAATTCTGCCCTTATTGAACACAAGTTCTAAGGTCTAAACATATTGATGATTTTTACCTTTACCAACAAAGTTGTGGGAGGTTTCTGCCTGTGTAAGTTTGTATGTATGATACCGACATAACGCAAGAAGTTGGGCTCGGATTGGGATAAAATTTGGCCGGATTAGTTGTGGATCAAGATCAGTTTTTTTCAAACACGGCTGTAACTCAAGTGTGACTGGGATTTGGCCCCAAAAAACAGACTACATCACTGTATACACACAATGTGAAGACTGCATTGTTTAGTAGTTAACACTAACACTATCATGTTTTTTACTCATGATTGCATCTAACGCACTTCACCATACACAGTAGTTAGTTATCTTACCAAAAGACCTTAATTCAACGGGCACAGACCGGCAGTAGTTGAGCCAGTTTTTTCCTCAGGCAATCTGAGGTGGGTGGTGGAGGTATGAACACTGAGTGCTTTCTCACTTGCATCTAATACAGTATACAGCATTTAACAACAATTCACCAGAATTCCGCTTTAATCTCAAAGTTTGCATGACGTTTCTATTTTTCAGAAACATTTCCTCAATGTGCTAAAGGTGGCAGAGATGGTAATTGCACGGTATTGCACCCAGTACGGCATATTCAATGGTTAAAAGCCACATTCATTTAGTTTAAGTTTATGCTTTGCTCTTTAAAGTTGACATTTAACTGAAGACACATCAGATAAATCATATTAAGATCCAGTATCTTTAGTACTTCAGCACTTTTAGCTGGTTGACGAAGAAATGGTGGCAGCAACAAATATGAATACTGTAGACCTTAACTTTTCCATATACATTGATTAAATTAAATTGATTAATGTACAATTTGAACAAAAGGAAACAACAAGTGGATAGAACAGCAAGGAAAGTTGGGTACAGTGGAACTACAGTCCGGGCACAAATAAACAAACCCAGTGGAAATTGAACTGTATGTTGGAAAGACTCTGTGAGTTTGAAGTATTTGTGGCGAGAGGTTTTCAAGGTCTGTTGGCTCCCAAAGCGAGGAGCTAGGGTCAATCTGCCTTTAAAAACAGGCTCCTCTCATCCTTTTTTAAAAGCAGTGCTCTCCTACCGTGACGCACTGACAGTTTGGTAATGGAAGGGAGAGGTCTGAGCCAAGTCTCTTGACAATCTAATATGTTCATCTTTGGGACTTGAAGACTTTAATTCTCGCTCGGAATTAGTGGCAACTATGAAATATGTGCTATTAACAATGATCCAAACTGCAAATACTGTTTCCGTGAGAGTAATTAATGACTGTTTTAGACCACAGATAGAGATAGATGGGTAGATAGATAAAGATAGAGATGACTTTATTAATCCCCGTAGGGAAATTAATTAAGATGGAACACTTACATCAGGTCTACCTGCCAACTCCAAATTGAGCTCGGTGTGAATCAGCTGACAAGGTTTGTGTTTTTTGTTTGTTTTTTTTAAGTGATAAAGTGTATTCAGATCAACAAGGCATTCAAATAACTCACAAAACTTTTAATTTTCAAACGGCCTCAATAAGCATTTTTGGACATTATGTACTTTCAGCAGAATGAAATCATTTGTCTGTGCCTTTTAAAGCTCCTGCATCACTCAGTCAATGCCATGCTTAAGAGTTGGTTCTTTTTCTTCTTCTTCTTCTGAACTGTTACCGGCTACAACAGGCTTAAAATGCTGCAGAACATCATCACACAACAAGATCTTCACTGTTTCCAGAAGAAAAATGTCCTTATGTTTAATGAGAAGCTGTCTGCTCCAAGATGGCTGACAGTGCCGAACATAGTTAATCTTGTCTGCGACGGCCACTCTGCTTCTCTGGAGTTCAGCCACTAAAATGTCCGATATGGAGGGAAAAAAAGAGGAAAATGCTTACCTGCAGTGAAAAATGAAGCCTCTCAATTTTGTCCTCTGATTATACTGTCTTTGTTTTCCATTGCAATCACAAAAATCAACATTTTTTTTATTAAATGAAGTTTTATCAGAGTGATTAAATATGTTTTTTGGTCTGTTATAGAAGTTTCATTGAATGTGGAGGTGAAAAACTAGAGAATAAGTCGCTGCAGAGGAATAATGTATGATCCACCTCTCCAACCGCAAGACTTTTTGCCATATTTCAGTGTCTTAATATTTCCCCATTTTCGCACTATAATGTCAAAGTAATAAATGTTTTTTGCACATGGAGGAACATATTTTCATTCTTAGAAATTACAGGAGACAAGCCTTTTTGTCAAGCAAAAATAGATGTGGGTGTTCTGAAAAATGCCAGATGTGTTTTCGACTTGAGCAAAGAGAGCAATCAATTCAGTTACACCGGTTGCTTGGTAACTGAGGTCACGCTTGGACATTTTCATAGGTTATGTATCTGTTCACAATGATGTCCCTGAGCAGTACACTGGCTAAGCTACTTCACCGGTTAAATCGGTCCATCCTTGTGCGCACATCAACAACAGCAAGAGGAAAAAAAAAAAAAAAGGATTTCAGTGTTACTATCTCCCTGCAGAGAATTGGGAGCTGCAAGTGGAACAGCTACGTGAGCTGCATGGCAGGCTTGTAATATACCTTCAGGCACTGGCTGTCAACATCTCGACCACAGAATTACAAATGACTACGGAGTTCCTGGAAGCACGGCCGTCAGTTTCTGCACACTAGAAGATGGTGGCCGCACACAATTAGTGAGCGCTGTGTGCTGCCATCAGTGAGATAAAATTCTTTTTGTTTGATGTTTGATAATTATTTACCTTGTTTATTTCTTTTTCTTTCCCAACGTGCAAAACAGCTTTGTCCTGTTAAAGTTAAGTTTCGACCATTATTTTTTTTTTTTTTTTTTGCGTTATGAAAAACCAAGTTTCCTCCTCATTTGGTTCCATTTATGCACACTGGTG
Source organism: Mola mola (assembly GCA_001698575.1). Taxonomy (NCBI): domain Eukaryota; kingdom Metazoa; phylum Chordata; class Actinopteri; order Tetraodontiformes; family Molidae; genus Mola; species Mola mola. The sequence goes on along the minus strand of KV751320.1, from coordinate 2,836,029 downwards.
CATTCCATGTGATTTGATATGAGATGATTGTAAAAGCAAATGACTCCTAGAAATTACAATATCTTTATAGGGGACTAATTAGTAACAGTAAATACATTGTTAACGGAGAAGTAACAACTGTGTTTTTGACTAAAAGTAAGAATTAATAAGATGTTCTCTGTCTTGGGTCCTCCTGACGCCTTGGCTTGGTATTTTGAGTAAACTATAAAACCAGACAGGGCTGGTTTCATTGATTTCTGTGGGGAATGGTAATTTTTGTCTTTGTGTCTCACCAGTAACGGTGTGTGAGTATAGCAGCACATAAAATTCGCCGTATTCCAAGGCAGGCAAATGGGTTGATGAGGGTGGATATGGTAAGTCAAAATAAGTTTTCAGTTGTTATCCAAAGTTTTTCTTGAAGGAAAAATAACAAAAAGTCACCATACAAAACAATGTTTATACTCAATACAGTAATGATTATTCAACAATGCGCCACTAACAATAAAAATGTGTCTGTGTGCGTCTGTGTTTAAAAACGAGAGAATGTTATGCAAACTCTGGGGAAACAACTAGTCACCGCTTTAAAAGTACTGTAGATAATGAATCAGGTCTGTTGAATAAAAATCCTCTGTTTCAACATATTCTCTTTCCAGCTGATCAGATGCCACCACCAGAATAAGACTGCTGCCATCCTGTAGGTCTTTTGGATTCAGAGTTGGCGCAGTAGAACCTGTCTGACACGAACAAGAGAAGTTATCAGCTTCATTTTAAATGTATTTAGTAAAATGGCTTTGGAGAAAATCTATTGTTGCATACTTTGAACCTTTTTTTAACTCTTTGGGAGCAACCACCAGGGGGCGATCAAGATGTTTTGGTTTCACTTTTTTGGTAGCTCTTGTGGTCTTCATATATAATCAAAGATCCAGACCATGGCTGCAGATCCTAAAGGGGACAAAGTGTTGTGTCCCCTTCAGCAAAACATGAAGTTGTCCTACCCAATAGGTTATGTGCATATGATTTTTTTTGATTAATTAAAATATATACTGTATTTAATAGAAACAGACTCTGCGGTTAAAGTTATTTACACATAAACAGAACACTTTTTGAAAGTGTTGCACCCCCAGTGTTGCAGGCTTATATCACACAATGTCCCATTTATGGTGAAAACAAGCTATTTAAAATTGCCGGTGGCAAATTGGAAGAAGTAGTTAGCACCTTAAAGCTGCTGCTTTGCATTTTTCATTAAAAAAGAGTGAAGGACAGTTGAAAGAGGAGGCCTGTGGCCATCAAGAGAGAGAAGGAAATGGCTAACAGAAGGACTTGGTCAATCAATTACAGTATAGCTATTGATGTTACAAAGTGACCTGTGTGCAAATTGCATCTGTAGATCAGTGAATCAGAAGTCTCAACTACAGTTATTCATTCATTCATTCATTTTCTACCGCTTATCCCGTTAGGGGTCACGGGGTTGCGGGGGGGCTGGAGCCTATCTCAGCATCTTGGGGTGAAAATTGATGAAAACTCCCATTTTTAGAATGGAGTTTGGATTACCTGTCTACTTGAAAGGCATTTGGAACATTAGAGTTTTGGTTAATCTTATTACTTTGCAATGGATGCAGTTTAAAGTCTATTCATGGCCTCAGAATGCAGGATTAAAAAAAATTTAAAAAAAAAATCATAAGATATGGTTGCAAGCTAAATTTCGCCTTTATTTCTTCCTTGTATTTACTAACACTACTAGGTCCATTAACGTAATTTCATCTAATTAACTATGAGGCAATGGTCTTCAGACACAGTGAAAACTAGAGTACTGTGTTCCACATGTAATAAAATTGAGGTATATCCAGAAACTCACACATAAAATGGGGAAAACGACCACATCACCTTTCACTCTTCATGGGCTTTATTTCATACATAACAACCCACTGGCAGGTCTGTGGGAGGACATCATGCTGTATGTGGGGAAAAAAAAAAAAAGTTGTATAATTCGTGTTGTGACTCGAGGGGAAGCTGCATGAAGTCTGATTTTCTCAGATGACATAACTCATAACTTGCAGCAATGTTGACTGTGCCTTAAGCGCTGCAAGAATGAAAATAATGATAAATCTTCTTAGTTTAGGGATTTACTTGCTGTACAGTCAAGCAGTGGTAGGTGGTAGATGCAAGGGAGGGGCACAGATCCAACATACAGCTTTAGCTTTGAAAAAAGAAAAAAGAAATGTTTTGCAGGATTTTCTTTTTTTCCTGTAAGAAACATTTCCAATCAAGTGAAAGACCAGAAATGAAAAACAGAATTAATGGAAAAAAATAATGTAATAATAATAATGTAATCATTTTCAAAATTCACAACATGTTTTTATCTAACAAATGAATCTGCTTCAACCTTATTTGTTGGCATTAACTGTTGAAACCAACAGTTTAAACCCAGGACTCAAAATGATTCACTCTCCCACTTGACACACCCACAAAGCCAGACTTGCATTTGTTTGACAGCGTGTTGGCTCTAGTTCCACTGAACATTTACTGCTATTGACAATTCGCGGTTTTGTTTTCCTCCTGCTCCTCTCCATTCTAACCCTAACCACTCGACCCTGCAAATGCTGCTCACCTCACTGATACTGGCCCCCAATAGCTGTTTTACAAAACCGAAGTAATAATATTAACTCTGGAACACAACTCGAAGAATGTTGCAGTGCCTTCAAATAACTGTGTGCACCTGTATCATAAACATCCTTTTGCAACCAGAGTGAAAAGTAACATTGCACTGACCCACTGTCTTGTCAGTCATGCAGTTTCATTCACTCTGTAGCTCCCTTCAGGGGCCAAAACGGGAGCAAATTATTCTGAAACAACTTGAAAAAAATAATAATTTGTGTATCCTTCCTGTGATTCGCATCTGCTCCAAAATTTGATTCTTCCTCGGCTCTCATTTTTGTGAAAATATTGCCAGTATATTTCTCCACAGATAAACAAAGAGCAATCGAGGACGGAAGCAAAAAAAAAAAAAAAATGTCAGGAGAGGTGAAACTAATTTGGTTTCATTTGGGGTTAGCTAATGTACAGCATGCTCAACTAGCCTCATTCGGTAATACTGAAGCTGTTTTCATGATACGAATGATGTTAACACTAATATCAGTATTACTAAAAAAAAAAAAAAATCACCAAAGTTCGTTTATCTTATCTCATTTATGAAAAGGATTTGGAATAATTACCTTGTAACCTTGCGATAGTTGTGCACTTATAAGGCTTGAATGAAAGGACACAATGTTGAGTGAACTAGTGGATCTGGGCGGCTGAGATGTGCAGCTCTGCAAAAGGTGAAAGTAGCTGGAGGAAGGATATATACAAGGGTTCTGAGTAATTAAGCAAGTAATACATACTGCATATTGTATTTATAAACACAACGCTACAGAGAAGTCACACAAAGGTCAAACTGAGCTCGGGCAGGCTGAAGAATACAGCGTACACAGCAAATGTTGACAGGAACTATAAGCCAATAACGGCAATTAGTTGAAGGTCAAGAGGGTGATTTTGCGAAACTGTGGGACAGTCGACTTGATTAAATAAGGAGAAAGACATTCTTTGTCCTTCTGGGCTGTCAAAGCATCAGATAAGCACCAATCAAATGATTTAGATTAGATGTTTTTAAGGTCACGGCCAAGGTTCGGTTTAAAGTCGGGGACTGCTGGAAAAAGTCTGGCTAGTATGACTTTTCACCTGAAAAAGAAAGTGTTTATAGCAACACTCAGAAACGCTGCCATCACGTTCAGCTCGGTCACCTCACGGCAGGTCAACGACTGCGAGAGGTGCTTGTCAGACTGGTCGTTTCTAAACGATCTAAGAATATGTTGGGGGTGCAGTTTTTTGTGAAGCATTTTGTTTGAAGCAAACAAATCTTGTCAGTTCTTGCCAATGCTCACAAAGCGGGCAGGATTTTCTGTAGCCTTGAATAACGTTTAAGTCTAATACCTAATATACTAATATATTTTTTTTTCACTTTTTCTTTTTCAATTGCACATTTATTGCAGGGTATCAGTGCTTCACACCTTCTGACTTTTTTTCTTGTCAGTATGGGCTGAATTTAATGCTCGGTTATTAAAACACAACTTACAGAAAGACTTAAGATTTAAAAGGTTGCAGTGCATTACAGTTACGTCTTTTATGTTTTTTCCATCTTTCTGTGATATTGTAATTTTGAACAAGAGTTTATACTCTTGGAATGCATTGGTTGTAATGATTGTCACGTCAAACACTGGCGGAAGACTATAACTTGTAATTGGGGGCTAGTCACCTGATGTCACTCATTTAATATAACCCTGAAACATTTTTCTAAACTAAAATATATTCCTTTTTTTTTTTTGTCACAATATAAGATATTGCACCATATTAGTCGCATCTCTGAAAAGTACACATTTCCAACTTACAATTACTGTTCATGGGAGTTGGGGACCTCACAGTCAACTCAACTCATTAGAACAAAACACCACAGGCAGAAGTGAGTCAGAGGACAAATGTGTTTTAATAAAAGATCATATGCACACTGATAAAGTGCAAAAGTTATGTAACCTTAGTTTTTTGCTTTTCACTATGGAACAATAAAAATATAGTAGCTATATATTTTGAGGGGGTGAGGCAAGAAAGCCCAAATGTGAGCTGTGGTAGGATAAGGACGCAGCGACCACCTCTTGCTCCCGGAAATCCCGTCAGTCACGCTAACACGTTTTGTCAGTTTTGATCCTTTTAATTTGTCCAGTTAGAACGAGACTGACCTCTCATTCTCTGTCAGTTTTAATTTGTTTCAAGCTGTAAATAAATGATCATACATGAACATTTGCATTTCTTGCTCCAACAGTATTAGCGTTCTCACTTCCTCATCTCTTTAAAAAGCTTCATGCTGTGGTTGGCCGCAACGCTTCTGTTCAACACACCAGTTCGATATGATCAAAGGTCTCCACGCATTGTTGAAAATTTTCCAATTAAACCCAACATACACATCTAAAATTAAAATGACAAAAGGATAACGTCTTTAAATAATTTGCTGCTTGGTCATGTCGACATAGACAGAATCACTCAACTAGCTGATTGCTGAATGCTTTCAGTAAATCGGAGGAAATCAGCAGTCATTTTCTAAACTCAAAATTATGAGCTAGTTTATTGTCATAACTTTCGCCCCAAGGAGAAAATCAGCTCAATAATGAGGTTCAGCTGGATGCAAGTGATATGAAATAGTGCCCCCTGCTTATTTTAATTTTTCTTGCAATCGTTTCCCGTCCATGCTGTGTTTTTGTCCGAGACAACGGCGATAACGCCTGACTCAACAACATAAACGGAGGACTCGATGCCTCATGCAGCTACAGCAGCAATGTGTTGCACATTAAGATGCCAAAGAACACCAAGAGGATTTCTCTTCCCGCATGAAAGGCATGCCCCAAATCAGTAGACGATAGATTGGAACCGTAAAAACCTTTTTGCTCCGAGCTCAGTGATAGAAGTCTACCTCTGACTACTTCTGTCAGCTGTAATCTCATGTGAGTTACTGCTACGCCGCCTTCATCTTGTTTCTGCCATTTTCTCCTCAGCTCTCTTCTCCTTAACCATCTGCAAGACATTGTGATAAATTTCTGGATCACCTTAGACACAGAGGTGGATAAGGATTAAATAAGGGTTTCAAAAATGGTCTCTCTGCGAGCCCTGTTACTGCACAGTCATTGAAAACACAATCACCGGCAGTTAACTTTGTAACATTTGCACCGTCTTCACATCCTCAGCCTTGAGAAGTGTATACAGAGTGTATACGGGTATTTTCCACACTGACAATTGTCAATGAGAGACAATCAGACTTTTGTTTGTGTCTAATGAATGACATCAGAACGCGTGACTAATTAGGCTGCGCTGACACCTTTTGACCACGCCGCGTCCAACCGTGCCGCACTGATTTGCACTTCCATTATCAGTTCAACCGTGTAGAGTCGAGCAGCACCTGAAGTGGACGTGAGAGAGTCAAATCGCCCTTCCTCCGAGTGGATATCAGCGACATCCTGCCAACTGCAGTCAGCCTGTAAAACACCCACCCACCCAACAAACCCTAATACGAGACTCAGTCCTTCCGTGCAGGAGATCAGAGACAAAGACATTTTTAAAAGTCCCTTTGTGTGTTCAGCTTTCAGTACTTTTTTGTAGCTTCTATTTGAATCTCTGTGGTTTGCGTGTAGTTTATCTCTTGCGCCCCTGTTTGCTCTATTTTTGCTGTTTCATGTGGCTTTCAGCTGTAAGTTACTACGGATGAGAGCATTTCCTTATTTATGAATTTAGGTTTGTTTGTATGTTTTGTGTTAGAGAGGTTAATTATTGAAGTCAACACAGTAACCAGCTAGCCTGATTTAGGTGATTATTATGTTGCGGTGGCACAATGAACACAATAAAATAAATAGAGTAAGATGTAGACAGATTACACTCTACATGTTTCATGAGATGTCGGTATGAGATTGACACCATATAAATACATTTTTACTTCAACTGTAAATAAAAAAAAAAAGACATTTTATATCCAACGTTCCGAAGGTCAACTTCACAGTGACATGATCATGTTTTCCAAATACTTTTTCTGAGCTGTAAGAAAACGGGATATTCTAACAATTTTCACATTTGGTCAGATCTCTTGTGTTGCAGGACTGAAGGCGTATTTGAAGTTTCCATGATGTAGATTTTGTAGCTTCTTTGCAGAGGAAAAATGTATCGTGGTTAATGTCTTTAAGTGGTGGGCAGATTCAACTGCAAGACACTATGGTTGTCAACATTATATATTAATATATGAATAGCAATATTAATTATTCAATGTATTTTTATTAATAGTGCAGATTATATGCTTTTTATATTTATCTGCCTTTATTAGCCAGTTTCATAGTATAGTTTAGGAACAATGCATGTGAAGGTTCATTTGCGGTTCGTGAAAGTAGCTCAGTGCTGTATATGGCAGCTTTTTGCTGTTGTATTGTATACTGTAGTGTATACAACATCACCTCCCTTGATAAATTCACTTCACAACTTTGGTGCAATTGCAGTATTGGCATTGTTTGTAGGATGCATATAGCCTTCTTCAACACAAAAGATGCCTAACAAGAACAAACACAACAATTTCCTTGTCCATTCGCCCCTCAAACAATGTGCTCAACCACTTGAAAAAATCAGGCAGGCTGTTCTGTCGCCGTTTTCTTTGTGTTCATAAAAACATGTACAATTGCATTGTGCAAAGACATATGAACTGGGACAAAAACAGTTTGTCAGAAAGAATCTATCATCCCATCAATTACAGTTTAGAAACGTACCGTTGTGTACGTGTGCAACATCTTTATATTGTCTTCGTTCTATCGCTTTTAAAAAATCTCAGCACACAGCAATTCACATGCATTTTCTGTAAAATGGCAAATATTTTTTACCTTGAACATGATAACATGATGAAAGTCTCATGTCAGTGGCACACTGCTTTATCTGGGCATACTACTGAAAAATCTTTACAATGCATTCTTGGCCCTGGCACCTTCTCTTTCAAATAAACTCCAGAGTGCTCTGAATGTTGTCCAAGCTGCTGAGCTGGAAGTGCAGGTATCTAACAACATCTGGGCCGCAGTGCAAATGGGGGGAGGTTGGACGTGTGTGCTGTTACGTATCCATAAAAAGTGTATGTGGTGGAGGTTGGGGGCATTTGTATGTTAGGCGGCGGGAACCTGCATGGCTATATTCTCTTCTGGCATTGGCTATTACTGTGGGACTCTGCGGCAGAATCTTAAAATTACCAGAGCTGTTTAAGGTGCCGCTGGAGTCAAACCTAGTGTTTTTTATAGCTTCCTCTGGAGATACTAAACCCTTTATCCCAAGGGATCATAAAATGAGCTCCTAAAGTGAGCTGTCCTCCCTCCACAATAAACAAGCTGCATAATTTTACAGAGAAGGTGTGGATTCCAGACCTTGCCAAAGAATGGGACAGACCTCCTGTAGGGACACACCTGTTCACATTTCCTCTGAAGAATTTATTAAATTATGTGCTGCCTTCCAGCCAGTGTTAGACCAAGATGGAGCACATCTCATACTATCCCCCCCTCCCCTGGCCCTCCCTGTCAGTCTTAATGGTTATTGCTACAAAGTTGAGACCCTGCAGGCTACAGCCAGGTTCTACCACATAAAATCATTCCACAGCTGGGAAAGACTGCCAAACAAACCTCATCATGGTCCCTCAGAAGGTCATAAAACATCTCCCTGAGGTTCAGAAGGAAGACGTCATGGCACTTTTATCACATGTATTTTGTGCTTTTATATATGGAAGTAAGGAAACTCCAGAGGGAATAATAATGTAAAGATGGTATGATGTTTCAAGGGGCATTGTGTCATGGCTGAGTGGCATTAGAGGCAGCTTTAGAGTCTTACAAGATGCAATTTCACCTTATTATCATCTTTGTCTCTCATAGTCCAGTTCTCATTGTTACAGCGACTTTGAATTTAACATTGAACTGTATGAATTCAAAGATTGTGGACGAACTCTACTACATTCCAGTTCTCGCATGGCACTTTGCCATATCCTGCATATTAATCATTAGCTGTTTTATTCAATTAGGTAAGAAAGCATTTAACCTGTAACATAACGCACTGTGATATAGGCCACAGAAATGGGTGCAGTATTTTGGAGAAATGGAACATAAGGGAACTATTTTAACCCGAGAAGGAGCTAAATTAGTTTTTACAGTCACAGACAGCGTGTTCAACATATGATTTAGGAACATTATATATATGACAAAATCATATGCATTCTCTCCCCTGCATAATTGCGACACAGCATGCACATGGCAGATATTAGCAATGCTACCTTGGAGATGTGTACAGTCCCAGCAGGCCTTTGCATTTCTCATAATCATTTCTGTCCTTATTTATGCATTCATTGCGTTTTGATGCAGTGAGCCCAGCTGTTTCTCTTGAATACCATTTACTTCAATTAAAAAACAAACACACACACACACACACACACACACACAAACACACACACCTAAGCAACTGATAGAACATGAACACCTGCCAAAACTGAAAGGCTTTTCAGCGCCGCACGTATCTGTTTATCTTGTTTGTTCTTTTCCCTTTGACACGATCTGACTTTTATGGGGATTTTTGTAGTAAATTCATGTTGTATTTTGTGGTTGGATTATAAAAACTGAGCCGACTCTGATCTCACTGGTACCATTTTTGCTCTCCTTTACAAATATTTCAAAACAAACCAGCAAGCAAGTGAATAATGAATTTCATTCCGTTCATGCATTTGTCAAGTGGATGAGACTTCCATAAGGCACAACATGAGTTTTGATGTAAAACAGAAACAGAAGCAGCAAATGTAAACCTGGAAAACAATGTGCACCTTATCAGCCACCGGTAGAAAAATTCAGTGATTATACATAGCAAAGTGTTTCTGCAGGCATCTTTATTTTTTTTTTTGTTTTTTACTGTGATATGCAGAAATGCAAGTGATGCAGTTGTAGCCTCGAAATGATAAGTTTAAGTTTAATAAATATATTTATTAGTTAGCGAGCTGCAGTTCCTCCCACCCATATTTCAAAGTATGAGACACTGAACCCCAAATTGCTCCCAATGGTCAGGCCAATGCCTTGTCCATTGGCTCAGCACCATCTGTGTGTGTGAGTGTGCACGTGTGGGGATGCATGTGTGTGTGTGTGTGTGTGAACAAGATGTATATTAAAGACATGTTATATTTTGCCAAAAATTGAACTTCAGTAAGAATCAGTGCACATTTTTCTCCAAAAAGCATTCAGTGGTGTTAATGTGAGCAAAGGGCACGAGAAATATGAGGAGGCACATTCATTTTTAATTATTGAGATTTTGGCCTGATGTGACACTGGTAGATTAACCTACTATACAAATTCCATGCTACATCCCAGCAGAAGATATTGCCATTCATTGGCACAGATGAAGCAATTCATTTAAGTCTTTGATAATTAAAGTGTTTTATCTTTGTGACATTTTTAATGTCCATCTCCTTCTTGGTAAAGGGCAGCAGAACTGATTACTTTCCATTAAATTTATGACTTGCAATCCTCAACGATAGAGTAAGCATGAAAGATTGAGGACTGAATTTAAAAATCTATCATCAACATAAAGAAAAATGTGGAGTAACTTTGGAGGCATCAAGCACTGGTGTAGCAATTTAATTAATGTCAGTAAATAAATAAATAATCAAATAAAAATTAAGTGGAATTTTCTTTATAGCAGGGGGGGAAAAAAAGCACCAGCATACCCCTAATTCCAGATTCCATTGATATTAAGCCAAAAAAAAAGAAAAAAGGTTTGATGTATCTCTAATATTGATCCATCTCATTCACAAAAAATAAAACATGAATTGGACAAAAACTGTCTCCAGGGTCAGGTCCAGGCTCCCCCCACTATACATCAAAGACGCCCCATCCTAGATACAAGCATCATATGGAGCCAACATCTGCACTCTGATTGGGCAGTGGTGCTTTTTTTTTCAGGGCCGAGCCACTTCAGAGGGGCCCATGAGGGCCCATGAGGACCAGCATTGATCATGTTCATCCTGATATATCTGAAATACTCCATCATCTACAAAAAACAAACAAATATAAACATGTTTTTTTATTTGTTGATGTAATATTTAATTCAAAATTAACCCTAATAGTAAATACCCACTGAGTTTGTTTAATGTTTTGATATGAATAATGCAGATGTGGAGAGAGTCCATTCAACGGACCTTTTCAGGAGCCCAGATGTTTCTATGCGTCAGCAGGGAGTGATTTAGATCTTTTGACTTCACTTTTTGGGAAGCCCTCATGTCATCCATCTTTATTTTAAAGTCAATGAACGTTTCAATATTTCATCTTTCACCTGCTGATAAACCACCTCTCTAAATATTTTTTTCTTCTTTTTTTTTTCTGTAAATGTTCTTTTATCATCCGTACTATGAGCGTTGATAGATGTTCAAACATCTAATGGCTCCTTACAAATGACTTTTCTTGATTAAATAAACTCTGTGTAATAACTGAGCAAGCTTTGCTCTTTTGTAAAGATGAAGAACTTTTGAGAAGAGACGTCTTTGCTGGCGGGGTAAACAGACAAACTCGAGGAGATGCAATAAAAGAAAAAAAAAAGGTAAAGTTTAGAGTCTAGAATTTCTGTGATGGATAATGAAAAGATTCTGAAGACATGTTTTGTCCACTTCTGCTAGGATTAAGGGTCTGGATTAAGCATACAGGCATCCCAGCTGAGAAAAGCACCTGGTAAGCTTCGAGGAAAACATCTCATAAGCCCGTGTGCTGCTGGGATAAACAGGTACAATCCATTCAGAGACACGCTCCAAACACGGCATCAGACGCACATCAGAAATAGACCAGTCCAGCTGAGAGGATTCTGCCACCGAGCCAAGCACTGCAGATAATAGGGGAATGGGGAATGGAGGGGTATGAATAGCTTGGAAACTTCCCTAATCTCCCTGTCGAAATTCCAAGCCAAGCTGGAGAGAAGGTGGCATGGCATTCATTCCTACCGAGGGGGACTTGCACTGTGATCCCCCAGCTATTGTTTCCTGCAGACATGGTATACCTTACAGATAACTGACAGAAACAAATATAAACTAAGTTTAGCGTGAGTTCAAATCTGAAAGAGCAAATTGTGACATTGACATGCTTCCCATAGTGGAACAGCAGTGGTGTGATGAGTTGTTCGGAATATCTGGGCAAAGGAATCGATTAAAGGCCAAATAATAATACTGAGCTATCTTTAGCAATATGCCCTGCTAAGTGTTTAAAGTCTGCACAAAGAAACCCGTAATGTCCTAAGGTTATCTTGTAAATGGAACACATGTAGAGTATTGGGACACAAAACTATCGTATGTCCCTTTTTAAAAAAAAAAACAAAAACCTTTTTGAACTGGGCTAGTGTTTCTGATGGGCAGACTGATTGTCTGCGTCACATCTGATAATCCGAGCCTCCTCTCTGATTCAAGGTCCATTGAGTTAAGTCAGGGCTATTGTTATTATAAGTGCTGACATCAACAGCTTGGCTTTAACCATCTGCGTTTTTTCCTTCAATGACAAGGGTCAGCTGAACAACTGTCCGTATGGAAAAACACAAAATGTTGGAGGGCTTTTTTCCTCGCAGAAGAAAAGAGAATGTGAAAAACAAATAAAGAGAGCAGCTAGGTCTTCCTATACAGGCAGAATTGAAATATTGCAAACGTCTCCACTAAAATGTAAACTAGTCAAAATGCAATTCTTGACCACCACACTTTAAATGTTGCGTTTTAAAACATAACTGAGTGCCACAAATTGACTCCCCTCATTTCATACACAGACCCTCTTTATCATGTTGTAAACTTATTGTGTTTTGATTAATTTCAAATTGCATGCTGTGCTTCAGTAGAGTGTGAAATGCACTTTCCTTTTTGTAGTTTTTCAATTTCTATCATTGTGAGCAAGGGGAAAAGAGTACAGGGCAGGCAAAGTGAATGAACACATGGATGTCTGGTGTAATTAAGCAACTGAGGTATTAGAACAGGCAGTGCCTTCACCAGCGATAATTCATCAAACATGGTCTTAATTAAATTGTTTACACAGATGTCTGCAGGCTGGTTTCTGCAACAGTTTCTATCATTCAATTATGACAATAGTATATTATTACTGGAAACAAAAGCAGAGTTTCGAGAGTTGTTCCTTCAAACAAATCCTTATCTTTGTGAAAGTTGCCAAGTTAAAGACTCATTAAGTGGCAGCTTCAGCAGTACAGTACTAGTACTGTACAACTAGTAGGCTAGTTCAGCTAGTTAGCAAAACACAGAATCTTCAACATCTGAGTCGTATCTGTCCATGGCCATAAGGGGAATGTTGCCACTGTTTCAAATTCACAAATGATATCCTTTATTAGACCAGAGCAGACCGGTGGTCTGCATGGCCTCATTCCTGGTGTTATCTCAGGGATTAAGGTCTTGTTGTCTTTGACAGCCCTCTTTTCGCCTAGGCAAACAGATATAAACAGCCACTCTGAAGACCTCCACAAAATCATAGGCATGCAGGCACAAAGTGGAGTTACAGGGGAATGACTGAGAGCGGTTTGGTGGAATTGATGGTGTTCTTTTTTTTTTTACAATCTGTGGTACGATGCATATTTGTTTTGGATATTTGTTGGTTTCTGTTATTTGTACCTGCTTACAGCTTGTCTGATAAATGGAAAATGGACAATGTGGTTTAAGATAAAAGGTGATAAAGCAGAATTGAATTTTATTGTGTGTGGTCACAAGTTGTCTACAACATAGCAGTGACATACTTTTTTAAAAAATGATTTTGATTTACCAGATGCTTTTGGTTTTGCTAGATACAAAACCAAAACCATAGGCTAAAGGAGGCTAAAAGCTCCATTGAGCTTGTGGGTTAACACATTATTCATTGTGGGTTGTGTTTATTACATGAAGTCCTCATAGTTAAGTTTCTCACCATAAAAAAATAAATAAATAAATAATAATGATGATGATGTTGATGATGATAATAATGATAATAATAATAATAATAATAATAATGGAAACCATTAGCATTAGCATTTTCCAAGAATTGCAAAACTGGTGTTATTACAAGCTAAAAAAAGCTAATAACATCATCAACATTCAGGGAGAAATACAAGACTTGTCTTCACATGTTGGAACAGAAAGGATGTGAACTCTAAATGAGCCACTTCAGATGGACAGGACAGTGAATATGTTTACGTGTACTCTAATAATGTGCACCTGAGTCTTGGGTTTAATCACATTCCCCTATAGGCTTATGTGATTGCACTGTCAGTCAATGCTAGCTTTCTGTGCAATATGTGTGTAATGTGTAATTTCAGAAAGTGCTATCTGCTTCAACACATCCATGGTAGCCCTGTAATGTTTACAGACATTGTCCTCTATTTTGGCTTCTTCATCTCATTGTCAGTTGAGGAATGTGTGAATGACAAGTGAAATTCAACATCATCTTCAGTGCTGAAGAAAGCATCTGACAGTTTTACCATGTACGGCATTATTTTAAAATCATATCGATTGTTTTGATCACCTCTATATCAAATTTCATCAAGCTAGAAATATGCATTAGAAAAGGCAGACAGGGATCACCAACGAGCAGCTTCTGTCTGTGTAGTGCTGATCAAAAACAGCGCGTACGCAGTAATGTTAAAACTTTTAAGTAATTTGTTTGAAAATCAGTGGGGAAAAGAAGACCTGGGTGAGGAGATAAACACCATGTACAGACAGCTGACAGCTCTTTCAAGAAGTGGCCAATGAAATTACCACTTGATTGGCTTGAAGATGTTGAAAGCAGCAATCGACTGGTTCAATCATTGCGATAGCAGAGTACTGAGTACTGAGTCCTTTTTGAAGGAAAATAGATGGGAAACTGGAAAAAAAAAAAAATTAAGTCTGTCCTTTTACGACCTATCCAGCCAGAATCACATCTGTGCACCCAAGTGACAGCTCGACAAAGCCTCTGCTTCAGAATTTGCTAAGATGCCCTAGTATTTTTTTCCCTCTGTGAATCCATTGTTTGATGTGCTATTACTCACAGTGGGGCTGCCATGACTTCAGGGTTACTGTGAATAGTTTTCTTATGGTGCATGCGACTTTCATGAAAGGCGTGATTGATATATATAGAGAAAGATTAATTCACATCCTTTAGGTGGCCGAAATGATGGTAATCATTACCAGTAAGTAACCCATCCAAGTGCAAAGGATAGCAAATGGGGTAAAAGATGGAGCCATTTCATCATTCACCTTTATTCTGTAATGTTCATTAGGGGAAAACCTGGGATCTTAAATGAAGTATATGCCATTTCATTCCATTTGACTTGCCTTCCAGGTCTCACTCTCTGTTTCTGTCGGACACACATGTGCAGATACGCACAGGCACACCAAAGGACAATAAATTAGCTGTCAATTTTACTGGCCATGTGACCTCAAAAGCAAAGAGAAGGGAGATAATGATCTTAGGGTAAGGACAACTTCACAGACACATGCACATTTGCTCACTTTAACTACACTGTCCAAGGACTTCAAGCTCATGATTGGCAGATCAAGGGGGGCTGGCATGAAGACAGAGAAGGGTAAAAATGATAATTGCATTAGAGGCTTTAGCTGTTTAAACTGAGTTGATAAAGTGTCATGTATGCATAAAATCAAAAATGGTGTGATTAAAATTGTGGCACGGAGTTGCACTTCCTATATAAGTATACCCTCCCATCAATGAAATGAATGTTTTGTTGGATCATTTATCATTCACTGAATGGTGTTACATAGCAGTCATCTACATAAAACCAAGTGACATATTACCTATTTATAAAGCAGGCACATAATGGAATTGCCTTGCATTCATTCACCTTGTAAATATGCAACTTATACT
The DNA here is from genome assembly GCA_001698575.1 of Mola mola. Lineage (NCBI taxonomy): Eukaryota > Metazoa > Chordata > Actinopteri > Tetraodontiformes > Molidae > Mola > Mola mola. The sequence goes on along the minus strand of KV751320.1, from coordinate 2,820,622 downwards.
AAAGGCCTACTGTATATAGAGTTGTGCATGTGAACACAGAGCATGTGTGTGGACACATTTGAACCATACAGGGCACCTGCAGGTCGAAATGCAGCTATGGTTTTTATTTTTTTAATTTATATTCTAATTGTTATTTCTAATATTTATATGCTTAAACGGCTGATCTTCCTAGTTCATCCCAGTGCATCAGCTTTTAATAAAGCATTTATAAAGCGTCTCAGAGATACTCTGTGTAGCTTGCCAAGTTGTAGTGGCACACACTCAGCTCCTCAGTGATGAAATGCAAAATGATCGTTTATGATATCAGAAATTGCAAAAAAACCAAACAGCCAAATATCTTATAGTGCATTGATAGATATCTAAAAATTCTAAAGCCATTCTGGATTTAGAATGGGTGTAGGTTCTAGTTTTAATGCCCCTCCCTCAAACCTCAAGCCCTGTCATCTTTTCTACTTACTGTGAAAAAAAAACAAAACAAAACATAATCATCTCAAAATGAGCTGATCCATCCCAAAACCACTTCCATAAAATAATCAACTATTTGTGAGTTTGCTACAACAATGTCCTGACCAAAAAAAAAACATTGTTCCAGAAAGCAGTGATTTCCAGACTTTCAGCAGTTAGAACGCCAAGCTATTTTGGTCCGTCTCCCTCATGGGCTGATTCATTGGCTATGCTCTGATCCCTTTGTCCATCAGAGAGATGGAGCATTTTCAGACTAATGCAACTGGACCCTCGCTAATGACACTAAATAGCCCTGTCGGCTACATGACAGCAGCTGAGAACAATATTTAATGTTGACATCACTTGCTATGGGAATCTATATTGGGTTTCTTCCTTTTTTAGGTGTGCTGTTGGATATTGTTATCGTACTCCCTGGACAAAGCACTTATAAAAGACTGGGAAGTGTAGGCGCCCCTGTGTGCTCGGGAATCATTTTGAGTCCCCCTCAGACTTTTGCTTGTTTCTCGGCAAGTGCAACCTCCCCTCTGAATCCCTTAACAATATGGCACCAAAGAAGATTGAACCGAAGAAACCTGAGCCCAAAAAGCCAGAGCCTAAGAAAGATGCACCTCCAGCTGCTAAGCCAGCTCCTCCTCCGGAGCCGAGACCTGAACCACCCAAGGAGCCCGCGTTTGATCCCAAAAGCATCACTCTTGAGTACACGGCTGACCAGATTGAGGAGTTCAAGGAGGCCTTCAACTTGTTTGACCGCACACCAACTGGAGAAATGAAGATCACCTATGCCCAGTGCGGAGACGTGATGCGAGCCCTGGGTCAGAACCCTACCAACGCAGATGTGCTCAAAGTACTCGGGAAACCAAAGCCAGAGGACATGAGTACGAAAATGGTGGACTTTGAGACCTTCCTGCCAATGCTACAACATATCTCCCGTGCAAAAGATCAAGGCAACTTTGAGGACTTTGTGGAGGGGCTCAGAGTTTTTGACAAGGAAGGCAACGGCACCATCATGGGAGCAGAGCTGCGTCATGTGCTAGCAACACTGGGGGAGAAGCTGACAGAGGATGAGGTGGACAGACTGATGGCTGGACAGGAGGATGCCAATGGGTGTATCAACTATGCATCGTTTGTAAAACATATTCTCTCTGGCTGAAAGGGACATTTTAACCACAAAAGACCTAATTTGACCTTTCTGGATTAATGTGTTGTTCAGAGGTGAGAATGTCGGTCATTGTCTTACTGTCAAGAGCAGCGGCCAATGTTCAGTGAAAACAAAACTCTTGGCCCAAACACCCATGATTAGTTCTTAAATAAGCATTCAGAAATATACTGGTGTGTCAGTGAGATAAGGATATGGACATGCATAAAGAAAACTTCATTAATAAAAGAAACATGATTACAAACTGCCTCACAAATGTCATTTCAGTCTACTCAAAATTTGAATTTGAAGAGAAAATGCTAATCCATGCGGGTTTGCTGATTAAAAAAAAAACCCAAAAAACACGACTTATTCTATTTCTATTCAACTTTTCACATCAGCAGTGTTAATGTGATTATGGAAAAGTATTGTTGGAACTGAAAAAACAAACACGCAAATGAAAAAAACAAAAGAAATAGGTTTTGGCTCGATCTGGATATGAAACAGATCTGGTACTATTCTACTTGAGACACAGATTAAATGAGCGTGCTTGTCATTGTGCATGAGGGACAGCTGCATTGGATCAAGGTATCGCCCCGGCACCCACGCATTCTGGACACACATACACCATTGCATACATACAAACATATGCACATCCACTTCTCTTTGTCAACTACAAGACAGGTGCTCAAAGGACAGACCTTTGTCTACTAATATATTGTAGATTTGCAGAAGGATTCATATTTCTGCGAAACTGATATCTTATACATGTTTTTGTATAGAATTTGGTGAACAGTCTATAAAAGAAATGTTTAAGCCCTCAAAATGTAATTTATTTATACAGTACATATCTTCACCTATTCAGAAATGGCTTACTCATTACTATTTATAAAGTATTGCTTCTGTTTGTTTGTTTGTTTTAATGAGAGAACGATCATAATATTATTAATAAATTAATGAATAAAATAATGTTAATAAATAGATAAATGAGAGTCTGTCTATGTAGTTTTGAGTTTAAAGTTTTAAAGCAAATGAGGAGCATATCCGTTTGCAAGTTCATTGTTAAAAGAATCTTCATCAGTATGCGAGCTTTTCTGTGGGGCAGCGCACTGAACCACAAGACCAAACAAGTACTGAGTAGAGTCAGAATGAATTGGTAAGAAAATTCCCCGTCTGGATGGCCCATGTCAACTGTTGTGTCTCTCATGTTGGTATTGCATAATAATATAATAATATGCAATAATGCATAGGCAAATCAATAACATAAACCAATAAAGGCAGCAGAAGACAACACTGGACTGACCATAACAAGAAAATTGCATAAAGCCCTGCGGCAAGAAACGAAATGAAATGGTTATCCGCAACAAAACACAGTAAAAATATACAAGACATTGGGTGCATCAAATTCAAATAGTGAATCATTATATTCATTACTGTCAGGGTCCAGTAGTGTTCATGTGTCTGTTGTTAGGATCAATCCGTGTTTCTAGTCTTATGTTGAAATTCTGTTGTGTCCTATTCCCCATGTCCTGTCAAGTCTCGTCCCTCCGGTGTGTGATTGCCTCTCCTCCCTAATGTGTCTCACCTGTGTCTAATCGTCTACGTCTCCCTTGTGTATTTAACCCCTGTGTTCCTTTCTTCCTGGGCCAGATTGTCTTGTCTTCCTAGTGAGCAGTCCAGCATATCTTCTTCGTGAGTTCCTTGTGTTTTGATCATTGTTTCGTATCTCGACTAATGAGTTTGCCTGTTCCCCTTAAACTCTACATTTGCCATCTAGTTAGATTTCCCAGTGTTGACCTATTTTCAGTAAAACGATTTTTATTGAGAACCTCCCTGTGTGCCTCTGCATTATTGAATCCCCAGACCCCGTACCTGACAGCTACCAACTCAAAGACTTTTTTACTGGACGCTTTCTTCGTGCTTTGCAAACGTTTTTTTAAAGTTTACCTGCATTAACTTGGAATAGTACTACCTTACAGAATTTGACACAAACAAAATCGACCAGGTGGGGGGCAGTGGCTCATTTTCGGTCTGGGAGTTAAAAAAAAAATCAATCGAGTAGCCAGTGGTTGCTGCATATTCGAGAGGACAATAAAACTAAACACAACTGAAAACCAACTGAGATAATAAGAAGAAAAAGAAGAACTTCCTATACTGTACGGAGCATTTGTCATACCAGGGTACCAGTGTCTCATTGTCACAGACAGTTTTGCTTATAAAAACACAACTTAGAGAAATAAAAGGTATTAATAACACTGGCAACCGAACTGAGTTCATCTGCCTGGAATATATTCCCTATTCTAATGCATTTCTGACCAGCAGTATGCTGCTTCAGGAGTATTGAGCAGTCTCAACTAGTCAGTCCAATGCCTGGTTGCACCAATTTGGCAAAGGATCACTCATCTACGTCCCTTATTCAGATTCCCCTTTGGTTCATAAGTCACTCTGTGTTTCAATGTGACCACAGCCTGCAACCGTGTAATGAATTCATGTTACGTCTTTCTTTTCTTTTCGTCTCCAAGACAATCTAGTAAAGTTTGTTTAAAGAATGAGATTTATTTTGCTGTTAATACAAAAGAAACTATTATATTTTTTTAAACAGAATAGGTTCTAAAATATTTAACAAAGATGCTCACTTTTTACTTTTCATTCTTAATGGTAAATCATGATAAAGTAATAGTTTAACGATGTAAATACTACACCAAAGATAAGACATAGTAAAATCGTGCAGTAAACGGAACGTAATGTGGTGTGTGCAGTGTATATAAGTATGCATTGTGCAACTGCAGGGGAAGCTTATCTTAGGTCAGTTGATAATTTGTTAGAAAATGTCAATTTGTGCCACTTTTTAGAAGGCTCAGTTGTACATAATGATTTGTAAATGAAATGCTAGTCATTATGACTGTCATAGCACCGCAAATATAAAGTTCAGTATGAATTCTAGTGAATTCACAATTAAATTAGAACGTGTGATAGCCTTTTTTAATTCACTGTGCTTGGAGGCCATTTTTAGCTCCAAAGGTGTAGAGAGATGCAGCTAAATAGGCCCAAGTGGCACTTCATACAGTGTATGCAGTCAAGTACATACAAAGGAGGTTCTTGGTGCACTGGGAGACCAGCTACATATACACGGTTCAGAGGCAGCCAGTAATTTAGACCCATCGTGATTAATCAGCAGCTGTTAGCTTTAAATTTTTTGGGTCAAATATGAAGAGCTCTTGGCTTAGAGGACCCACCACCTTGAGCACATCACTTTTTTATTTCAGTTGTGCAGAGTCTTGGCTGTGAAAAAAGCTGGACGAAAAATATTTACTGAGCACTTCAAAGGGATGATTCCTCCAATTTCCACAGCCATGGTTTCTGCAATTGTTGTTTTAGAGAGCGTTATATTGAGATGGATGTTATGCAAAGTGATAGCAATGCAAGTGGCAGCACAAAATACCACAATACATGCACACGCTTGTGTACAACTATCAAATAACATTTCTAGTTTGAAGTTGTGATTTGCAGGATGTGCAGTATTTGGTACCAAGAAGTTCTATCTCACAAAGGCATCCAGTGAACACATGGACATGCAGTCATACACAATATCCAGAGGGTTTCTTTTCCAGTTAACAACTAATATATGTAATATATATATATGTATGCGCCGTCAACTAATTTTGCCTGAAATATTCCACAAATACTCCCACATGCAATTAAGTCATAGTGCGCTTTCTAAACTTCTCTATTACCATGGAAATCAGCAGCCATCAATTTGCTTATATTGACAGTGTGATGCACAACAACAGTAAGCTTGTTACAGCTAATGGCATTAATGTGCATATGTCCTGTTGACTGATGCAGCTAATCATTCTGATGCTGCTTGAAATTAATCAGAGCCAAAATATATAATGTGCGATTATTTGATTTATGCTGAACATGTCCGCAAACAATACAAGGATTCTCTTCCGAACCATTCACGATCCAAACATTTGAAGGCGTAATATAGAAAACCAATGTGTTTATGCACCAAAATAAAAGATTCTATGACCATTTGTTGGAATTTTCTGTTTTAAAATATTTCAAAGATAACAATTTAAAAAAAGAACAATGTGGACATATAGTTTCCTTAGGACTGATACAAAACATTTCATTGTGTGAATAGCTGAAGAAGAAGAGTAAATATAACCCAGATGAATTTAAATGTCAGTACAGTGTGTAGCTCTTTGAATTTGTGTGCAATGTTGTTCAAAGTTTACTGCAGGGAAGGCAAAACCTCTGTAAAAGACAGTCTCTATCCACACAGCTGCCTTTACTACCATTCATACAACATATACTGTGTCCAGGGATCAATACTCCTTCACCTATTGCAGTGCTGAAGCCAGATTAGATTCAGTTCCAAGGGCAATGATGCAGATCTTGCTTCTCACTCATATTTGGGTCCTTAGTAATTAAACTTATCTGTCAGAGAGAAATCAAGGTGCATTAGAACTATAGCATTGTGGTTTTTTACAAAGACTAATTGAAACAAAACATTTCAGGCAAGTATTCTACAAATCATTTTAGGCACTTGCTGTATAAAATGATAAACATGATTAAATAAATCCACTAAGATTCCTGCAAATAAATGATTCTTGTCCCATCTGTCAGCCACAACAATAAAACCACTGACAGTTAAAGTGACTAACATCATCTTGCTGCAGCGCGATGTTCTGCTAGCAAATCCCCAATCCTGGCATTCATATGGATGTTTTTTGACCCATACAAAGCACCCCTTGCAGGGACCACTCCCTAATGGCAGTGGTCCCTGCAGCAGGAAAATGGGATTTGCCACACAAAAGAAACTTTTCTGAAGTGGAGTAACATTCGGGTGTGATGCATGGTGTTGACCAGGCCTCCAAATTCCCTGTATCTCAATTCAATTGGACATGCCAGGGCAAGGTCCAATCCAGGGAGGCCCCACCTTGCAACTTACAGAAGTGAAAGGATCCAATGCCTACACTCTGGTGCTAGGCACAAAAGGGAATCTTCCAGAGGTCATGTGTCTATTTCTCTCATGGTTAGAACTAAGTCTGATGCACAATGGGTCCTCCATGGATTGTAATTTTTCAGGCAAGTCCTATGGACGCTCAATCCGATTTGGAACTGGGGAATTTTGAAACCAGGTCAACACTCTAAGCCATTTGTCACGTTTCTGAAGTAGCTTCTGTGACGTGATTGTGACCCAAACCAAGTACTTTTGTAACTAAACCTAAACAAACTCAGACAAGTGGTCTTAAATAAATAATTTATCAATCAATCAATCAATAAAGGTCACCTGATGAAATCTGAGAGAGAAACACAGAGATAACATAATGCTTTATTGATCCCTCACTGGGGGAATTCCCATGTCACGGCAGTACTAAAGTCAGAACAGGGGAAAAAACTGACTGGGTACCAATTTTTGAAAAACAAATGAATAAATGAATGAATGACCAGCTGTAGTGTTCCTTTTTACACCATGGGTGCAAGAATCTGCTGCTGAAGGATCTCCTCAGAGACTCAACAGTCTCATACAGTCGGTGAGAGGTGTTGTCCTTGATGGATGTCAGCTTGACCAACACCTCCTCTACGGGGTCTACTGGTCCTCCTGACCAGTTTGTTCAGTCTTTTCCTGTCCCTGTCCGTGCTGCCGCTCCCCCAGCAGACCACTGCAGAGAGGATAGCCGATGCTACCACTGTGTTGTAAAAGGTCCTTTGCCATACCTCCAGAAATGTCTCCTTTGCCGTACTCAGCAGCACGAAGGTATTACTTTTCTGCAGCTTGTGCTTCTCGACAAGGACTCAAACTGACGGTAACAATGGGATTTTTAAACCTCTGGAACTCTGATCAGAAGAAAACAATGAAATGCAAGACTTACTTGTGTGTTTTAAGTTTTCTTTTCCTGGTCTAATGCTTTTATCTTTTGTTTTTAATTTTTTATGTCATGCTGTTATTCAAAAGAATGCTGCAAAGAGATACAGAGAAGACTGGCAGGTTAGGTTTTAATGATCTCAAGTTCTTGCGAATTGAATAAAAATGTAGTACATTTACATATTGTGCAAAAGATTTTCAAAGGAGGTTTAAATGCAACACACTCAAGTCAATATAATCTCACAGCATCAATAATGAGGTGGATTCAAAGATTCTGTACTAAACTGTAATTTCTTCCTAATCTTTTTTTTTTCAGTTTATTTGTATTAAAGTGCCAACATTATCACCCACACAAAACTTTGAAGTTAATCATGAAATCTATGTGAAATTTCAGGAAATGCTTTGACATACTGTGAACAATTACTTGAAAATGAGTTTTTACTCTCTATAGGACATTATGCACAATGTATATGTGGCTTAATTTAAAAATATGAAGATATTGTCAGAGAACAAATGAAACAAAACATCATCAGTTGGTGCTGCGAATATAAATGTTAATCGACTGCCTGTTAGTGAGTCACAGGGATTTGACCTTTTCAGGATTTAATTTAATTGAAAGGATTCAACCAAATTATCGTGCTGTGTGGGTGTGCTTCAATCAACAAAGATATCATTTCTCAAGCTGCCTCAAGTGGCAGCACTTCTGAGCAACACAGAACATATCCTAAATATCACACAAACAAGGAAACAAGTTGAAACCATGCACCCTTACCATTCACGTCAGTAACATGGAATTAAGTCATTTGGCTTTATGTTGTATTGACGTTTTGCAGTTCTAGTAGGTAACACTTAATGTAAATCCGTGGCCCCAGGTCTAATCCTAATTGAGTGTTCTAGACAGTGTTTATCTAATTTTTTGCCGTAGCTGAGAAACCATTGTAGGGATTACAAACATGGCCTCTGGCCAAAACATGTTAGTAGCATTAAGAGAAAAGGAAAGGTAGGAACCTTTCTCATTAAAAATTGCAAATTGAATTTGTTTCAAGTCTGATTTAAATTCATTGTAAAACTAACTACATATTCACTTACTAACTTTCTATCTACACTTCTCCTCTGAGGTGGAAATTATCAGTGCACAGTTTTCCTAATGACACCGAATCTCCTTAACCACATTAACCTCTATTATCGCTGCAAGAAATCTGGGAGTTGTCTTTGATCAGGATCTGTCCTTTGACTCCCACATAAAACAAATCTCTAGATCTGCCTTTTTTCATTTACGTGATATTGCAAAAATCAGATACTTTCTGTCTCAAAATGATGCAGAAAAACTGGTCCATGTCTTAGTCACTTCCAGGCTTGACTACTGCAACTCCTTAATATCAGGCTGTACTACCAAGTCACTAAAGACCCTCCAGCTGATTGAAAACGCTGCTGCTCGTGTACTCACTGAAACACAAAAAAGAGATCATATCTGCCCTGTTCTAGCTTCTCTGCTTTGGCTTCCGGGGAAATCCAGAATATAATTTAAAGTTCTCCTCCTCACCTACGAAGGTCTAAGTGGTAAGGCACCTTAAAACTTGAACTTATGGTGCCTTATCACCCAATTAGAACACTGTTCTCCCAAAATGCAGGCTTACTGGTGGTTCATAGGATCTCTAAAAGTAATCTGGGAGGGAGAGCCTTCAGCTACCAGGCCCCTATTCTCTGGAACCAGCTCCCAGTTCAAGCTCTTCCTTTTTGATAAAGCTTACAGTTAGGGCTGGTACAGGCCGGCCCATAGTTTTGCTGCTATAGGTCTAAACTGTCGGGAGATTTCCATTGATACAGTGAGCCCTTCTATTTTTCTACCTCACTTTTTCCCTATTTCTTCTACTCTCTACTCTGTCATGTCCCAGAATTTGTGTTACTAACTGCAACCCCCGGGGAGTTTCTCCCCGGAGTCCCCAGAGCCTTATCGTCTCTCAGCCACCTGGTGACGTGGGCGTGACGGTTCTGCTAGATCCCCTTTTATCCGGTGAAGATGTAACCTTGTGTCTGGGATCATGATCAACTTCACCTATACTACCCAGCAAAAGACAGAGTGGCCTGGAATCCTGACCTGGATCACTGCCTGGTTCCTGGACTCTGCTCCTTAATAACATGCTTCCGGACTCAGTTCTCATGTTTTCATATCCATAGAGTGTAATGACTCTCATATTGTTGTGCTCTGTACTCGTGACATCTATTGCACATCTACCTGTCCCAGGGTCAGGGATCCCTGGTCTGTTGTTCTCCGTGAGGTTTCTTCTTTTTTCCCCCTGTCTAGGGTTTTTGGAGTTTTTCCTCACCCGGTTCAAGGGTCTGAAGCTAGAGGGTGTTGTTATGTATAGATTGTAAAGCCCACAGAGGCAAATTGTTATTTGTGATTTTGAGCTATACAAATTAAACTTGATTGACTGATTGATTGTATAACTACCCACAATCCTGTGTGTCAGACAATTTGAGAACAGGCATTTAAAAGAGAGGAAGAAATGATTCTTTCAGGGAAGAAAATTAATCTGCTGAAGTGAGTTCAATGAGTTCAAGTTATCTTAATGTGTCCTTTCAAGTTCAAGAACATCCTTTTTTGCGAAGGTTTTAAGTTTAAAAAATGACTTTGTTTTTAGAGTAAATAACACCAATAAAAGAGAAACTTGGCAGACAACTTGGCAGCATTTGAGTAAAAACCCCAACAAATACTGTTGTTATTGATATATTTAGAAGTGGTGGAAAGTACATTATGGTGGAAAATACATTATTATTCGCTATATTTTCTTCTCTCTTATACTTGTACTCCAATACAATTAGGTGGCAAATATTGTACTTTTTACTCAACTGTATTGATGTGATAATTAAAAAACAATTGCATCTTCAACATTTAATTTGCGTACATTAGTATTTATAATCCAATTATAAAACATAAACAAACATATTGTAAAGTGTTATACTTTTAAGTATATTTTGATACTAATATGTTTAGGTTAACCTAAAATGAAAGATTTTTATTTAGAGGATTTCAACACTGTGGTACTGCTACTCTTACTGAAGTGTGAGATCTGAGCACTTGTGCCACCTTTGATTCTCAGTAATTATGAATCCTTATGTCAAGTTTTTATGTTTTGGCCTTGGTCAACACGTACATTAAAATATTTTCAGGACGCAAATTCTATCTCTATTAGCCAGATCCAAAGCATCATTGCGACTCAGGAACTTTTTTTAAAATACCCCATGTGTGATTGTTCATCCTCATGGGTTGGTCTGTAAATGGTGGACTGAAAGAGCAAAACCTAAAATCCTTTTATGCCTCCATGCTGGCAATAGCCAGGGTGGATACATGTTATCGGGTGTCTGTACATCCGGTGTACATCCATCCAGCCATCCATTTGAGCCATTCTCATGAAGGCGATAGTTCAAAAAGGAAGGATTTTCTTAAAACTTTGTACAAAGGTCTGCTGTAACTTAAGGAACTGGTTAGGTTTTGAAGGTCATATTTCAAAGGTCAATTTCACAGCAAACTCATGCACTTTTCTTGTGAACACGATATCTTCAGAACGCTTTGAGAGATTTTCTCTAAACTTTCCACAAATGTCCACACAGAACGGATTAGATATTGAAGGTCAAAAGTCAAGGACCTTACATAGTGTGAGGTAGTTGGATTTTTGGCCGGAGTGAGAGTGAGTTTAAAAACAACAGCTTGAACTCTACCTTCCCAAACAGGCTCTGTAAAAATTTAAACTTTTTATTCATATGCACCCTACTACTTAGAAAACACAGTACTCCCTTTCCTTCCTCTCACAGAACAAAAAGACCTTCGGTTCCTATAAAAATCCACCCCAACCTAATTGGTTTTACCAATAGTCATGTTCAGGTTTGTCCAACTCAAAACTGAGTTATTCTTTTCACTATCCTTATGTGACCATTTGCCTAATTTAATTTGATTACCACCATACTAACATTTTTCTCTGTAACTGACCCCATAAACTTAACTACCTCTGTAATCCACAGTTTATTACAAAATATGCTCCTACACCTTTGAAAATAGTAGGATTTCTAATAATCACACTATGACAAAAACCACTCCAACCCTTATTCTCTACGCACCACTGTCGTTTCACTGTCCACTTTGTTATTTATTAATCAATTTATCTATTTATTTAGCTTTTTTATCAAAGTGACAAAACAAACAATTTGTTTAAAAAGGGCAAAATGAAACACCAATGTTCAACATTTGTTTTTTCTGAGACGGCCAAATGGATGTCAAAACATTGTCATTCAATTTAGAGTTTTCAGCTGCAATAAAAGGTGAATCTGACATGGCCTTAGTGATCACACCGCCTCACCGGCTGTTGTAACCATTGATAATAGCATCTCATGCGCTACCATTAAATGTGAAGAGCTGTAATGCATTGATGTGAGAGTATGTTATTTCCTAATAACTGAAGATTACAGTCCGTCTGTCACTCAGTGAAGTGCTGGCTGTGCTATTTCAGTACATCAAAGTAGAATACGGTAGGGTTCTATTGCATTTATTGCTGCACTATATCTGATTGGATAGAAGAGGCCAATGAGCTGACCTCAGGTTGTACACTTAAATTTGTTCTCTCCTTCTTCCAAAGATGCATCTAGAGGAAAAATTGTGCTGTTTGAAAGTGCTGTCAAGCCATGGATGATTTGTAATGTGGAGAGCTCTGTGCCAGAGGCCCAGATCATATAAAGAGGTCAGAGTAAAGGCATAGCTAACCTGAGGACAGGGTCACAGCCTGCAACACTATTGTTCTGCAGTCATGCAATTCAATTATGCAAACAATAGACAAACCCCCATTCCTTTACCAACCCACAACAAGTAATGAGTAGTGTTCTATTTGTCTGAACAGAAATTTCCTCAAGCTCTCAACTTAGTAAAGATCTTTTAAATGCCAACCAGTAGTTTCAGTCATGATGAGATTCAGAGACGGATTGTTGGTTGAGTTGGGCTTCTGCACAGTTTTCTTCTTTAGTGCAAATCATTAGAAGAGAATGGAGACTGGCACAGTTTTAGGGCCTCATTGGGCACAGACTCAGTGTATCCAGTGTCCCTATAAAACATTTTAAGGAAATGACATTTTTAAATTTCTCATCAGTAGTCTACTACACACACCTGTTCTTATTGATCGTGCTAAAAATCAACAAACAAGACTAGCTTCATTACAGGAATTGTCTAATTATGCAATATAAGATGTAAGCAAACCATTTTTGTATTAACTAATTTATTTAAATTGAGTAAAATATATTTTCTTTACTCTTTAGAAGCATGCCTGAAATCATGTTACCTGTCAAGCGCAAACCACAAGGACCTTATTCTGTACAGTCTAATGTTGGAATGGTACCTGCAGTACGTGTTCATAATCAACAAATGTTTCTGCTTCCAGTTGCTGGTGGAGCTCCCCAGACACAATCCCTCAAAAACCAAAGGGGCATTTTTTGACACTTATTTCTGATGCTTACAGAAGACAAACAAATCTGAGTTGGAATAAATTTGCTCACACATCGATTTGTCTTGGCAGGAAGCAAAACTTTTGGTTCGTACAATCTCTTCACAGCTGAGTGAGAGGAGTGATTCACTGTTACTACTCTATGGTACCAGATGCTTATAATAACATTTACAATAACCCTTTGAGTGTATTTAGTAATTAGAAAGCACTTATATAGTTGTTTTGACTTGACCAATGTTGTTGCATTATATAGACTTCAAACTGAGCTGTAGTGACTCAGCTCCACACTGGAGTAATTTTTTGTAAAAGATGTATTTGGTGAAATTTTAGAGACTAAAAATTCTGGAAATAGAGCTTGGGTTGGAAAAACTTTAAAGCAAATGTCTAATTATTAACCCGAGTTCACCTGTGTCCCATTGTTGGTTGGTTGGTTGGTTGGTTTCTTAGAAGGTTACAATGAAAGGTCAAACACATGTTTTGGATTTATCTTCAGAAGAAATTCACATAGGGAAATGTAACTGGTGTCATTTTGGAAGCACCAACATGTTCTCACGTAAACCTGACCTGAAAATTACTTTTTGGAATGCCAAAAACCAACACTTATACCACAGTTGGGTAGAAAGTTGAAATGAGAGCTCACAGGAAGAAAAAAAGAAAAACTTGAAAAGTAAGCATTCATTGGAATAGCATATGGAATATGGAATTTAGCTGTGTCGGTGGAGGTTTGCTCTCTCTGAGTGCCACACTCTTGTTGCACATGTGCATACCGCACTGTGTGTAGGGCACCACCAAGAACCTGGGGCACCTAAGCAGCATAATATTAATTTTCAATCATAATGTTAACAATATATGACTTACACTAGGTTCAATATTGGTACAATCAAAACATTAAGCTGTACCACAAAAGGTTCGCCGTCATTTGCACTTGCCCTAAAACTTGACAGGTAATGTGAGCCTCCTGTGACAATTTCACATATGGCACCAATTTTTTTTTATTAGAATATACTTTGCTAGCATTACCAGCATTTCTCATAAATTTGTTAATACAACGACACAGCCTCATCAATTCATGAGTCTGAAACTTGCAGATACTTCAGAAATTGACTTTACCTAACCACAAAATAGTCCTTTTTTTTTTGTTTGTTTTGTCTTTTTGAAATAGACTAAACAAATCAATATGCTGGAATAATTACTGAGTTTCAGAAGTGAGGGGAGCTGGATTTTTTTTCCCTTGCTTTAGTAGCCTCATGTTCAACTGACAGATAAATGACAGTGGTAAACCAAGAAAACCAAAAAAAAAGTGTTTTGCTCAAAATGCTGAACTATTCCATTTAATAAAAATGACAGGCATGTCTGCTTGATATTTATTTCCCCCTTACAGAGGTTCTATACTCTATATTAAACTGTCAGTACATCAGAGAACACGTTTTTTTTTTTTTTGTAAAAGCCAGCATGAAAGCTCTGCTTTATCATCCTTTTTTTTTTTGCATGTAATTTTCTCATGTAATCAAAGGCCCGAATGCCATCGAGAAAAACGTGTAATATAATTAAAAACAATGAGAAAGTCGGTGAGTTTTAGGTGGAGGTCAAACAAATAACCAAAGTTTAACAGATTTTAATTTATGTTCATAATTATGTGAAGTAGGAATTTTTATAGTATTGAGTCTCAGTCCTGGGTTATCAAATACTGAGGCTTGGATTGGCAGGTCAGACCAAGCACCAGACCAAAGCGACAACCTGGGAGTGACAAGCTATCACCTGTCTTACAAATTACACTGTTAGGTAATGTTTAAAACTTTGCTCAGATAATTAATGTATCTTACGTGACACATGTGAAAGAAAACAACTAATTCACTCAAGCCATTATGTTTTTCTTCTTCTCTCCTGTCTCTAACCCCGGGAAGGCAGCTTGTGTTAAAAGAAATGCAAAATATACTTGTGTGTATGATTGTCACCAGTTCATAACACAGCCACTGATATGTAAGAGTGTCAGTGTATTATTCCTAATTCCAAACCATTACCACATGCTTTGTGCAAACTGCATGCCTGTAGCTCAGACCATATCACTATAAAGTTCCCTTTAGGTGCTTCTTTTTTTGGGGGGGGGGATGATTCGCTTTCCACACAGGCTGTATCCTCAAATGAACTCATTAGGCGCCAATATTGCTGA
>KV751320.1:2793258-2805443 GCA_001698575.1 Mola mola | reverse complement strand
CTACAGCTGCGAGGAACCTCAGCCTGCAGTCAACAATCTTCCGGAGTCCTTCTGCTTCCTGGAGAACAGACTGCTCCCCATAGGATGAAAATGGTGTATAAT
Organism: Mola mola; assembly: GCA_001698575.1. Classification (NCBI taxonomy): domain Eukaryota; kingdom Metazoa; phylum Chordata; class Actinopteri; order Tetraodontiformes; family Molidae; genus Mola; species Mola mola. Next base: position 2,805,341 of record KV751320.1, on the reverse strand, counting down.
ATACAAATAGTGTTAACTAGTGATACGCTGGTTATGTGCAATTTTGGTGTATGAAATTGTAAATGCACCCACTCCTGTCATAGAATGTTGTGATGACAAAGATCCATAAAATTAAACAAATCGTTACTGCGACGTTTTGCATAAAAGCGGGGATCTAATAATTTATAATCACAAGAATGAGTGGATTCCCACTGCCTGCAGATACACAGAGCCTGTCGACGCCCATTACCTGGCATTTATTTATCCCATTCCCAGCTAATTATGAGCACATTCACCCATGCAAGGGGGGAAGAAATGACAGTCAATTTTGTCTGATCTTGTAAACTACAACCTCCCAATTTAGCTGTGAAAACCCGACATTGCCTGTCAGTTGTAGACCCCAATTAGCTGCACTATGGTTGTCACTGTCCTCAGCAAGGTAGTGAGGGCAAAGGAGAACCTTTAGGGCTGGTTATTACTTTTGCAACTCAGAATAATTCCTGCATTGTTCAGGGCTGGCCCTGGACATCTGGGGTCCCTGAGCAAGATGAGTTTTGGGGGGTCTGCTTTGTGGTGGATAGAAATATCCATAGAACAAGATGCCATATGCAATAATATCAATTATTTTAATTTAATTTATACCTCTATCGGCATGAAGGGCAAAAGGCACTAACGCTGATTAATTGCACTTGTCCTCTTTACTTCTTACTTTTATTTGAATGCTTAGTTTTGAAAATTTTAAATGGCATTAACTCTGATACAGAAATGGATTAGGGTCACAGTTTATACTTCACAGTATAATACGTAAAGGCTTAAAGAATGTTATTTAAGGGGAGTTTTTGCTTCCTTAAGCCATGGAAAAGTTAATATGCTAACCTACTTAAAAGAAAAACATTTGTGTCTTGTTGTTGCGCGCACACATGATGACGACTGTTTATTTTCACTGTGAAGACCTACAGACTGTCTGCAGCCAGTGATGTCACGGTCGCTTCAGTCTAGCACGCACACACACACACACACACACACACACACACACACCTGTAGGCATCTTTTTAAACAGTTTTGATTAAAATATAGCAGTGTTTTGTTTGTGAAACGTATCACTGGCTAAATGTTGCAAAATTAACTATCTTGTGGTTGTTGACTTGCTTCTTCAGCTTTTGTTATTTTTCCTATTCTCTGGTGGACATCTTCACCAACTCACTGGCATGGTCATTTTTGCCAGGGTCGACTGGGTCTTTGTAGTAATGCACATAGAAACAGGCAAATATACCAATACAAATTTGACAGTTCTGCCGAACCACCCTGGTATCTAAAAAAAAAAAAAAAGCACAAAAAAAAGTGCTGCAATGCAGCTCTGACAATGCATAAAAGAGAGGTTGGCTCTAAGATCATACTGACTTTACCTTTCCTTTAGATTAACAATGAGGAGCCAGTGCAATTTCTTTCCCCGGCCAAGTGTGGCTCTTCCTCTTTTTCAGCCCTTTATTTTTTTTTGTCTATTTTATTATAAGTCTTGTATTTATTTTTTGTAATTGCGCTGAAAACGAGGATTGCTAAATGGTACCTTGTTTTTTAAATCTGACACTGACAGTGGCGTCAGCTGTATTCCCTTTATTACCATTCCTACATGCATGGACAGGGCTAGTCTCCTTCCATGTTTTACAAGGCACAGAGCTGTACCATACAGCATTTTATTGAATTTAAATATTTCATGTGTTTCAGTATTGAGTTAAGACTGTCTCTGGGTCGAAAGCACTGGCACACAAACAATACTGAACTATGGACGTGATGCTTCACTTTTTAAAATCAATGGCTAATTTATCAACAAACATTGCTGATTGAAAAATACAAACCAAAGAAAAGCGAATGAAGATGAAAGACAATTATAAAGTGTAATTTATTTGAATACTCCAGACTATTGGTTAAGGAAGTATGTAATATGTTGTGCAGAGCGAGTCCAGAGTTGTTAGCCTTGTGCAGGGCCAAACATTGCGACAAGCCAGCGAATCATACTGCTACGTCTCGTAAAAAGGTAAGCAATTACTGACAATGCAAACAGTTTAACTGTCCTTTCATAAAGTAGTCGATTGCAACCAAAGAGAAGCTTCTCTTTGACTCCCCCACATACAGCACAGGTGCGGGGGTGGAAAGAAGCACATGAAAACACAGTGTAGGCTTGCACGGGCCACAGATGCTCGAGTTGGATGCTGCGGGGACTTTGACTCAACACCTAAACAGGGAAAAGACGCTGCACTGGTGTTTCTTTAGAAACTTTAGAAACATAGACAACAGCAAGAGAAACATTAGTTCCAAGTACAACTTAAAACAAAGGAAATGATTTTTCAATAGGCGCCACCCTATTTTTTTTTCCTCTGTCTAGAGAGCATATTTGATATTTTGCTGGTATTAGCTGGGGATGTACAGCTTCAGGCTGTACACTCGTCTGCACCTTCTACCATTAATTAACACCGTATAACATTTGCTAAAACATATTTTGTCCTGCACAGGATTCTGTACACATCGCTGTGAACCAGGAGAATTTGCTTGCTTTTCTCCCCTTTTCCTCCTGAAGAAAACTTTAGTTATCCAGAATGGCGGATCAAATCCTCGAACTAAAGGAACTGTTGCCTCATGCATGACAAATAGAGACTGATGGCAGTAGTTGAAATGTTTCTGGGCGAGCTAACATTTGTACAATATTAGCAGCAGGCTACCCAGAGTGTAGAACACGGTTGTCAGAATTAAAATCTAGCACAGGCATCAATATGTTTACAGTCCTGGCAGTATTGGTGTGCTGATGTCAAAGCACATCAGTACTCCAAGCTGTCATAAATGCAGAAGGGCTAATTGTATTGATTGAGCGAACCGCAGCTTGTGAGCTAGATGAAAACTTGAAGACAGCTGTGATTTTTCACTCTTATGAGATTTTTGTGACGAGAGGGTGCAAATTGAAGAGCTTAGCTCGAGGTGTTGTTGGAAACAGCTCCAATTATAATACGGTAATGAAGCCAAAGCATTTTTTGTTATGTTGTTATGATGTCTAACATTTCCACGAGGGAAATGTTTAAGAACAAGAACTATATCTATATATTTTGTTGAGTTAGAAAAATTCAGAAGAGTCACCTGTGATTTTTCTTTCAACCATAGGACGTGTTTCTTAGGTAAAGAATCGAACAAACAACTGCGTTTTGCGATTGAATTGCAGATCATCATCTCCTGATCGGATATCCTGCCACAAGGACATAGATCCCAGTTTCTATCTATTGAGTTTGGTCACAAATTAATGTGGTCATCCACATGCCACCGCACACCATTAATGTGAATTTATTTCCAACTAATGTCTGAAAACAATTAAGGAAAATCATGTGCCGTTTCCGTTGAATCAAAAAGTAACTAGGCGGACTGCTTACATGGTGTCTGAAGGGCCGGTTCCCATCACAGAGAGCCACATATCAAGAGCTAGCCTTCCAGGTTTATCAGATTAAGACAAAAAGATTATAGAAGTGACCAAATGAGTCTCTTATCTTCTTAGAAATGTCTCATATCAGATGACCGATTTAGACAAATTAAGACCTAACAACGATGAATTGTGTTCACTTCACATTCCCATGGAGAAGACCACCTGTGGTGAAACATTTCATCAGTCAAGTCAAGATGAAAAAGTCTTTTTGTCATTCTCTCACATGCACAATTTGTTCTCTTTGATACGTTTTACCCTTTCCGTTTTATGATAATGAACATAAACTACACTTTGGCTTCATTGGTGGCATTAAGTCAAGAAACAACAGGGTCGATGTTCTAAGAAGGCGTCTATGAATTTTATTGTAGCATTATCAAATGACTTTAGTATGAAGCTTAGTAAGTTCTCTAAGTTATCTTTAGTCTAATAATTGAACAAAACAGTCACAAACTATAAGGAAATACATATTTTTTCTTACTCAATGTCTACTTTTATTTGGTTGTGGCCACAAGAACATCTAAGAAAACATTGGTCGCAACTGATTAAATTTAGACACAAAAAACTAGGTACTTTTAGGAATTGAGTGGTGACAAATGGTGAAAAGTCTTGAATGTGAACCTTCGCCCAACATCGACATCCACCCTTCTTGGCACTTTTGCAATTTGCAATTTATGTCGAGCTACATCGCAACCACTTGTCTGTTCTTCTATCTTCTGCAACCTTCCCTCGCACAAAAGGGTAAAACTGCATTTAGATGTGCCGCAAAGGGTGAGCTGCGAGTGAGAACAGACTGATTTTAACACACGCTTCAAACTTGCTGCTTGTATTCAACCCTCAGCTCAAACTATAGAGTGCTATGGGGATTTTGATCTCTGTATGAGACAGAACACGCTAGCAGGTTAGCATGCTAACATGAGTAGTGTAATACACTGCAGTGTAATACACAGATATCTTACAGATCTCTACATGCTATGATTAATGTCACTGTTAATTTGTTTCACTTTTTGAACAACCTAATAGATTGTGATGTGGGGTCTTACAGGTAAAGCAGCGCAAAAAAGTGAAAGGAATACAGTTTGTTCCAGTTAATAGACAGTCGGTTTGCCTATACTGGCAGAGACACACTGCTCAAAGGAAATTCATTACTGAGGAAAAAAACAAAAAAAACAAAAAACAAAACAACAACCTTTAATCCATTCGCTTGTTCTCTGAGCAGGATCTCTTTGAATGTGCACCTTATCTGTCTTTTGAAGACATACCTAACTAGCTCCCCATTACTCTCCCATTATACGCTGCCACACGGTGGCATTTTCACAAAACCTTTGCTTCAGTGAGAGAACACGATGGCCCCCATTTGAAAGCATGTTAAAAAGGTCACACATCCAAATAAATGCCAACAATGCCAGCATATTTCCCTGTATAAACACCCAAGCAAAGCAGAGGCTTGCTGCACACATTCTAGTTGAAAGGACTTAATGTAATCTAAGTTTGGCCTTTAATTAAACAGCGCAGGATTGATTTTTTTTTTTTGCCACAGCCGAATGGAAATGTTGAAGAAACTCAGCCTCATTATGTCATGATATGGTGTCCGACATGATAAGATGCCTCTTAAAGTGTAATTAAGACTAGCACTGCATCTACAAAGTCCAAAGCGTTTGTTAAAAATATGAGTATTACTTGTTTTTTGTAAAATGTTTCATCCACTACAAGCTTCCAAACAAATATTTTATAGAGTTTCCACATTAGCTTTTCTAATGATTTCCAGTGGGGAATGGAGCGCAGTTCACACGCGTACATACGTGGTAAACAGCAGTTACGCTGTTGAGAGTAAAGCCTGTGCATTTGACTTCAACCCCTAGCTGACAGCTGAACCTGCCGGGAATGTATTCAGCGTGACTTTTGCCAAGGTTATATAGACATTTATCAGTGTCGATTTCTCGCTTTACAGAGGAGAAGAGGAAGAGGAACGAGGGCACTTTTTCCGAAAGCACTGGTTGTGTTAGTGGTCAAACAACCATAGGGTTTGATATTTTTTTCAAAATTTATTCAGCTACCAGCATTCATTACAGTGGATCTTTATAAAGAAAAATCTGCCACATTTTATTAGCTTATTTGAATGATCTGTGTAAGACTATTAATTCAATTCATTTTTGCCCATTTATTCTTTCTCAAGGTCGCAGCTGACCGCAGTCTATAGGTCAAAGGGCACAGAGCAGCATGTTAAGTATTGAGTATGTACATTCCACCACGTCTTTGGGGAGGGCGTAGGAGTGTTGCCTTCAACCTTTCTACATCATCTTATTAGATAGTATTATTCTCAGTGGTTCATATTTGATATCATTAGCTAAACTATTATGTTTAATAAATGCGTTTCATACCTCTATTGAACATTAATTCACAGCACATATGAAACATATTAGGAGGCTTTTTCGCGCACTGGAAGCTGTCAACTGTGTACCGCGGCAGCCTTTTCTTGCAATTAATACCCAGTATGATGTAGGGGGCCAGGTAAATGAAGCATGCAAAACATTTCTAGAATAAAAACTGTGGTGGTGGTGGTGAAAACTAGGAATTAATTTGGATTAAAACCCAGTTTCTCCCCTGAAATTTTAACATCAATGATAGTTGCAATTTGTCGAGATAATGAAGAAGTAGATGGTATGGGGTGAAAAAGAAAAAAAAAGAATTTGTTTAATGAAATGGAAAATGAAGGTTGATGTACGAGCCCTTGTGCATTTTCATTGTATTCTGCAACACCATGGTCATCCACGAATTTGTGTCACGCAGGCGGCTACATGTAGTTATTGAGTTATAACTACATGTTATAACTCAATCAGGGGCTTCACCTTGAACACAGGAAGTCACATGAAATGAAGAGCATGTGTGGCTCCTTTGACTGGTGGCGATAAAAAAGTGGTTTGGCAATGAATGTGTTAAGAGAGCTGGAAATGCATCAAACTGGCACATATGGGCACTTTGGCTTGCAACACTGACACAGTGACACATTCGCCATAGATCTTAAAGTAAAATTGTAGTATAACATACATTTAGTGGAATTCCACCAATAGCACATTCATTTATAAATTAACTAAAGACACTATGGCAGGTATATACATTAAAACCCACTAACGTGAAGTGTTTAATAATGATCATCTTATTACAATGGACTGTTCAGCCGGGAGAATTATTGTTAGTCCTGGCACTGTTGAGTGAGTAGTAGCTAATAGATATATTATTCTTTTATCACTACATTTCATTAGGTGAGTCAAATACCTGAGCTAAAAATCCTAAACCTGTCCCATCGAAACAGTCCACCGTTTTAAAATAGATGTGCGAGGACTCGTAAACACAAACCCGGTCGCACCACACGACGTGTGAATAGCACACCGATGTCATAATTCAGCTGACATCAAAACACATTTTTTTTTAACTTTTCGCTGTCCATATTAGGTTGTTCTAATGAGATTTTACCTTTCAGAGGAAAACAAATAACAGGTGGCATAAAGATTTGGAAATTTCAAGGCGGAATCACTTGGAATGGTGAATGGGTCAAACAAAAACTGAGAGAAATCCTAAAAGCTTAAAAGATGCATGCTATGAAGCCGCCCTGCAGTGAGTTCACATTACTGGCACAGCTGAGACGAGTTATTGTAATACTTCCTTCAAAAGCACATTGGGCTACAAATCATGTTTATTCACTCTTTACTCTAAATTTCCTACAAGGTTGCCACAAAACAAAAGCACCTGCTATTTAACTGCAGCTCCCCTGTGTCTATTTCAGCATCGAAGGCTTTTGTAGGGATATCGTGATACAAAAGGTTCTCTTGTGCCTCTCTAAAAAACCACCCTCGAGCTCCAGAGGTAGAGCACAACACAGAGAGACCCCACGGACTGGACAGAAGCTTGACTTGACTGATTGCCTGCTGATCTGATCTCCGTGGTCTCCCTTATATTAGAGACAAGTGATAAATGCTCATGCCTCTAAGTATTTTGAAGAGCTGCACAAGGCAAGAAAGGACCACATTGCTCACAAAAGGGAAAATGAATTTCTCTTATGAAGAGCCTTAACTAATATCAAGTACAATGTTGCACTGATGACCCGCAGCAGGTAGAGATTTTCATATTTCCCTTTGTCCAGCACAGACAATCCTGATGCCAAAAGAGGATGTACAAAGTTTCAATTAGATTTTGCTAATATGTGTTATAAATGCTGTATTACATTTATATTTTCTATTCCCTTTTAAATGTGAATAGTGATAATACTTACACATTCTATGTTTCCATTACTCTTTTTACCCATTTACTTCATATAAACAGAAAAATGTCGGGAAACTTGAGCAGAAAGCCAGACTTCCTTATTTAGTAGGCAATCAAAGGTTTGTTTTTTTTTTTTTTCAACTCAAGTTGCACGTTGCACGTTACTAGCAAAAAACATGGTAATGTTGCATCACAAACAGTTGTAAATAGTACTTTCAATGATCTGTGATGCAACATGGTACAACATGGCATGCAACAAGTAATTCAGAAATACTCTACAATGAAATCAGTTGGTGTTCTGCACGGGAGGCTACTGCAGGCAATCATTGATTAATAACAATGTGTGTCATCTTACTTGCAGCTCTAAGTAAAAGTGAGGTAAACATGAAACGTGAACATGCAAATTTCTGCATGTAAAAACAATATGATAACGCTGAAACTTACAGACATTAAAATGCAATACTGACAAACTCTTTTGTCTGTGATGTGCATAAGTTTACACCAACATGACCGTCAGTCTGTCTTCTCTTTGTGAATCCCCCTCTCGATCCCATTACTCATTCTCCAGCGGCACTGCTGCCCACTCTGCTCTCTCTGCTGCTCCTCCCTCGCTCTTCTCGCGCCAATGATCTCCTCTCCCTCTTCTCCTCTCGCCACTCCATTTCCTGGAGCCACAGCAGTCTGCTTGGCTCTTCGCGCTTCGTAACTAGTGTGTCCTCCTCTTCACAAGCTGCCTGTCTTCTGGCCTGTGCTTGTGGTGAAGGAGAAACTGCTGCCGCGACCTTGGGGTGGTCACGCTGGGCTGCAGGATTAATGTGATGTTTGGGTCCGAGCGTATCGTCCATCATCCCCGTATCACTTCCAGGATGCAGCAGTAGTTTCTCTCGGCTTTCTCACTTATCCCCCTGGGTTGGTTCTTTAGCTTTTTAAAGGAAATAAAGAGACATTCTATTATTTTAAGGTACTGTAAAATGTCTTGTTCTCCTGACTCTTTTTACTATGCAGCTGGGCTGGCAGATTAGGAAATACTTTGCTTTGTTCTTGGAATTGACCTACTGGTATCTTTAAGTAACGACCTACTTTATTGGTTTTAATTTCACGCATGCAGTTATATTTGCAAGTATCGCCTCAGCTCGCGCAAAGCATCAAGCATGTTCCACCTCTACTCAATATCTGTTCCCTTTTGCCTCAAACATGCTGGCAATGCCAGGCACACTGCTCCACAGGCTGCAAATGCAGACTAATTTAACTGCAGAAGTAACAGGAGGTTGACAGGGAGTGCATGACATATAACAAACAGGGGAATAGTGTCATATTACAGACAGGGGAATAATATCATCCGACTCCAAGGGCGCTGTCCTTTTGCCCCCGGACACTATGTGCACTAGGCCCTTCGATGAAAGGTGAAGTGACAGCTCTGTGACGTACAGTCAACTGTTCGCATAATTCATTGCCGCTGCGTTACAGATGTGACTGCTTTGTCTGGTCGTAAACTTGGCATATTGATAAAATGAGCGATCAAAGAAATATGTCGGCAAACATGCAAGAAAAGCTTTCCATGTGTGACTAAAACACACATTGTTTTGTCTAAATTAGTTCTGTCTTGCAAGCATAAGCTTGAGCGCTAGCTGGTGATGAAAAGTTAGCATGAGGAAAGGCATCTGTGGTGTGAGAGAGCGAGATCTGTGATCTTCTGAGTGTTGACAGACCAGCTGGGCACTTTTTTTCATGCTCGCAGAAAGCCAGCAGGATCACCAACATTAGGTCTTCTGAAGGTACTTTTCCACGGGACACCTCTTGGCAACAGCTGTCTAAAAGTACAAGCAACCAGTTCTATTATGAAAAAAGACAAATCTTCAAATCAGGAACAAGGAATACCTTTGTGAGTTCTCCACTTAAAAAGGAGAGAGAACTAAATTTGACATGAGGCTACTTAAATAATGCAATCAAAGACAGCATGTGCACTGATGCACAAACAATTTAATCTCATTTAAACATAGTAAATTGCTTTCACTTTATTGCATGAGGCTATGGGAGAGGAAATCACAGTTCTATAGATTGCTGCATCCAAAGTGTTTTTATGGGCTACCTCACACAAAGACATCAATTGACATATTACAGGCCGATGAATAATGATTCTTTTCTGCCACTGTAATTAAAAAAAGATTAGTCCTGTATATTTTACAGGGAACTAGCAATGAGTAGCAGTCAGAACATGTTCGGGACAGACACAATTCTAATTGTCTTGTGACTACACAAACGCATCAATCCATCCACGCATCCATCCACCCATGAAGCCGTTCGGTCTTGAAGGGGTCGGAGCCTTTCCCAGCACACACACTAGATGACGGACAAAACAGGTCATCACATGAACGGACACACTTCGGGCCAAATTGAATCGAAAGATGTTATTTGCACCATTTCAAGGCCTAATCACTGTGGGGTGTGCACTAGCGTTTTCAGCTAAGCTGAAGATTTCAGCTTATAGCGTAAATGAAAACTGTATAGAGCCACAAATGTGCTGTGGACAAAGAAACCTTAGTTTCCATCAGCACAATAGTGAGGTAATTAATCGCTGAATTTTCATTTTTGATTGAACAAATGGGGCGAATGGGAACATATGGAAAAATACACAAGACTGTGTTTTTGTTTTATATCTCCTTTTCACCCACCTCAGTGTTTTCCCTTGTTGACCATGTTGAGTGCACAAGTGTATGGTGAAAAGTAGCCAGCGCTAGTTGCTGTGTTCCATTCTAAGATATTTTTTCACCAGACACAATCAGATGTACAAAAGCTCACAAAAAAAAGGCAACCTCAATATTTTCTACGTTTGAGGTGACGGCACAAACCACAGAGCCACTGTGAGGCCCAAATGCATTCGTTATAAATAAGATATAGGAGTTCTTTCTCATGTCAGCATTTTTCATGGCACACAAGAGTTATTTTGGGCTTGAGTTGCTTTTCACTTATGCAAGGTACAGCAAAAGGAACAGCTATAAAAAAAAAAAAAAAAAAAAAAGCATCATAGATGAAAATGGTTGAATTTAGCCTCATGTGTCGGTGAGAAAGTTGGACACAACTTCATGCTGAATACTGTCATTTCTTTAAACCCCGCCCGTGATCTTTCTCAAACCCAAAACAACGCGAGACAACAATTGCCTGAGTGCTTAGGTGTGGCGTGTGAAGTATAGAGGAATGAACGTCTCCAGTTTCCATGCATGTAAGTGCAGAGTGACAGATCTAATTATAGACATTAGGATGTTCTTGTGTTAAAAAGGATGTAGACAACGCCAAGCAATGGGAGAAAGCACTCGGCAGGTGAAAACAGCTGCGCCGAGTCCCTGGGGGCAGATGGCACATTCGTTAGCACGTGTGACTCTTCTTATTAGCAAATCTTTTTTTGTATGTTTAAGAACTGTAACACTGTGCCCTCGTCACATGTAACATTTAATGATTATACCTTTCTCTGCGACTGCAGCGGTGCTCAAACAAACTTTTTTTTTTTTTTTCCTCAAAGCAATTCCACCCTCCCTCCCCATATCACTGCTCCATCGCAGCTGTTCTGTTTCAGGATGTTAAACACTGTCAGCGAGCACATTCCAGCACTTTAAAAGGGTCAGGCATCTGGCAAGAATATAAGATGTCAAATGATTCCAAATTTTCCTCTCCACCTCCAGATACCGCTGCACTAAAACTAAAAGAGTAAATCCAAATTTATTGAAACATTCATGAAAATTAAGGGGAAAACACAGTTATTCACGGTTGTTCCAAGGTATTGTTAGACAACCACTGCATTGACGTTCTTTCTTATGTTAAATAGACGCTATTTTAAGTACAATAAAGTTAAGATTTCATTGTACAATTAGGGATGTAGCATCTATTGCATGAAGTGTTTCTGCATGTTATTAATAACGTAATTAAAATGCTGCTTCCAGACTTACTGACACGCTAGCAACCAGAGAGATATTCTTCACTGCAGACAAAGTGCTGTCAGGGCGACGATTTAACCCACGATAACACTCCTTCTGGAAGAAACAACTGTACTTTCTTACTTTTTCATATTTTAGCAACCATTTGCTAAACAACATGACAATTTTTTTTTAATTGAAAATAATGTCACATTTTACAATAAAGAAGACCTTTTAACCATACTATTAACATAAGTAACACACAAATGTTCATTGATTAACAGGTGAGCGATACAGTGAAAAGCAGTTGGACATAAATGGCCACCTAACCCGATAAAACATACATCAACCTAAATGAAGTATTTATTAATGCTCTTTGTGACCCTTATTGTCAAGTGTTACTTAGAATAAAGTTGAATCAATTAGTTTTGCTTTGCTTGATGTAATGAAAACACACAAGCTGTAACAACTGATCT
>KV751320.1:2767281-2793201 GCA_001698575.1 Mola mola | reverse complement strand
ATATGAATTCACATGCCATAAATTTAAGACCTACAATAGGATGCCAGGTAATTATACTCTACGGGAAAATTTTCTAACTCCAGGCCTCCACACCCATCAATTGATTTTTCTTCCGTTCCATTGCATGAGCAGAAATGCCCACTCCATCTCAATTGTCAAAGGCAGCAGGATCCACTTACAGGTTCTACTCAAGTAATTGCAATGCAAATGAGGTTCTCCAAAGACAAATTAGTCACCCCCAAAGAGAGGCCACGTCCTCAAACGGTTGTCCATCTTCTAGCTACTCCAATGGAAGATTTTGAATAAGCCTTTATTGTGATGAATTAACCATGACTGAAAAATCCCGATAATCTTCAGTGAAGACAGGTTTAATCTCTATCTACTCTATCGAGTGGTTGAAACGAGGCTGTTCAACACCACGTATGAACGAAACCCTGCAAACAGCTGAAGTCTATGTCACAGGTGAGGAGACAAACAGCTTGACGCGAAACGGTTTGCTATGCGTATTATTTAGCAGACAGCTATGTTATATTTACTTTTATCAGAAGCAAGACAACTTTGGTTAAATACTGTCACGAAAACATGTTTAAACAATAAAATCTTCTTGCTTTTGAGAGCAGCATCAGTTCCAATGCACTTCCACTCAGCCCTGGAAACAAGTAGTCTCATTCAGTCTGTTAACATTAGAGTCATGTAGGGTCTCCAACTGGGATAACGCCGTGAAATCATTCAAGTTAATTTGTGCATACACAAGGTGCAACTGTGTGAGTAGCCATGCATTTTAATGAAGCCGACACTGAACTCTTGGGTGGCAGTGTGTTCAAGTGTGGAAAATATGTTGGCTTTTGGCGCCAAAGCCTTACTTGGCCACTGTGAAGGGGACAAAAATGGTTGAGCATGTCTGTAGAGAATTAATGAGGCCATTATTGCAACTTAATTTAATACTGTAGTGATTAATGAAATCCTTATTAGCCTTAAAATACCTCTACATTTTGCATTTGTGCAAGTCACACACACACACACACACACACACACACACACACGTTTGGAATTGCTAACAATTTATTTTATGATTTTGAAAACAGCATCTAATTTTGCAGCATTGTTCTACAAATGTGAAGGAATGGGAAGTTGGAGGGGCATCCAAAAGTGACATGAGTGATTAAAACCTTTGACGCAACGCAGTTAAGGCAGATTTTGATCTGAGGTTTTGCAGCAGTGGGCCTAAGATCTGCTGCGGTTTCTTTAGCTCGTTAACACTAAACCAGTGATGTATAAGGCAATTGTTAAAAGGTCATGCCTACCAGTTCCAAGAAACTCCCACAGCATGTGTGGCGTCATTCCAAAAACATCAGGAAAGCCAATGAGACAATGTCCCCATGGATTCAGCTCTGACGAAAAAGGGGTACAAGCAGTATTCAAACATGAGCATCCAAAGAAGTGGAGAAACCCTGGAGTAGAATGAAAGGACTGGCATAAGTTTTAATTTTGTCTTCTCTTCTGTCTATCATGCCAATATTATATTCATGCATCATTGATACACTATTTTATTAGTTAAAGCTGCATCATAGAACCAATAAAGAATGATATATTTAATCATTTTGCTTTTGGCTGCCATCTTGTTTGGCAAACAGCTTTTTGTCCCTCCGTGGGCCAACAGATCAAAATGTAATATGTACTATTAAAAAAGCAACAATACATTTATCTAAATTAAATGACTAAACAAGCACCCAGAAAGACGCATGGCAGCGCTTTATGATGTGACAACCCTTTGGCAGGAAAATGAAGATTATTAGGACATCACAAATATGTTGGAAAAATTCAACCAATTTTATGGAGCTATTGATTAGATCTTGGCATAAAGCACATCCAAATGGTCAGTTAATGATTCTGGTTATGATTATAATTATGATTAAAATGGCTTAGATGAAATTCTACACCTTTGCCCTAAGTTTGTGATTTTCATTGCAGGCTGTCTTTAAAGTTAAGAGAGGTTAGTTCATTGACATAAACATCGGATGGCAGTAAACAATCAAGCCGGGCGTCATTCCATCAATTTTCAGACTCCCAGAGGTCCCCAAATTTGATCAGCTCAAGATCTTGACTACATGGGAGCAGATGCCATTACTGCCATGAGGGGGACCAAAAACAAAACTATTTTTGAATGAGGACATCAAAAATATCAAGGGTGTATGACAATATCTGCTGCAACAGACACGAGCGCTTTAAAATGTACAGTAATGACTCACTTTAAGACCCTTGCTAAACATATTAACCTATTTTAGAGCATCATGCATTCACACGTGCAGCACTTTCTTGATATGTGTGACACAAGATGAGTAATGATGCATAATTAGAATTTCAGGTTGAATTTCACAGTCCTGTGCATCTTGTTATGTAGGACAAAGTGAAAAAAACACATGTTGCTCTTTAAGACTATTGATAGTTGTTTTATGTTCTTGATGTTTTATGTGTATATAAATAACTAAACAACCACAATATTTTACTCTCAGATACACGAAACAACGCGGTCTGCTTAATTTAAAAAGCTAACATTTTTTCTGCAATGTGTTTACTTAAAAAAATGCCCCTTAGGTGTTTTGAACTATCAAACCTAAGAGTCCTGTTTTCCGTCTACCTGTGTCTTTATTCTGCTGCTCCTAACTGATTTTTCTACTCTTGTTTTAAAAGAACAAATGTATTAGCCCTTGAGCATAGAGTATTTGTAATAAAACAGCGGTATTAATACATAAACAGAGGTGTTTTGAGCCTGCAAAAAAACAAAAGAAACAACAGGATCGGATGGATGTCCTTTTCCCATTTCTGTCATTCTGTCAGCGTAACGTTTAACTGTCTCGTACACACAAACAAACAGGACGATGGTTAATTCTGAAAGGAATCAACGTATTTTCAAATAAAACTCATTTCATATGCTGTACTATTGATATAAGCAACAATGAGGAATGGCTGTTTATTTGGGCCGGTTAGTTTCGTTCAGTCACAGTTTTAACTGAACACTCACCAGAGACTCCAGCTCACTCGTCTTTATTTCTCAGCTCCTGTCATGATTGCACCCCTCCACTCTGCCTCTCCACCAGTCAATAAACCCACAGCAGGTCAGTCGCCTACCGAAAGAGGGTGACGTTACTTCCGTGTTGCAGACTATTTGATGAAGGAGTGTAAAGATTAGTCCCCTTTTTAATCCCTAAATCTTTAGAAAGTTAGATGCCAAGATGGAATCTGGGAAAGGTAGTCAGAAAGGTGCAGAAAGATGTCAGACTTCATTTCACATATTCCCACTGCATGCAACAGATGAGATTTTGTGATTAACTATGGAAAAAACTTTAAAAAAAAGCAGAGTTTTTTTTGTTGTTTTTTTTAAAAATACACATCCCCATTTCAATTTTCAAATTATGGATCATTAATTGGAGGGGACAATGTCATATTTTTCAAAAGTCTGGACCTGAGCCCCTGCTTGACTATAATTTCATATGTATTGTCAGTCCACCTATTAAATTTGCTAATGATCTGTGCAGAGTTTTTTTCACTGCACAGACCTGCTGCAAAAACGATACCCTAAGCATGGCTACGCTAGTGTGCAGGCTAATTAAAATAGAATCAAAATCGATGGCTGGAAGCACAACTAAAGATACCATTACACTAGATTTGGAGTCATAATTCCTGCAAAAAACGGTCAATATTTGTTGGAATGTACCAAAACAGGTGAGTGAATTCTTTATTGAAGTCAGCAACAAGGGCAAATTGTAAGACGGACAACAAACAGGATGAATAGTGGCATAAACAAACACTTGCATATTGATCAGAAGATTCCAGTATATTCCAAGATACCCATCTACAACCTATTTTAAGTAAGACATTGTTAGACATGCAGAAAGGATCATTGATCAAACAAGGAAACACACCCCAAAATACATTTTCTACTTGAGCTGGCCAGAAAGCCTCTTTTTGTCCCCCGTGACCATGTGGAATTGCCAAAATTGCTGAAATACACTTGTAACTAACAAGCCTCATCATGTCAGTTTTATACTAACGTCACGAAGTGTGAGGCTGATTTGTCCCCCTCTTTTTCTCAAGTTATTGAGGAGAACAAAATTCTGCAGCTCTGTTCTCTTTAGCCCTTTTAAGGAGTGCTAGTGTTATTATGTTGTGGTAACATTCAAAAAAATAATAATTTCAGCCCAAATTGATTGATTAGAATCATGTGAGGTTATTAAGTACCTTGTCTTAGCAACTTTGGACACTTTGCACACGGCTGCAGACCTTTTGGGAACCAACACTTCACAATTGTTTCAACTTCTAGTATGATACTCTCAATCAAAGCAAACCTGTCTGTGCACATCGCTTAAAATTCAGATTTTCTGAAAAAAACATCCCTGTCCTTAATAACAGTGGGCCTATTATTATTCTCTGCTTTTAATTTAACCACAGAAGGACACACACATCGCATGTGCACATCTGAACAGAGAGAAGGTTCTTATAACTAAAAACACTGTCGATTTGAAAGGCACGAACTTCAGAGGAAAGTTATGTGCTGCAGCCTGCAATAAGAATGATTCATTTGGTTCATGAGGTTCATTGTCGAGTACTTGCAGATGGCCGTAGAAAATAAATGAGATTTTCAAAGTATGAGTAGGTGGAATATCTCTGCAGAGATGCGCTCTGCCATAAACACAATTATATGTCTAACCCTTGACAGCAGGTTGAGAGAAAGAGATAGCAATAGTGTTTGCATCATCTTCTACTCCGACAAATAGTGTGTGTGTGTGTGTGTGTGTGTGTGTGTGTGTGTGTGTGTGTGTGTTTCACTGATCAGCGCGTGGTTACAGTAGAGAAAACCTGAACTGATGTGTTTTTATAAGCACATCCGGAACAGCAGCATAGCAAAATTGTAAGTTTCAGATGGATACAATGCTCTAACACACAGTTGTAGCAGAGACACACAAGGAAGGACACACTGTTTGTGTTGGCATTGACTGTTGGCCATTAAGCCTCAGGATGCAACGGCTCTGTTAAGAAACTAATTACAGTGGACTCCATCCAAGACGAACCCAATTGCATCCCTGGACTGAAACGAGAGTGTTTGTGCAGTGATATCCCTTGAAAGCAAAAAGCAAATAGTGGAACAAATCATAATAATAAATCACTTGTGATGAAATGTTCACACTTACCTAACCTAACCAGCTCAGTTAACTTTTCCAGTCTTCCTCAATCATGATATTCACAACACCAGAATTCAACTATGCTGATTGATTAGTACTAATAAATGTTCAACTTATTAAATGAAGAAGATGAATTTAACTCTGATTGCTATTGTCAGGCTTTTAAGATCTCCCAGAATAACTACATCGATCTGCTAAATAATCAGCCGTTTCCTGGATAGCTGTGCTGCTGATTTGTACGAAAGTTTCCAAACTCTGATGCTTTTTTTCTTTATGCCTCAAGTCATAAAAAGTCAGTGATATCAGGCTCGGCTCATTCGCCATTAGCTTCCACAGCTAATGGCTCCCATGCCTCACCGGCAGAAGATGAAATATGGAAATATGAATGGCCATTACAGTTGACCGTCAGATATCCACAGGGATTAAACCCACTTTGTGGGTTTACAAAAAGATGATAACAGCCAAACATGAACAAGTACTTTTACGGGCTGGAATGGCTGTTTGTGTAGGCATTTTTGGACTTATCTTTAATAAAATATCTTGAATATGTATAAAAAAAAATGCCACAGCCTTTTATAGATGATGTGTATTTATCTCATCCCAAACATGTTGAGCGATGTTCCTGAGACATCCATTATCTTGTTGTGTTTTTCATTTGGTCACAAACGTCAGTAAATGGGACTAAACGTAACATAAATACTGTAAAGCACAATCTTTGGCAGAACCATCTAGGCTCTGATGATTCCAAGCCTACCTTGTCTACAACTGGAACATTAATTACTTTTTTAGAGAAATATAGCAGCTGCCTGGATTTAGTTCGCAGAAAAAAATGAGCGAAACACGCGGCAAACCAAAAGTCACTATTTGAATTCAGACTTTGAGGCTAGATTAAGCAACACAAGCACTTTGATTAAGGTTGGAATATTTGTCTTTTTAGTTTTTTTTTTGTCTTTTCACGTGAGAACACCAAGCTCAGTACATCTCTTTGGCCTCGTCAGGGTTGAAATAGATGTGCTTCGGCACTCTGCAATTGCTCATACACAGGCAGAAGCACGTATGCTCAAAGTGGACAGATAATTGAATGTCTTCCTTGCCTCCTGCTGCTGCCGCAAAAATCTGCATGTATGCAGCAAGATCGACTGACAGTTGCTGCCTTGTATTATCAATAAATTTGGAAACGTTAGAGGGCCGTATCTGAACAAAAAGACAAACATGATGACGTATGTGGAAGAGTTAACGGTACTCAGGCCTCGTCAGGCTTGGACCAATGTGAGCGCAGACCAGGTGACCAGACTTTAGCCCACGAAAAACAGAAAATACCCTGCTTGTTTAACGTAAAGAACAACTCTAAATTAATGTGAACTGATCTCTTGCTTAAACTTAAGCTACTGCCGGGGTTGTTGAACATTTAATGCAATTATTAGCTTTTGATTGGTTGTTTTGACGTCTATTACGGTATGTAAATAAACTAACTTTAATGGCTCATTACAGTCTCCAGCAGTCACTGTACTATATATACGAACCCTTTACAGTCAGCAGAAATCCTAAACACATGCAGTTTTTCAGGAGAAAAACAAAACACACAATGCCAAAAGCCCCTAGTTACTAGTTTACTAGTGTACTGTTCTGCTTAGTAATATTAGAATATTTTCTACACAGTATGAATTTACATGCCGTAACATTCAGTTTCATCCATAGCTTACCATAACTTAACACAACACCGCAATGCAAGCTCAGATCGATGAGTCTTGATTTGTTTATGTGTGTACGTGTCAAGTTAATTTAAAAAAGAAAAAAAAAAAAAGAGTTATCAGTTAGAGTTATCTCCAACTCTAATCTGAATTTATTTAATTGCTTCTCTGCTTATTAAAAATGGGTTTCCAGGCTGTATGATTTATAGTCAGATGGCGGGGTAGGAAATGGTAAATTCATTGCCGTGTGTTGCACCAGCTAAGGCACCACCTGCTCAACAGCATGTCCAAGGGGAATCACTGCAATCTATTACAAGCTCTCTCTAGAGCACAGCTTGTTTTGTCGCTCCATGCCCAGTGGGTAATTTGGAATCTAGCCCACTGTTTTCTGAAGCATCCGCGACACTTACACAACAAAATATTTCAAAAGGAGAATCAGTTTATTCAGTAAAGTGTAAAACATAACTTCATGGTTATAAAGCAGCAGATTGGCAACATTAGAGGGTAATTTCTAGAGAACACCGCAAAGTATTATTCAAATGAATATATTGGTATCTTTCGCTCTAATCACGCCTAAACGCGGTGGTCCACCTCGTTTAGCTGTATAATGCGGCTGTGTTAGATTACAGTAAAAAAGGGCTGCCTGTCTAATCCCCGGCACTCAGAGTAGTCCCCTCGTGTGTGTGTGTGTGTGTGTGTGTGTGTGTGTGTGTGTGTGTGTTAATTTTTAATGCTGACTAAAGAATTATATGCACAAACTTAATATTATCAAGACTACGGTCATCAAAGGCAGGGGTTGGAACCATGGAAAGAGTTTATTTGCAGCAGCTTTGCACTTAGTCCACTTTTCAGTGAACAGCCAGCGCTTGGGTCCGCAAAAGGCCAAAGAAAGCCAGGTACTAATGCATGACTGTAAGCACTGTATTTAAAAGCAGGCTGTTGAGATGAATGAGATGAGTTTCTTTCTTTCTTCTTTTTATTTTTCCCCTGAATATTTCAACACCATATCTGTGCGATAATTCTTATTTTTACAGTTTACATGTTTTCCTCTCTGAGTTACCGAACTATCTCTACAATCAAGGCTTCTGGTTCGATTATTACTCTTATGATTGATTGTCATTTTTTGAATTACTTAATATCTGTGTAAACATGCCACCTGTATGGGCTTACGCCACACATTTTCACCCTGAGATCTTTGTAACAACATGTTTAATACAAGTGCGGAAATTAACTGTGCCAGCAAACACGGTTTACTATTTATTTTCAAAAACGTCTCACTGAGCTTCAGTGAATCTCATTATTGTCCTCCCACGTACCATATTTTGTAACCCCTCCACCACCTCCACTACACTAAACATGGTAAAAATGCAACTCACTACAAGCAAGCCGCTCTTACTTTTCTAAGCAATCCAGCCTATTGTTTGAAACAAACAAGTGATTCTTTGCTGTTATTCACAAAATGGGGGAATGTAGTGAACAGAGAAGACCAGCAGGTGTTGATGTTACTTCATGAATGTCAAACATAAACATACAAGCATGTAAACAGCAGGGGGGGGAGAAGCTCTCCTCTCTCGTTCTGTCTCTATTACTCTCTGCTCGCACGCTGGACACTGACACTTTTCTGCAATGATGGATCTTACTGCCTCAACGCAGCAGCAGAGAGTTGCGAAGACAAAGTCAGCTGTCATTTTGACCAGTTACTTTCTTCGCGAGGCTTGATTGAGCACTCCTGATGCTGCAGTGGTGACATTTTATTGGATTTGTATTGGTCAGTCAAAATATTACATTTGTCACTGTAGCGTTCCAGCAGCCGACTCGATTTAATACATAACAACACACATCAGGCCAGATTTAGTCCTACTGTATCCTTCTTTCTCCTCATCAGTTACATCTTGGATACAAACACTACCATCGCTCATCCTCATCCGGCTGTTGTTCTTGCTTTGACACGTGTTTGCATACGACGTCCATTATTCAGCCGCATCATTAGGCAGTAAGGCGATGATATCGTTTGCAAGAGCACAGTAGACGGAGGTGAAAGCCACAATTATCATTGCATATCTTGAAGGGTGGTGAAATTCCATCAACACGATATTTTAGAGATATAACAAAACATTAAGAGCCAAGTAGTGCTTAGGTGACTGTTTTGACCCTGACGGGGCCCTTAGAGTCTATATAACACACACACACACACACACACACACCGCCCAACTCTGAGTTGCTCACCCAAAACAATGTCACTCCTGTTGTCGTCATGCACAAGCATAGTGTCTGCATGTGTAGCATCTGCGAGGGCTCCTAGTGTACATTTTCACATCCAGATTTAAGTTAAGATTTGCCTTTACTGCTGCCATGATGCACAGTATGTGAGGCACAAAGCTCCCAGTGTGGGCGAAAGGTTGGTGCTGAGCCAGTGGCCGCCACCGCAGCAGAGACTGATCGCATGAGACCATTGTACAAGGCAGCAAAAGTGTTCTCATATAAGCCCTATTAATACAACGATTACAACGTTTCATCCACATTCCCTCAGCAGCTAAGCAAGTCACACACACCAAAAGCTCACCGCACAAAACAGTTAGAGCTTTCACCTCATCTGCTAGTTTTTAGGCTGAGCGGCCAGATTGTTTTGTGTTTCTTTATTTGGTTTTTTTTTTGTATAGTTGCTTTTTGTTATGTGTTTAATTTCTTTTGTCCAACTCTGCTTGAGATTTAAAAGACTCCAGAAGGCAACGCAGCAGTGTCAATCAGACTACTTTACAACAACAAGGTAGACCAGCCTGGACCAACGCTGCCTACGTGTCTTTTACCCTTTCACGCTCCGCTGCATACATTTGAATAAATTCAAACTTTTGTTACTTTTCCTTATGTTTCCATGGGCCAGAGATGGATTTGTCATAAAAACAAGACCCATTTAAAAATATAATGAAAAGCAATGCTTTATGCCGTTGCGTGAACCACGTTTTAACTATGGAGGCGTCTCTTTAAATCTAGATTCCGACTTGTTTTGGATTAGAAATTTGATTGGATTAGTCTTGTCCTGCACGAAAATGTGCCCAACCAACATACGCTTACAAATTAGCAACTACAGATGCAGTATTAAGTACTTAATTACAAAATTACAGCTTATTTTACAATTCTGTCTTTGTACAAAAAAACCACGTCTACATATAGTTGTAATCCCGGCAAATGAAGGGAGCTACAAAAACTCACTTCCTGGACTAAAACATGTCATAAAGATTCAACTAAAATAAATAATTAAAAATGAAAGGCATTTTGCTGAAAAGTACGTCCCTTATATCATCTAGGAGCAACACAGAAAACCTAGGGGAACCTAGGTCTTTATTTCGCACGGCTCACATAACAAACAATACCTAATCCTCCTCTGGAGTGGATTTAGAACTTGCCAGTCTCCAGAGCTGTACACACAGTGATGTTTGTTTTCAAATTAAATTATACTTCATTTTCTGTAATGAAACTGTCCACTATGAAATGTTTAGCTCCCCTGGTCTTTTTAAAACTGTTCAAATAGAATAAATATTGCGACTCATTGACCTAAAGGACAACCAGGCAAGATGTTTCAATTAAATGTCTTTTTAGACTCTCTGGTCTGACATCCTCACAAGTTGCTGCTAAATCTAAAGCATTTGATATTTATGCCTGATGCTTGGAGTTTTCCAACCCCTGTCTCCACTAATAGCCAAAACTGAAATCAATTTATGGACTAACAAAGATTGAATATCTCCACGATGATTTTATAATGAGTACATGAAAACCTAACAACTTCTAAATAAATAAATGAATACTGCATCTTTGAAAATAAATCTGTTTATTCCACTGTTACCTATTATTGATAAATTGTATGTGTTGCATTATCCAGGTAAATTGGTTACAGTTCTGCATGTGTATGCACGTAGCTAATTATCAGTGTAAGTCAGACAAACCAGTGTTTTCATCGGAAAAAAAAAGATGGGAATGGGAAGGTGAGAAAACACAATTTACTTAACTTAAAAAACAAGAGCTGTGCTAGCAGTGTTATCGGCAACAATGAGTGGGAGTTCAGGAGGACATGGAGACATCTGGGCAGTGAAGCCAGCGCCCCCAGGGTAGCCACTCAAATCCAGAAAACAGGATATGGGAGGGATCCTGTACGAACCTGTCGGCTGACCTGAATTTTTACTTCTACTTATGATGGAGGGGGCTCCGACAGGAGACCAGTAGTTTAGGAGCACACTTTGACTCCAGGCGGGTTCTGTTCTGAGGGCTGATGGAGAAGAACCAACAGGAGAAGGAGTCATTCTTGTGCTGTATGACAGAGTTGGACATAACTTCGAAGGAAAGAAACAAAAAGAGTTATTTATTTAAAGCTGATAAATTGTCAGACGCTGTCTTTATTAGCACGGTTGAACAGGCGAGGCAGCGTTGGAAAACTCTGAAAGCCTCCTACTACTAAGCAAAAAGACAGAATCACACCAGCAGTTCTAACCCTTTAAACTTCACATATTTTTTATCTGATTCTTCATATGCACGCATGCATACTTAGGCTAGGGTAGCGGGAGCTACGGGGTGTCAAGTATACAGGACTATGATCGGGGCATTGCCCGTCGTTGTCATATAAACAGGTCTGCTCGTGATCTGACCACAACCAGGGTAAGCGCAGTAACCGGAATATTTGTGTGCATGTAAACGTGGCCAATGTAAGAAATGAAGACCAGAGGTGATAAAACACAGCATTGCAAGGAACCAGCAAATGTGTGTAGGATGTCAGAGAAAGTTATTAAGCAACGATCTCAATGATCTGTTAGTGAGAAAGTCCCTTATCCACTTTTTCAGCAATGACGTGTGGCTGCAGGGTGTTTGTGGAATGCTTAGAAATGAGCAAACAAGAGCGTGGCCATAGTGTTGGGAAATTCTTATGGTATTTTGGATCATCAGGACCACGGCCGTACAGCCCATTCCCACTGTCAAATATTAATTAATTAATTAATTGACCCTATCATGGACCCTCGTGACTAGTCCAGATGCCTAAGGTAAACCCTTTGGCATCAGGCAGAGATACACAATAGTTTAATGTACACTCAATATAAAGCAGTTTGCATCAGTGTCATCGACTAGACAGCGTAGTGCAACATATTTCCCAAACTAAGACAGAGGGTCACACACATAACTTTTACCCAGGAGGTCAGAGTTCCTCCCATCTTACCATCCCTCTGAAATGGACATTGGAGAGTATAGCTTCTGTTTTGTCATATATTTCCCCCTGAAATGTGACAAAAAATCAGTATCAGACCATCTTTGAAAAAAGACCCGTATGCACCAGCAATAGCCTTCATTTGATTTGAGTGAGGAGATGATTGCCTCTCACTGGATATGGCTGTCTGTCTGAAATCTGGTGTACGAGGAACTGATGTCAGACTCCTGCCTGCAACCTGGAAGAACTTACAGGACACAGAAACAGTATTGGGGAAGATTTTGTCCACACAAAAGGAAATCTAAGATGAGACTTTGTCCAAATGCTCACTGATCTTGCTGGATGGGGTTGTGAGGTTAATCAAGGTACTGGCCTCAAAGCATCCTTGTAACCCATCAATGCTATCAGCGGTCCACTGTTTTATAGTTTTAGATACCTTCTCTGTACTCCTTATAACAGTAAATTGGCTGGTGCAAGCAGTATTATGTTGTGGTTGACTGAACCAAATGGGTTAGCGTAATGGCTCTATTGCTCCTGGAACTCAGTAATAGAATTTTAAATCTTTCGTAGGTGAAGGACTCAGAAGAATCCCTTTCAGGATATATCAGCTATGAAGTGACTGTGGTTGTCAAGGATAATTTTAGGGGAACATAGGGAAATGGGCGAACATGACCATAGAGCAACATCCACTGCTTATGTAAAGGTAGACACCACTGCCTGTGAGCTCTTAAACTACATCAAGTCAAGACTATCCACAGGTATATGCAGGTTTTCTTTGTCATTACTCCTATTGTGATTCCACACTTTTTCTTTCCCCTTTAAGTTACTTTCATTCTGTTTTGTAATCCCTGGTCAGGAGAAACTTGCAAAGTAATTATTCAGGGAGATGTTTTGCAACAGTGGCTTGGTATTAAGCTGAATAAGAATAAGGCCACATCCAAACATCTGCTGAATGCACTGCATATATCTGAAGAGCACGCCTTGTAAGGTGAAACATAAAAACTACTGTATTGTAGGGCCAACTTGACATGAAAATATCCCGTAAGACAATGGTGTTACCAAGCTGAACTTGTTCCTGTAACTGCTCAGTTGTCAGCATGTGGAACATTTTGTGGGCAGCGCACCTGTTCAAATAACAGAAATTGTTTGAACAGACACTAGCCCACTCCACTTTGGTGAAGAGGAGCGCATATGTCGGTGAGAAACAGCTTTTACACAAGTAACACTTCACAATAGGTAGCCTCAGACCATGGTCCAAAATTCACAGAATTCACAAGAACAGGCACATTATGAACATAAGAGAAGGTGGCAAAAAAAACCAATGCTAGCCCTCCTGCAAACAATCATTCTTGTGGAGCAGTGGCACTCCAGGCTCTTGGCTGAAGTCAAATCCTGGCTGTGTTCTACATGGTTGTAGTCTCACGGGATGGTAGCTGGGACGTCACAACTGGTGCGGTCAAGGGGAAAGCCATGTCCATCGTAAACATAGCTGTATGTCAGCGGCATTCTGGCCTCGCTGACACAATCTGTTGTCACAACTCACTGTTTCCTTTCTGAAGGTGCACAATCAGCAAATGAGTTGTATGGATTCCTCCTCCAGCCTAATCGGGCTAATCTCAGTCAGATTAGTACATGGGGGCCACACGTGTCGCGAGGCCAGAGTGGCTAGAGCTATGACTCACTTCAGAGCAGTAGCAACCAACCTGAAACAGATATCTGTTGGCCTAGAGTAATACTCGTAGAGTCCAGTACAATTAAAATTGGCATCTACAGATGTACAACAGGGTCCAGTGAAATCTTTTCAAAACTTTAATCGAAGTTATAAGTCTACGGATCTCCGTAAAATGGTCCGGTCGGATCTGGACTAACATATTTTCTTTTACAGAAATGATCTGAATGTCTCTCTGTCACATGTTTGCTGGTCCACCACTTCAGTACACAAATATTACCGGAACTGGGGCAGAAAATTACAGCAGACCATTTAATATCCAAGAAAATGCATTATGGATGTCACAACTGACTCCTGTAATAGCTCGGCCGCACTTTGACCTAGTTTTGACCTTGCATTTAACAAAAATATCTCATAAACAGTCAGAGAAATGCCGTGGATTTCTATTGTCATGCTCCACACTTATGATTTCATGATTTCAGTAAACCTGATATTTATTGTCAGTGAAGTTATTGTCATTGTGCTTCGCACAGGCTGATGTTTTAAACCCGCCTGCATGTCCACGTTTCATAGCTTGCTTTAGGCCTACATAAACATCGACAATACCTTTGAACTATTCAACTCAAATGAATTTAATTTACCAAGAATATTGGTCCAACGTTGGATGAATTTCTGTGCACCACCAAGTAGTATATCCACGGCAGTAGAAAGGATAACCTCAAGGGTTTTATTCAAGTGGATTTTTTTTTTTTTCACTAACACCTTTTCCCACAGCATGTGTCCCTCTTAATTAACTTGCCTCCAATTCCTAACGTACTAACTACTGTAGCAACATATCTCCTCTCAGAAAGATTAACTGTGAAGAAAGAGTTAGAAATAAGATATAAATGTCCTCCAGACTTGTTTTCGAAGAATGCTAGCTGTCAACCCACACGCGACTTATTTTTATCAAGGTAGTTTGCTAGCTTCACTCTTTTGATCTGTGTCATATGTGTTGAAATTGATTCTACTCACTTCTGTCACACTTTTGCTTGCAATTTGCACTGCAATATGCCACCCTGAACTTTTTGAACCTAAAGCATAATGAAAAAGCTGCAGGGCCTATGAAGTAGGAATTATCACCTGGTCTTGAACAGCTGCTGGGAAAAAAAAACAAAACACAGAAAATCAGCTTGTCGTCCAGCCTGATGCTTGACTTTGTGAGTTCTAGACGCTTGGATAAGTAACTCATTAGATTGATTTTCCTGTTGTTTGTAAGGGTGCATTTCTAATTCATAGAGTTTTGCACTATGAAAATAAAATCCAATTAAAAGCCCATTTACTTCTCAGAAGGAAAATGCCGATAATAATAAATGGATTATGCAAAACTTTGGTCCCAAACATCGGTCTTGGTATAAGTATCAGCACGGGACTTATTTCATTCGTTTAAAAACTATAACTAAATATCAAATGCTCCCTGGTCTAGAGCTGTTACAAATTAATACATTTATTTTCCTCTTTGACACAAATAATTTTGAGCTAAAATGAAACTAATAAGGTGTTTACTGTCAACCAATTACACTCAGTGTAATTTATTATCCATAAAGCCTCCATGTTTTCTTTGTGCTGATGCTGCCTTTCACTAAAACAAAACTTCTGGACGGAAAAATAAAAATAGGGTTGTTTTTTTTTGCCATGAAAAGACTTTGATAAACAGGAGCTTATATAAATAAATTTGGTTGTGTTTATTCTGTCACTGTGCTGATTACTTGGATTCAGTGATATTTTCAAGATGAAAAAGGGCACAAATTTGCAGTGACAAGCAGGGAGGCATTATGTGTAAGAAGGGAATGTGTTCACATTGTGCTTTCTCTTCCTCTTTATATAAGTAAAGGCTCCTTCCCAAACAAGGTTTTGCAGGAAAGTGCAGAAAAACAATGTCAAAAATGACAGTGGACATAGTTTTTAATGTTCTAATTTAGCAAGCGTCAGTGTTCATGTTAATAAGTCTTTGATGCAGGACAGCTGCATTAAACACCAGAACCTTCTGTAATGTGTCATTTTGACTGTTGATCAAGAGTGTTAAAACTATCCTGGCATCTGCATACATTTCTTAAAGACTTTTAATAAAAACAATAATTATGTGTTTTGAAAAAGATTTTAAATACACTCAGATATGCATTGCTTTTACAACCTATGATTCAAATGGTATCCCAGAAAGAGGAACAGCCAAAAGGAAGGAGGAGGCTAAAGATAAAACATGGTTTCTCTGTTCTTTGCACTAATAGTATACCATGTAACCCAAAGTGCTTTTCAAAGTCAGCTTGGGGCTAAAAAGTCATTTGTTTAATGGTTTCTGCCCAGCAAGAAGCCAACAGTCTATTTTTAAAAAGTGATACTGATAGGAAAATGACACCTTCAGAATGCCCAGTGCAATGCGCAGTAGTGTATTCCCAAATGGCTTCTGCAAAAGCGCATTTGCTCAATTTAAATGCACACCTCTTTGAGGGGATCATTAAACTGGGATCACTTTCTAAAATGCTGCTCGGTGACTAGATGAGAACAATGAGGGCAGGAGGGGAGACTCAAAGAGAATAAAGAAGATGAGGTAAAGAGTCCGACAGAAAGAGACCCCTTACCTTTCTGTATATCTGCTTAAATCAAAGGCCTCTGTGCATTCTGTCAATCCTTTCATCCCTATGTCTATGCACTACAGTTGCCACTCTCTGTGGTCACAGAACCTTGTCGCTGTGACTCTTTCTGCATGGAGCAGTGCGGCTCCCATCAGCAGAGGCAGGACGTGAGTAGACCTATGCTACCACCTAGAGGTGTCTGCAAAGGTAGCATCACAACACTCTTCAGATGTCAGGAAAAAAGATCACTGTCAAAACTTTGAGAAAGATTGAGACGTTGCATCATTGGTTTACAAAAAAATAGCAGGAGCAGCATGTGCGAGAAAAAGGACCATTTAATAGAATGTTTTCCTTTACAGGGTAGGCAATTCAACATTGGACCACTTTGACTCTTCACAATTTGATAAATTGTACTTGATAGCACATTTGCAACTTGTTTATCCCAGCTTGTGCCTCATTCATTTTTCTCCCTTGTCCAACAAAGTCAGCTGGGCGAGTGCGGAGGCTTCAAACAGATAAGGTTTCTAAGCAGCCAAGCAAAAGAGAATTTCTTGCGCCACCGCCAGTAGATTCAGTTTTGAAAAAAATAATAATAAAAAAGTAAAAGAGAAAGAAAAAAGAAATCCATGGACATTCTTTGATTCTGCTAGTGCTTTAAAAGTTCAAGCGTCTGCTGCTTGGGGATAGGTTCACAGCTTTGCAAGGGAGGGGGCAGCAGCTTGGTTTTCTAGAGATACAGGCTACCTCAAAGTCTACAGTTTGCCTGATAGCATGGCAGGACATCTCATTCAGCATGAAGCAGACTAGCATATGGCCAAGCCAAGAGATCTCAGCGTCACCCTACGCAGATCACTCAAGTCCTCTATTGTAGAATATGTCACTGATGGGTCTGTAGATACCCTGCAGGCAGAGGGTGGCGGGGTAGTGATTAAATTCAATCTCATCTTGGATACCGTTTCTCTTTTGGCCAAGATGAGCTGAAGCTTCTTTGAACAACCTTTGGGAGGTACAAAATGGAGTCTTAGGCAGTCTTTTGTGCCAAATGATCCTAGCTTCATCAACTTAAGATGCTGGCAGAAGAGACTGTCCTACTTGTTCTTCACACCTCACTGATTTTTATTAGTCCATGCCTTGCAAGATTTACTATGTATGTGCATGTTTCAGGCATGTAACTTACAGCCCATGTATTTGTCAACACCTGCTTTCAAATCATGGATGCTGATATTACATTATGTATACACGTAATAAAAAAATGGTATAATAACCCTCAGGTCACAGCTAGCAGTGTATGTGCAGAGGCGGGTAAAAGCATTTGTTATTTTCATCTAAATGCATATTTTTATTTGTCATGTCTTCACAAACCCCAGCGCTTTCTTTTATCTTTTTCTTTTTACACACCTTTTACAAGGATAGAAAAAAGGTATAACATGAAATCAAAATTCATCTCTAAGATATGTATGAATTCTGGGAGACGCTTGCAACATTCATTTCCTTTTGTTTCATGCTTTTCTTTCTTTGTAGCTAGAGTAAATGCTGCTTTTCACTTTCAAACATCGGTTACACAGGGAGCATGAGAGCTGAATGTAGAACTGTATGTTTCCCAGGTACGATTGTATTACCAAAATTATCTTTGCATCTCTTCACAAGGTCACGCTCTCATTCAGCTCATATCTTAGGCACTAGTATAATTGAAGGGGAACTTCACGATGTAAACAAATTTGTGCTCTCTCCCAGGAATGCACCAAAGCCTACATTTAATTAATGATGTCAACACAATCCATGCTAGATAAAGCTTTTAAATAATTATAAAGAGCTTCAGAGCCTTTAAGCCCTTTATGATTCAGAGACAGGGGATCGGGGCTTGACCGCTGGCATCGGGGATCTAGAGACCCTCAATTCACAGGACTGGCAACAAACGTAGCCCGAGAACAAAGCCGTATACACACAGAAAAGTCTCTCTTTGATATATGTTTATTGGGTAATACAATCAAAACCCATGTTATATTTAATGAAATGCAAGGTCACACACATATTCACATGTTGATTCATCGGTCTACACATTGTTCTGGCAGCAGGGAAGCATGGCTACCGTGGCTCCCCCGTTGTCATAGAATAGTGTATAATCTTTGGAAAGACTTTGGCTTGACATAAAACCTAAATTAGGTGAAGGGAGCTCTTCTAATGTAATAAACCTTAAGTTAGAAAGTCACCAAAGATGCAGTGATAGACTCAAAGGAGCGCTGCTTGATAATCTTAGCACAGCAGCTTACTTAACCTCGGTCGCCATCGTGGCTCAATCAGAACTGGATAGATATGATTGGAGGCGTGAATGAAAAACCCATTCTTGTTGCTAAGTACTCGAAAATGCTGTAGGGAGATAGAGAGTCGGGGTGGGGAGCAACAGTTAGAATGAATAGCTGTTAATGGGACACTTTTGAATCCTGACATGGATTCAGAGCGGAACGTGTTTCTGATGATGTTGGATGTGTTCCATCAGATAGTAAAATCAGATGGGAAAGGACTGACGCCGACAAATGTGCCAAATGTGGCACATTTCCACTGAGTTTACAGATGAAATTGTTTCAGCTATAATAAAATTGTGTATAACGGCAACAATGATCAGAGAGAACCTGAATAGTTTTAATGACCACATCAAATGCACTGTGATATCGTATCTTACTTGTGAATAAAGACTCAGCAGAAAGGATGGCAAGTCGTATTGTACCGTATTCAAAATTGCTGCCGTGTAAAACATACCGTTGCCATCCAAACATTTAATCTAAGATGTTTCATTACATAAAACCACTTTCGGTCGAGCAGAGAAATACTGTACAACCAGCCGCCTGCACCAGTCTACATTACTTAGATTGAGAGTGCCATTAAAACCAGGAATGCATCAAGAAAATGTAATTGTGTGGATCAGCGAAGGAATGGGATTATTAAAATGACATTTTATTTCCTCGTATTTTACATTTACATCCAGAGCTTTTTCTGAAAATGCTAGTTCCAATTTACACAAGTCTATGTTCTATGTTCTGCAGTTGTGTCAAATTCGACTGTAATATCAACAGTATGAATTAAGTAATGGTAAATTTACTTTAAAAAAAAAAAAAGGGGAGCCCATATAATCTCACCATGTGAGATTATATGGGCTCCGCTATATTCAAAATAAATTAACACCTTGGGCTACTGCAACCGAACCATTTTGAACGAGAGCGGCAGAGCAGGTGTGAGCATTACAAAGAGAGCAGGACCCAAATGTGGAAGGAGCAGCAGAGTGGGTGCAGATAAATGATTTATTCGCAGTAATCAGAGGCGAAGGTATGAACTGGTAAAGTATGAATGGGAATAGGCTGTTTAAAGATTTGAAGGGCTGACATGGATGAGTGGAAACGGGTGAGACAGAGTGAGGGAATATGACAGTAAACTACACAGAAGGAGGGATGTAAAAATAGGTGTATAATGGGGTGTTTCAGTCAGGTGACGGGAAAAAGAGGGGCAGTGTGAGGTTCGGTGGTCAGGTGAAGAATGAGGAAGGGACACAGAGACAATTACACGGGGAGCTAATATTTGGTGGAGGGGCTGGCAAAGCAACTGCTATTGAAAAGTAAGTGTGACGTTTCCTCATTGGTCTAAATTAAAAATTTTCTAGAGTCGGCGGACCAAGCAGGTTCATCTGTTTTCTGTTCTATATTTGGTGATCACAGTTTTTTTCTCATCTTTGTAAAATAGTGAGACTCCTGCACGTGTTTCATTGTAAATTGCGATTGACAGCCTGTTGTAGTTTCGACTACTAACCAGCATAGAATCACAAATGTGTTTACTAGATTTGTAATTTGCAAAAAAAAAAATAGTAAAGTTATCAATATTAATAATGACGGAGATAATGATCGAAGCACAGGTGAAGGGATTAAGATTAATATATTACAGCTCAGGAGGTGGATGAGGGGTTCAATCACCACCCATTCAGCTTATTGAAGTGCCCTCGGGCAACATACTGATCCTCAGTGTGCGAATGCATATGTGAATGATTACTGTTCATACAAAACAGGTGGGTGAATGTGATCAGTGTTGTAAAGCAGGTGTCCATTTATCATTTACCATTAGAGGGCCAAACTGTGGATGGCTAGATGACTGGGTCACAAAAGTGGTCTAAATTATGTGGACGGCTGGGTGCGTGTGTGACGCTTATATCGGGATGAGACTGCACATTGGATGCACAGTAGGAAGAAGACAAGCCGGCGATGGTAGTGTGATGATTCAGGGAAATCTTCTGGGAAACCTTGGTTTCTGCCATTCATATAGCTGTTACTTGCCACTTACACACAACATACTAACCAATTACAGAACCTAAACATTATTATTATTTGCAAGATGGGGTCATTAATCTGACTTCCACAGCTGAACGCACAACTGCTGGTTGCTTGTCATATCCTTATGTTACGACGCTGCTTTATCCTGTGTCTCTCTTCCGTTTACTTTACAGTATGTCTGCATCTTTGTCTTCCACGCTAATGAACTGAACGTCCTGAACCTTAAATATTAAAAAAATAGGTTTTGGCACCAACAGGCCTACAAACGTAACTCCAGCCTATCAAATGCCTCAAAAAGACTGTCAAACAACATAAGATAATAAATCTATCGAGTCTCAATAGCGTAAAAAGAAATAGTCTCTTCTCAAACAGCACCCTTTGATGAATTTAAGGTTTGCCGTTTTTGGATTACGTTTGAATGATGAA
The DNA here is from genome assembly GCA_001698575.1 of Mola mola. NCBI lineage: Eukaryota > Metazoa > Chordata > Actinopteri > Tetraodontiformes > Molidae > Mola > Mola mola. The sequence goes on along the minus strand of KV751320.1, from coordinate 2,772,122 downwards.
GTCCTTGACTTCTTGACGAGATGAATGAACAGTTAAATATTATTTTAAACGCTCAGCTCTGTTGAGCTCCATACTTCAAAAAGACACATGGCTGTTGGTAAAGGGACTGATTGAACCAGTGATGTCTTTTTCAACAAAGGTTCTCGATACAATTGTTCACTCTGACGTACTCTATACAGTGTTCGCTTGATGTTTAGCTTGATTAAAAATAAAAACCGCTCAGAAGCATAATGATACTGGTAATATACTGTGACACTGTAAAATATCTTAAGACGTACTATAAGAGATGCTTCAGATGTGACAATGAGAACAATCATTCCTAGAAATATGTTTGCAAAATTGGTCTCTGCGTTTGTTTATTCAGATTTAAAAAACAAAATGTAAAATTTTCGTGCATTTGACGATTGTTTCATTTATTTGTTATACCACAAATGACATAAATGGTTAAGCTTGATATTAAGCAGTGATATTACTGCATCTTTATTGAAGCTTCTCATGTGAGGCATGTACTGCATTCAGTTATTCACATAGTGGACGCGTATCTTGATTAACTGGCAGACTGAGTCAAAAACTAAACTCACCTCATGGCACATCAGCAGGGGTTCATCTCAGATATTTAATCTGACCAGAGGACATGGAGGCAATAACATGCTTTAATCACAGGCCCTCCTCTTCATGATGTTATCCAAAGGTTTGATGGTTCCTTATGGCCTCTCGTTGTAGAGAATTTTCCTTTTTGTCGCTTCAATGACAGAAGGATGCAGGAGGTAAGCAGTCAGGCCAGAACAATGAGCCTCAGTGTTTCTTCTGACAAGGATGCTCCATGTTGGGCCAAACTCCTCAAGAGACGCCAGTGAAAATAAACACATTCAACATTCAGGACACCGATGCTTTAATTGAGGAGCCAAAAAGGCTGAGTTTTTTTAAATAAAGGAAGGTGTAATCATGGTGATTTCATTGTTTGTTTGTTTGTTTTTTCAAGAAAAATAACAAGACTACTTGGACCTATTTGTATTCACTAAGTATCAGTGACCATGATAAGATCACTGATATCCAAAAACAAATCGAAATTGGAATGGAAACAAATTTAGAACCGCACTTTTGACCGCCGTCATTTTAAATGTGTATCAGGATACATACAGTTATCCAACCCAAACATATAGTTTGCTCTAAAAATGATCTACTGTACAGGAATGACACAGAATATGTTTTATTTTTCCACATTTCAGCTCACTTAACATTCTTGCCTCATGTATTGATGGAAGGTTATAGAGCAAGCAAACCGCAAATGTCGTCATGCTGTAACCGATCAAGAAAAAGAAGACATAAAGAAAATGTATATCTGTTCTTTCTGAACCATGGTTCTGAACCAACCATTCAGGCAAAATACTCATATCTTTGTTCCCAATGTGGTTTAAAGTACCCAAAACTCTATACTTTTAATCATTACTTCAACAAAACTAAGGATATTATATTGAAAAATTTGTTCTAAATAATATTCAGTAAAAGCCTTGAAATATCTGATACTAAATTGAAAATTATTGAATAAATTTCGGAAATCCTAATAGACCAAAACACTTTGCCTTACAAAAAAATAACAAAGGAATGAGCCTGGCTTTCAAAGAAGCTTCGGATGGGTGAACGTGTAGATGATGTCACTTTACTAGCTTCTGAATGGAACATACAGGGCCTGAAGTCAGACAATTACAGTTCTTGCACCATCTTGAAATGTTCAAGGAAACATTAGATTACAACATTAAACTGCAATTGATGTGGGAGATTTTGTGAATGATTTCCCAGCTCTAAGAATGGCAGATAATCAAATAATTTTTGGAGCGTTAAATTAATGGTAACACTTGGAAGTAACTTACGCTACTGCCTTATCAAACTTGCATAATAAGCGCAAGTATAATTTTCGCCTCCAAATTCAGATTGCCACCTGCGTCCAAACAGTTTAGTAAAAAAACTCTCAGAGTAGAGAGGAGGAGGAAAGGAACATGCGACAGACTAACCGGAGCTCAGTGTAACAGGAACAGCCAGCCGGTAGTAAGAGCTAATCATGAGCCGCTGCCCCACATTCTCCTGTCTGAGTCCACCGGGGCTTTGACAGTCAGACACACGTTCACGGCCCCTTCTGAAGTTTCTGTGTGGTATCTGTATTTTAGCCGAGCAAGTGGCTCAGAGACGCTCCAGTCTGCGTCGCAGAGCAAGTGAATGGCCAGTATGTAGTGACGAGGACCGCGGTGGTTAGGCGAATGCTTCAAGGTGAATGCTGCCACGTCATCTATCAAGCAACAGAAAAATTAAATTGCAACCAGGCTTCAGCCAGCAGTAGGCAGTGACTAAATGCACTTTTAAAACACATATTCAGAACTATTCTTTGCTAATTTTAGCTCCTCGCAAACTGATAATCTTGCTCAATGTGCTGCAGGCTAACTCTACTGCCCTTCTAGAAGAGAAGATATAAAACAAAGGAAATATAGTCTCCAAGTTATTATTCAAGGAAAAATTGCAAAAACTTAAAGGCAAATGGCATTGTACCAAATTGGAAGAGTCTTATTTAGTTTTACAAGATATCCTTAAAATACATAGGAGGGCCTTTCACAGAGACACTTATTACTCAGCATTAACAAAGACAATAAGAACAAACCCCTAATGTTCTTTTCTGCACCGTAGCCAACAGAGTCATAACTCTACTGAAGAATGTATCCCAGTAGCCATTATTACTAACAACCTTTTTAACTGTTTTAATGAGAAAATTCTATTTATTATAGACAAAATTCATCCCCTTCTACTCTCGACTGGTAGCAATTTCTTTTTGAACACAGGATGTACATCTCTCTCCGATTGGAGACAATTGCAGTAACTCTCTTAAACCTCACACAAGTAGGCCACCTAAAGACGTTTTAAACCTAGTTAATACTTCTTCTCTAGACATGATAAGCCAGTCTCTGCTAACAGGTTGTGCCTCACAGTCCTTTAAGGTACCCGTCATAAACTTCTCTTAAAATTCACATTTTATTTACAAAGGAATTAGCCAACTGTACACTTACTCTATATCTAAGCTCCCTTTTCTAGACTTTTGAGAAAAAGACTAAGAATCAGGTTCATTATGTTTTTCCCAATTATAGTTTATTTTAGGTTGTCCAGTCAGGGTTTATAATTTGCCTTCTAGCCTTGTGACTGCATCAGACGAGGGACTTATTTTTGTACTTGTCCTTGTTTCATCTTCATATCCTGAATTTGACGCTTCGATCACATCCTATTACAAAGACTGGAAAATGTAGTTGGCACTAAATTAAGATGGTTAAAGTTATCAGACAGATCTCAGTTTGTACTGATGATCCTCCCTGCATACCAAAATTAGTCAAAGAATTCAACAAGGTTCGACGCTTGGACCAATACTATTCACCTTATAGGTGAGACAGTATAACCATTAGGTAATACCGCTGTTACTAATTTTCATGGCTATGCTGATGACAGTCAATTATTTTTTAATCACAAAGCCAGAATAAAAATAAGTTAACCAAACACCAGGAGTGTATTAGAGATATAAAAAGCTGTAAAACCTGCAATTCTTTGCTGCATCATCTAAGCTACACAGCTACACAGGACAGCATTAACCTGGCCTCAGACACCACAGTAAGGTATCTGGGAGATATCCTCAATCCAGATTTGTCCTTTAACTCCTGGATAAAACTAATTTCAAGGACTGCCATCTGGCACTTACTTGAGCATCAGAGTTCAGTTTATTTTATTTTATTTTATTTTATTGTTAAACTATATTAGGGCTACCCCACCAAATGGTATGGCTCAAATCAATGTCAGAATTTCACATGCAAATGCAAACCCATTAGAATTGCACCCCTCCCCACAGGTAGAAACACACACACACACACACACACACACACACACACACACACACACACACACACACACATACACACACACATTTCTAAAGTTAATAAAATCTAAAATATATATTATATCAATCTGTTGTTGATTAGAGACAAACATGTTAACGTTTGAATAAAAATGGGTCCGTGATACAAATTCCCAGTTTACTAACACTAACTAAATCTAACTATAAGCTACTGTTTTAGCCAGATAGCTCCCATCTAACATTCTTCTCACTGTCTCACCATTCTTGTCACTTATGAGCCTTTAATGGCAAAGGCACAACCATTTCTTAAAGTGTTCATAGTACTCTTTTAATCCCAACTAGATCTCTACATTTCAAGGATGCAGTGTTACTTGCAGTCCCCAGAGTTTCCAACAGTAGAATGGGAGTTGCAGCCTTCAGTTATCAAGCTCCTCCCCCAGTGAACCTTCTTCCAGTCTCCGTGTGGAAGAAGGCAGACACCGTCAATACATTGAAGAGTAGTCTTAAAGCTTTCCTTTCTGATAAAGCTTATGGTTTATAGGCTCAGGATGGCTTGTAGTTATGCTGCTGAGCGTTTAGACTGCTGGAGAAAGTCAAATGATGCACAGAACTCCTCATTCCTCCTCCTTCTATTGACATTCATGTCTCCTCATCATTGCATGGAACTTCCCCGGGGTCTAAAAACTGTACTGCTGTGGTCCCAACCGATATCCACTGTCATCATCATTGCTGTTTTTGATGTGCGGTTATGTTTAAAATAAAGAAAACATTCATCTAACATATCATTTATTTTTTTTCAGCTAAAACAACAGTTGAACGTTTTGAGCACTAGATTGACTAAAAACTATGAAAGACAATGACTAAAATGTGATCAAAACTCTGAGCATTTTTGTCTAAAGACTAAGACTAAATTTAGGCCAACATGGTTGCTAAAATGAACACTGCTGCTGTGTGTAAA